>LS506681.1:567525-590866 GCA_900490845.1 Pristionchus japonicus
TCGCCCCTCTCTCACCGCTTCGCTGTCTCCATGTCCGAGAGGGAAACCTCTGCCCGGATGTTGCGCGGCCATTTTTGGAATAGGGGAGTTGTCCCGCCCTCCCAGGGGGGCGTGGGTCCGCCCCCTCCCACCTCTGGGGGATGGGGAGAGAGGGGGCGGGGTCAGGGGGTGGAGCCTGGCACGGAACTAGGAAAGTCCCAAAAATTCTACATGTAGTTATATAACGGATTCATTTGTTTCAATTACGTGGCGCGGTTCTCCGTATATATTTCCAAGAAGTCACCATTACGCATATCCACAAATTGACTTTCACACTATTCAGACGTCGCCTGTCGATCAAGCTAGCTGTCCTCTCAAGCTTCCTTACTTCAGCCTTTTTATATAGCTATAGCATGCATTTCATACATCCACCTTGTCCTTATCAACAAAAGTGCAACAAAAGAGCAATTTATGTCTTCAATTTGACCACACATGTCTCGAAAACTCATCCATGCCTATCCCTCTCATTTCTCAGAAAAATTGAAGTGTGAATGTAAACATGCCGATTCGCTGTGGTTATTACTTTCGATTTTCAGGGAATGCGAAACAAGAGGAGCCAGCTTTCGTTTATGTTCTTGATTAAAGGAGACTAGTACCAAAAATTAGATGACTACTCAGGACTGTAGCAATCATGAACCATATCAATAATCCGAAAACCGCATGGTTGTATCTTTTGTCTGAACGATGGAAGTGTGTCATGGACGCTTGATAGGCCAGGGAACGGCGAGAATTTGAATGTGCAAGCATGCCGATCATAATGCAAAATGAGAAGAACTTCTCCGACACCCTTGTGTAGCGCAGCGGCTAGAGCGCCGGCCTGTCTCACTGATTGTGAAGGTCGCAGTTTCGGTGTCCCCTTCGAACTAGGGTTTTTCGGCCATTTCTTTGTTAACAGCGCTCCTTTAAAGCCGCCAAGAAGTCGGTGTCTTCATTCACCTTTGTAAGAATGTTCTTATGTTATGTGAGATTTCCGTATGCGCTTGACACGCTATGGTTTCACATTTGCCCGTCAATCAGGCGCCGTTTCATCCATGAAAAGGCTCATTTCGCGCAGACTTTCTCGGCGCATATTCTTTTCATAAAATGGCTCGCGCCAAATTTCCTTTCCAACGCGTTCTTTCCAGTATCTTTCCCTATCGTAGATCATGCTACCGTAGAGCTCATCTGTGCGTTATAATTTCCTGTCATATGCTACTCTCATTTCCGGAATGATGTGGCAACCAGCCACATAACCATTTTGCTGTTAAATTCATCCACAACCGTTCTACATGATGCGTTATGATATGAAATACTATACATTTTTCGCAATGTATTGTTTCTCCCACTTCTTGCGTATCACTGGTGAGATTGTTGCTAATTTCAGACTGTTTGACAGATCAGACTTTCCCTACATATCGTTCAGTCCCATCATTTCTAAATGCAATCCTTCACACAATCCGCTCAAGATTTTTCAAGCTTTAATTAGTTTATCTTTAACCATTTTAACTTTTGAATATTTGCACTGTTGTAAAGTGAGAAAGGGGGAATCTTTTCGGTACAAGCCCTCCGCAATCTAATTCGAAGTCATTACTCGTGGCCGCAAAGAGAAGAAGAATGTTCTCTCAAATCTGTGAAACTCGGACGTTTGTGTGAAATTTGGGAGGGGAGTGGAAACGAGCGTGTTTGAATTAGCCAGTCGGCCGCTTCCATTTTGCTTACGTCAGAAACCTTCTAGTTTTTTCTCCTTTTTCTCAATATTCTATGAATAATAGGCGCTGAAAAGCTATTTATGACGCCGTTTATGCAAGAATCGTGCAAATCGGGAGTGAGCCGACACTGTCAAAGTAGGGTCGACTCTCTGACCGTAGGTTTTGGGGTTCACGCCGAATTTTACATATTGAACCTCCGTGGGCTCCAGACGACGTCGCGTAGAAAACCTGTATTTTCATCTCCCTGTTCTCGATAGCGCTAAAATGAAACCGTTGATCTACCCTCGACTCCGCTCTCTCGCATTTACACGCTCTCCAGATCGGGGAAGGGCTAGATGTACAGGGTGGGGCAAAAGTATTGACCCACTTATTATCGTTAGTATCTCACAACCGGCTGCTGGTTTTCAGCTCTGGTCTCGCTCACATAATCATGTATAGGGTACCTTCATACTACCGCCCTCATGTTTGAACCTATTCATTATATCATTTGGAGCGGGGCCGTTTTTGATCATGGAAAAAATGACGTTGCGCCACTCGTGTGTGTAATGATTACATGCCATTTATATTTTAATGTAATGGCAAACCTCCATATTTTATGGTTGATCATGGAGCGCATGCATACCTCTTTCGAACACCTTTGTCCGTTTTAGCACTGTACTTTGTAGAGGCATACAATATTTATTTCATTCGAGCACTGTCATTACAAAATTCAAGTCACTAAAAAGTAAAGTTTCTAGATTTTCTATTCAACGTTTAGCTACTGCGCTATAAATTCACAGAGCGTGAACACCACTCATATTATGATTTTTAAACGTCTTATCTTGGTTGTAGATAATGTCTGAAGGCATGTTCCAGTGGAGCTAACTTACTGAAAATTGCTGAGATTCGGATACCTAAAAATTTATTCCTCTTCTCAATTTGCTGCCACCAAGAAATAGATTGCACCGTTGACTCGCACTATGGTTGTGCTGTCTAGGAAAAATATCTAGACATTTTCATTATAGGGATTGTGACAACGAGCTAGCAATATCTTAAGTGGATATTATGTGCGCCGTGTGAGTTCTCACTATTCAAAAATTCCTCTCAAGCGTGAATAGAGATTCAGACCAATCCAGCTTGTACACTTGTCCTCAGCCATGAACAGCCGTCCTAGTAATAATATGTGCACTTCAAGATCTCTTTCCATCTTGCGTAGAAAAATTCGAAAATAGATCGTCATTTGGCGCTCAATGTGTAACCCAAAATGAAAAAATCATAACTGGCGAGCAAATGAGATCGAATCGCTGGGTCTTGCAGAGTTATTAGCTTGGTGCATGGGCTACAAAATGTGAAAATCCTAGGCTATTTGTTTCACGTAGTCCCGAGAGATCTCATTTCAAAAAGTGGGTCAATACTTTTGCCCCACCCTGTACAGAGAGAGACATCGCTTTTACTCAGTAAAGAAGGCAAAAGTTTCGGGTCAGCGAATTGCGGGTCCGACTCAGGTCAATGACTCAAAAGCAGATATTGATTCTGTAAACCGAAAGAGTGCGGGTGAGTAGTTTCTTGGGGTCGAGTGCGGGTCAAGATCTTCTCTGAGGCAAAAGGTAGAATTGTTACATTATTGTTCAAATAACCATTCTACAGGAAAATTTTTTTTTAAGATACCACTATTGGCTGAGAAAACAGAACTGAAATAATCTTGACTGGCACTCGACCCGCACTCGAACACACAAAACGACTCTCCCGATAGAATAGAATTCAACCCATGGAAACGTGCTCACTTAATTACGATGTTATCGATAACAGGGAGAAACGAGAAAACCGGTTTCAATACGGCGTCGTCTGTAGTCGACGGAGCCCCAAATGTAAAATGAGTATACCCATCGTTATCAATACCCCAAAACGCACTGTAAGAGATTCCCAAACCCCACCTTTTTTCCATTTTGCTGCGCCGGTCTTAGATCGAATCTTACACGGACGACGTCATATAAGATTTTAAATTTATATTAGACAAAGTCACTACCTCAAACCTTAATCTGCATCTCCGGAAATATATTGTTGTAATAACAGGAACTAGAATTAAAGAGTTATCACAGGAAAACCGCCTTGCTCGAATTCTTAGTATGACCTGACTAATGAGAGCGCGGAGTATTTAGAGACCACTACTATTACTACCTATTAGCATTCTGCGTCGATCATTTTTCCATATCTATAATTGCAATTGTGTCTCGAGTGCATTTTCTTCGTCCCCAAAATTTCACATGATATCCATTGCCGCTTTCGTTCTCCAGAAAACGCTTTGAAACATACATCTTCAATTGACTAAATGAGAATCCTACAATTTATTCTAAATCCATTTTCGATTTTGAGCACACTGTTGTTTCAGATTAATGCCTCTATTCGAGTACTGCTCTTCACTTCAGTCGTACGATGAACAATGCAAGTGCCAGTCGATGGAGTGCCTTAAAGTGAGCTAGATTTGATTTTCCCACTGAAAGCATCGAAATGTATAATGTTTTAACAGTGGAGCCTTCTATATTCTGAAATCGGACCAAGAACAACTTGAAATCCAAGAACAACTTGAAATCCAACTTGGAATCAAGCAAATTCCCAACTTGCCTCCAACCTTGATGGCAAGTTGGAGAAGTACTTGATTTCAAGTTGGGCGGCACACCAGAGAAATCGTAAAATGATACTTCATAGATTGTTTTTACTTTTTGCGAGGGCTTACACTAACTTTGAATTTGTTTAACCATTTTAAGGCGAAGGAAACTGCAAGGAATAATGGAGAATATTTGTGAAAATCTCCGTTTGTTCAGAAATGCAAGGGAAAATAAATTTATGAAATATTCTTCTTAAAGTAATTATTCAGATTTGGAACTCCTCCGTCGAGGCAGCAGAAGCGTGCTACATGGAGAACTGCTTCCTCAGTAAACGTGCTCTGGAAGACAAGCCATTATATCAGGTCATCTTTTGTACGGTTTGACCAATTTCATGGGTACAAATTTGATTAATTTCTCGGACCCAAGGATCCAACAATTTATTCTTTTTTTAAGTTCATTATATTCAAATGTTTAATGTGCAAAAAATCGAATAATTACATTTTTTTTTTAAATTGATTTTTCCGTAAATATTGGACTTTCGGTACTTGCCTCTGGTGTCGATCCAACTTCGAATCAAGCAAAGTGGCGTTCCCATCTTGGAATCAAGTACGAGAGAGTGCCTGGATTGAGAGACGCAGAGAAGACAGAATTGCAAAGTTAAAGCCGTCGCGTCTAGAGCGCATCCTGCCTATAAGGTCCCCTCTCGCAGCCCCCTACATACCAGACTTGGACGCGACGGCGCATAACCGGCTACGGTCCCGGCAAGAACGCCTTTTGGGTGTGACTGCCCCCTCACGGTCTACCGCGCGGGGCTAGGTTACGGAACAAGGCCGCTTCTGCTGTCTTCAATCAATAGTGATCTTTGGATGGAAAGAACCAGGGCAGAGCTACCGTAAACAGGCCCCGCCCCCTGTCCCGCCCAACTTGGAATCAAGTACTTTTCAACTTGCCATCAAGCTTGGAGGCAAGTTGGGAATTTGCTTGATTCCAAGTTGGATCGGCATACCAGAGAGAGAGGAGAAAAGCTCAATTATCACACATGCAATCTGCAAGAGGGGATGGGTCTTCCGGAGAACTAGACAAGTGCCGAATTTTCAAGTTGTTGTTCCCAAACAAATGAAATAGACGAAAGGAGAAGAAAACTGATTATTTTTAAAGGTAACTGCAGCTTATCTGATTATTCTTTTGATCGGAGTGATTGGAAATGCTGGCATATGTCTTGTCATTCGGCGCCATCCACTACTAAAGACACATTCCAGGTTAGCACAATGCATACGCTTATTTTTTCGTCGTTTGATTCCACAAAGAAATTCCAGCTCGTACCTCCTGAACCTCGCGGTATCAGACCTCGTTACATTATGCGTTGGACTTCCTTTTGAAACCTTTCTTATCTGGCACCAAGTATGCCAGTCATTTCTCTTACAGACTAAGTAGAAATTCACGTCTTCATATTACGATCAATTAAATAGATATTTCAACCTATTCAGTATCCGTGGCCGTTTCCAGACTCATTTTGCAATCTAAAAGCACTGCTAGCAGAAACCACAAAGTAATTTTTTTTGCAATTATTTATTTAATGCCCTATCGACTATCTATTTGATTCAGTTCGGTTACGGCTCTCACGATTCTATTGTTTTCAATCGAACGCTACATTGCCATATGTCATCCGTTTCTTTTCGTGAAATTAAAGCCCGTTCGAAAAAATGTGAGGATAATCTTTAAATAATTTATAAAAGATACAACACTTCGCGAACCGAAGACAATGTACTCTCTTATATATTTCCAGTGCTTGCGTTGGCTATCAAAGTTACGATAAGTAAAGTCCTTCCTTTTCTAATGACATTCAGGTCGTTTGGCTGCTCATTTTGGCTTGGATTCTATCCATTCTTTGTGCGATTCCGTACGCGAATCATCACACGGCCGACTATTTCATTAGAGCTTGGCCTTATACTAGTGATGGACCACCTGTATGTCTCTTTTCTTGAAACTTATGAATGAATAATCAACAATAACGTAGGTTACGAGCTCGAAGATGTGCATGCTAAACATTCAACATATGGCAACTGATGCAAATTTGGAACAAGAATATTTTGAACTCAAGGTATACTTATACTTGCAAAAAAAGTGAAATGAAAACATACATGCGTGTATCTAGATACAATAACTGAGCAATTTCATTCTTACCTGAAGAAATAATTTAGGTTGTCTTTCATTTTTCTGCAATGTTGTTTTTTGTCGTTCCGCTAGGAATCATCATCGTCATGTACTTCCTCATCGCTTGTAAGGTATACTCACAAAAAAGTTATAGAGTTTTCTTTATCTAACATTCCTGAGATAATTTTAATGGCTTTAGTTATTCCTTAGTTCATATCATATTGCCGTGAATACAAAATCGTCTTTTTGTCATGTACTTCCTCATCAGATATATAGAAAGTGAACTAACGCAACTATCTAATAAACATAAGCCTTGCAGATTGCTGGACGTCGACATACTGTAGTGTACAGCAGAGCCGATTCGTCGACAAACAATAACTCCGATGACGGAAATCTACGAATTACATTTATATTGAGTGAGAAACTTGAGATTATAAATTTTACTATTTAAATCTCAAGTTTTTTCGTCTGTCCTCGTCTGTCGATAGAGCTTTAGTTTCCCATTATCTTTCAGTCTACAATTGAATGTCTCATGTGATTTCATAGCTTAAATGCATTTTCAGCTTCGTTGGTCATTACTTTCTTCGTCTGCTACCTGCCCTTCCAATTTCAGCGACTTGCCTTTTTCTATATTGATCTTACTACGCTGACTACACTCAATCAATATCTTTACTATATATCAGGTCGTTTATTCTCAATAATATACGCATCCGCTACAAAGACGATTGCACAGGTTTCCTGTTCTATTTGGCGACAATAGTTAATCCTATTCTTTACAATCTGGTATCTTCACGTTTCCGAAAAGCATCTAAGGAGGTGATGAGAAATAGTTATATGCACACCTTATTAAAATGGGTCTAATTCTAGGTGTTTCTCTCTCTCTTACCCTGTCGCCATGCCTACCTCGGACAATATTACCCTCGGCTTAAATTGACCTTGTTAGTCTTACATTTATTCTAAACTGTGTAACTCTGATGTGAAAAGGTCAGACAATCTCTAATATGCTCAAATGAGAAAGAACTGGCTAAAAAGGAGTGAGAGGGACAGCATATGTTTAGAAATGCAGGGCGCGAGAGTGTAGAGCTCCGTAAGTTATACGTATGATTTGAAACCTTTTCCTTTTGCTGAGAGTCGGTCAAGATCAAAAATTCTTAGAACAATTTTAAGCACGACTTCAACACGTTTCTCCGAATCGATACGATTGAAAACACCGTCACTTGCCACCTAGAACAGAATTCTATACTTTCGAACTTCTTTATCGAAACTGCATCTGCATAATGTTTCTTACTACCGCTGAAGTTGTAAATGAATTGAGTATCGAATTTCAAGAAATGTTCAGCTTTATTGTACGTGTTATGCATAGTAAAATCGAAATCACTGGTATAAAACAGCATTCAGATTACATTTGCATAAAAAAATTACATAAATCACAACACACTCAAACAGGACAAATAGAATGAAATTTGAAAATTATTTTGCTCAACAATATATATACTTCAGCCCACGATTCACTAGGGGTCACGGGAACTACAAAATCACTGCCAGATATCGCAGTCCTTTCCCACATCTGCCTAATGAAGAAAGCGCGAGAAATAAAGTCGCCATGGAGATCGACTAGTATCTTTCAATATCAAGCCTCAATCTCTCGCTGAGTTGGAAATTCTCATGCCTTTCTACGGACCCATTGAATCATGCTCTCTCTTTCTTTCATATATCCGAGTGATGTTTTGAGTTGTCTGGATTATTCACAATTGTGTATTCCATATTTGACTCAATGATCGTAAATCTACACCTGTATTACATAGTTTTTCTCTCTCGTTATGCTATCAATGGTCTTCAGCTTCCTTCTAAATTCATTTCAGTAGTTCTCGCTATCGTTGTCTATGTACATATGCTCAAAAACTGCTATGCATCGTTGAGTGCACACATTGGTCATGGGTTTTTCCATTTGTTCTTCCAAGTGTCTTATTCTATTGTAGGTATGCATTCATGAGTTCATTTGTTGGGAATGAGTATTTTTATGTAGCCATAATCTTGAAAAATTTGAACATTGGTATTTCATACCAGAGTGCTTATTTAATTTAACTCTCTAAAATACCATTAATAGGTGCTCTTTAGAAAAAAAAGGCGTATGTTGTAAATTGCGGTCTCTCTTATTCAGAATGAGCTTCATTAGAGAATTTAATTGGACTTCTCGAAATGAGAAAAAGGGGGCTCTTTCCATACTTTGCACCAAAAGCCGATTGAAGATGAAGCATCGGAAAAGTAAGCATGTGCGTTCTCCCGCTTCTCGTCTACTCCACATTAGGTCAAAGGAGTCTATTTTCTTACGGCATAATAGAGTTTTAAACTATTATGGATGAGGGTTTTGACTTATTTTTCTGGAAGATTGGTTCCATTTTTTCTTCGGTTTTACTCAAATTGCTCCGTCCAGTTTCATTTGTAACGTTTCTCAAATTCACTTCTCAAAATTCTAAACGTAATAAGTGTTTCTCAAACATCCCTTACATCCCTCCCCGAGCCCTACCTGCCCCTATAGGTCTCTTCCCGGGAAGTGTCCGTGGACTTTGGTGCTTCCTTGTTAGAACTAAACTTTTCTAAACGATTGTAATCTATCTCAATTCCTTCAATATATTTGTGATTCCTTGTCACACACTCATTACATTCCTCCGATAGGAGCAGGTAGAGAGTGTAATAAGACCAGAATCGCCCATCTACTCTCCGATTCAATCCAATTTGTACGCATTTGAATGGACAAGATAATCTTACTTTTTTTCTTTTTATGGTAGGTGGTTAATTCCGGTATATCTTCGTGCATGTTTACTTTTCTTTCATCAGCAAACATTATAGGCTAACTGTACTAAATATGAAAATGTTAAGAGCTTAAATAACAAATGTCGAGGAAATGCGAGTGAGTGCGAATCGACATCATTCGAACAGAATTCAGAAGCCTTCCAGAATCTAGTTACAGAATGGTAAGGATTTACTATTGCTATCAATGGATTGAACATGATTACCTCATTTTGTGCCGACTCAATTTCCCTTTTTGGTTTTTTGGTCAATTTCCCCATTTCCCCCAATAATTCAAACATAAGATTGAATGGGGAATTGTTCACCCTTGTTCAAGGTGGAATGGAAGCTTCAATTGTTTGAATTGTGGCAAGTCTACGCAAAAATTTGCAAATGAGACCTCATTCTGCTCCTCGTTCTCTCATTGCACAGTCGTTTTTTTTTTTAAACTACGATTTTTACGTACGATATTTATACGAACTGTGCGTTCGAATTTGCAACATTAATGAAATGCATAACATCATAGATACCTACTATATATACTCTACCACTTTAAGTTGGAAATTGAGTATGCCAAGATGGTATCAATTTCAATCTCAGTCTGTGGCGTCTCTCTAGAATATATAGTGCATTTTGAGTTTGTTTTAATATGTTTTGTACAAAAATACTAAAGAATTTGAGAGACAGGCCAACAACTTAAACGCGTAATTATTTTAGGAACAACCTCTTCTTGCGCATCAAAATTCTCATCGTCGAGTCAATTTTGACGATTCGGGTGAGCTTTTATTTTGCATATTTATATATAAATAAATAATTCTTGAAGTAAATGTTTGGCTTAGATGTTGAAATACTCGAAAAGCGCGCACACGCCATGCTTGCCTGTGAACATACCTTTTAAAATCCGTTCATATCAATACAGATCGCGAGAGATCAGTGAGATACCATAATTCTCTGATTCCCATGGTATGGGAGAAAGCTGTGCTGCGCTTTTCTTCGCCTTCTTTTTAATCAATAGTAGAAGTGAGAATGGTGAATTGTAGACGTCGACTGCGTCAATAATATGTGCATATCGACAACGTTGTAGCATTTATATTATTTTCACATTTACTTCACGTATTTCTCTCTCAATAATTTTGCAATCTAATGTTTGCTGCTATAATTAACACAATCCCCCAATACATGCATATTCTAACCGACAAAATGTCAAAAATGCATATTTTCTATGAGCACAAAAGATCAATCGTATCAGGTAACAAAGCTCTTCGATTGATTTCTCATTTGCTTTAGTTATCTTTTACGGAGGCTTCTCACCTTGCGAGTGAGCGAGCGAGGTGGGAGAGACATATAGAAATAGAGGCAAAGTGTCTCTTGTTTCTCCATCTTCCCCGCTCCAGTCATACATTCAGTCCCATTTCACTTTATGGAGTGCGCCGTTTGGTTTCGCTAGTAGTTCAGTTCGCTCCCGTCGTACGTGTGTGGATGGGTCCTCTCTCTGTTCTTACACAATTCTCATCATATTGAACTCGTAAAGCGCAAGATCAGTGTAATCTCCATCTGACATTCCCTGTCTTTATGCGCACAAGATTTGTGGGAAAAAGAGGTAAACTGGCTTCCCTCGAATGTCTAGCATTGCTGAGACATTCTTGTCAAGATAAAACGATTGAGTTCATTCGTTTATATGCAACTTGATTGCTCAAAGACACAGGAAATCTTATAAGCTTTTGCGCTGTCCTAGGAATTCTTGATATATTTTCTTCACTCCAGGAGTAGATTTCTTTCATTATGTTCTGCCTTTTCGGGATTAAGAAGCTTGCAAAAATTACCCTCGCCGTCACTGTGATTTAAAATCTCAAAATCGAATGAGATTCACCGAATTCAATACAGATTATTTGTTTCTCTTATTAGAATTGGTTTAGCGGTTGTTTTCGGCTTGCTCTAAAATTCTGTTTCTTTTTTCTGGATCTCGAGGTAATGCAGAGGAATGGATATCTCTTACTCCCTCCACCATTCAACACGCTGAATGGTGTAATCTCCATCCCTTCCACTCCTTTCTTCTGGTTCCCTTATGTTTCAGTCTCTTCCCAATAGCACGCGATTCTTATTCTGCATACAGTATGTTTTTCTCTCTTGTTTTTACATATTAAAAGCAGTTACATATCAGAATGCTCATGAATTCCAATTCACTAGCTCAATGATTCGAAATGTAGTATCTATAAATATCAATTGTACTTGAGTCTTTCCTACTAATAATACCTCATACATTTCCTCTTCCTTTCTAGTCCACTATGATATCACGACGCAGTTTCGTTTTCGCATTTCCTTCTCTCATAGTAGGGATTCTCTCGCTTTCATGTCTGTTCTGATTTCATTCTTTTGATACGCGTAACCGCTTATATGTAAGAGAGCCTATGACCACACCTCAGCAGAAAATTTGCAGCGAAAGGTTCTTGAGGAGCCTGTACTCATACGCCATATGACCTTATTCTCCTATGGATTATCTATCGATAGTAACCGATCATAAGTCTCTGTCTCCATTTTGAAGAAAGTTAAGACGATTTGAATTTCGGAGCCAAACTTTTGAACGGTTTTTTTTAAACGCGATCCGCGTAAGAACGTCAGGATCCGGAGGTGAAGTGGCACAGTAGCTGAAAATCGTCCCCAGGGGTTCATACTTGGTGGTTAGAGTCCCTAGGGGCGGGATACACTTCAGCCGGAAAGTTGGACCCAAAAGTTGATCTTTGATCTTTGAGATCGACTTTTTTATCTTTGACTTTGACCCCACATGTTATATACCATTCGATAGA
Source organism: Pristionchus japonicus (assembly GCA_900490845.1). Classification (NCBI taxonomy): domain Eukaryota; kingdom Metazoa; phylum Nematoda; class Chromadorea; order Rhabditida; family Neodiplogasteridae; genus Pristionchus; species Pristionchus japonicus. The sequence goes on from LS506681.1 coordinate 579,586, forward strand.
GCATCAAAATATATGTATTCTGGCAAATTTGCAAAAGGTTTGGGCTTCAACTTTTCGAGAAAATTGAAAAATAGTGAAAAAAAAAATTGCTCTCGCAAACTTTTCAAAAAAATATTTTACCTTGTTCCAATGGATTCGAGGGGCTGGAAATTTCACACAGCATGTAAAATTGTACGGAGAATTTAATAAAAATTATCCCGAGCTCATACGACATACCTTCCCCTCACCTTTTGTTAAAAAACTAGCATGCAATTTTGGGCGTTGGTTCGAATCCGCCTGCCCACATCAATCTTTTGCCAGATTTTTTTTCGCTCCAAATGATGTTTTTTCTTCATATGTTCGCTTTCAATGCATTCATGTGTTGAATTGGCTATGTTCTGTCAACATTCCAGTTGAAATGTAAAGAAAAATGCCAACTCCATTTTTCACATAAGGGGGGACCCTTATGTGAAAAAAGTGTTTGAAAAAACCGTGAAAAAATCGAACCTAATGTGAAAAATTTCAAAGATGGAATACTGTGGGTACCATACGGCCTGGAACTTGGGTTGATTTTGACATGACATCCAACATCATTTTTTCACATAAGGGTCCCCCCTTATGTGAAAAAGGGAGTTGATAGGAATGACCACAATTCGCGACAAACGTTGGCAAAACAACGTGAAAACATCGTACAAACGGATAAAAAGAGAAAACACGATGAAAAAACATCATTAGGGGCGAAAAAAAATCTGTCAAAAGATTGATGTGGGCAGGCGGATTCGAACCAACGCCCAAAATTGCATGCTAGTTTTTTAACAAAAGGTGAGGGGAAGGTATGTCGTATGAGCTCGGGATAATTTTTATTAAATTCTCCGTACAATTTTACATGCTGTGTGAAATTTCCAGCCCCTCGAATCCATTGGAACAAGGTTAAATATTTTTTGAAAAGTTTGCGAGAGCAGTTTTTTCACTATTTTTCAATTTTCTCGAAAAGTTGAAGTCCAAACCTTTTGAAAATTTGCCAGAATTCATATCTTTTGATGCTCTATCGAATGGTTTATAACATGTGGGGTCAAAGTCAAAGAGAAAAAGTCGATCTCAAAGATCAAAGATCAACTTTTGGGTCCAACTTTCCGGCTGAAGTGTATCCCACCCCTAGGGACTCTAACCACCAAGTATGAACCCCTGGGGACGATTTTCAGCTACTGTGCCACCTCCTCGTACGTTCTTACAGAGACCGCGTTTTAAATCAGACGGAGAGTCATCAGATTCTCATGTAAATTTTGATGTAGACCTTATTTGGCATGCTGAACACGCTCCCGATTTTCATTCAAGAGAAATTTTGAGTTTTAAATACTTTGAGATCATGAATGTCGAAAAGTAAGAGGAACATCTCGCTATTTTTCTCGATATGTCATGGTGTAGCCTAGCGCATGCAAAAATTGCAAGTCCGTCAGATGTTGTCGTGCGATTTTACAACTAAAAAACTAAACACTTATTTTACGACAATGACTGACGATGTAAGGTACCTAGGCCTATCAGATTCTGCTGGAATCTCATAGTGGAACTTTTTGCTGTACCGGGATTCGGAAATATTTCATTTAAATGTGAGATTCTTACTCACTGTTATTTTGTAATTTGACCGATCTGATTTTTTTGTATTTCCCTAACCTTATTCCAAAATACAATAGTCTTAACAAAGAAGAAAAATCGCAAGCTAGCTCACACAATTCGCTCGTTTGAGAAAACGAAATTCGCTGTTCGATTAATTTGATCAAGATGCGCTTTGAGATGGAGGGATTGTGGGGAAAATAGATAGATGATGCGACTCAACAAACAAGCTTGTTTGCATTCATAAGATTGCACGGAAGATCTTTTCATAGTTTCGTGTGCGCTATGAGGCCATCAAATCTTGAGATTCAGAATTTTCGAAGCTCGATCTCCACGAGGGAGGTGGTTTATCACCGCGCAACACACCAGGTAATTTTGATACTTCTGCACCAAAGGATAGTCGGACAAGAAGTATATGTCAGCAATAAATATAAATTATAAGTTTCGAAAGATCGATTAACTTACATAATGTCAGGAGATCGATCAAGCAGATCTTACAGAGAGTCCACCATCAACAACTCCTTTAATTCATCTGTGGGTTTGTCATGTTTTAAAGGAGCAAGAATTTTGGACAAAAAACTCGAGTACGATGTTTGTTCGTCGTGCACATAATTGTTCTTATCGAATCGCTGAATTGAAAGTGAGAGAGAGAGAAACGGTGGAAACGGTCGTCTTAATTCTAGAGTGCTCGAAAGATGTCGCTGGTTGGAAAGCCGTTGGCTTATCGCAACTACCGTACCGACCAGAAATTTAGGAGGATTCAGGTTAATATTTTCTAGTGGATTTGAAGCAACTCAAGAAATTTTAATCTTTAAGAAATTCAAGACAATATACTTAGTGGTGGAGATATCACAATCTAAAAATTATTTTTTTAAGACGCAGATGCATAACTTTCTCGAGAGGCCCAGAGGATGGAAGGCTGCGAGTTATCATTTATCCGTGTACGTTTAAACATTAATGAGTGAGCAGCTATAAGTATGTTCAACGTATTAACCGTATTTTTTTGCTTTTCAATTGATTCAATTGCTTATTTGCTTGGGCAAACCGTGAATACACTGCAATAATCGGATTAGGCAGGTTTTTATGTAACCATGCAAATAAATGGCTTTTTATAGATTGGTCATAGTATTGATGTGTCTCGTTCTGTCTGTTTTCTCCACCATGCCGGAAACGGAGGAAACAGCGACATTCGTGTTATATTACACGGTGAGCAACACTTACCGATGCTAATCTCACATTCCACCACCGCGAAAGACAGCGAGCTATTATAATTGGAGCGCGCATTCTCCCTCTAATAGGACCAATATTTTTAAGAGTGAGGAGATCAATGAGAATGTACATAGTAGGGATGTCTATACGGAAATTTTTCCGTTATTCCGAATCAACTTCTCCTCTCATTCTGCGATTACATTTCTCCGTGACCCGGCCCATCTGCTCTCGAATCGACTCGGATTTCCGAATGATTACGAATTTCCGTAATCGAAAGTTGGAATGAAGTGCGGCTGAAACTCAACCTCAATTTTCACTCGCCGAGCCACACCGACCTCCTCAGATCGATTGCGGAGGAATAAGAATTACGGAACTCCGTAATTATTCGGCAATCCGAGTCGAGGGGAGAGGAGGTCGACCGCATTACGGAATGTATTGATCAAGGAATGAGGGAGGGAGTTTTCCATTTTCCGTTTAGACAACCCTATTACATAGAGATAAATACGCTATTGGAAAGTACAGTGCCCACTAAGTCACTAATTGAGCAAGCAAACACTCTCGCTCGTCGAGCTATTTACAGTGGTCTCTGGCTCACGGGATAATATTTGAGTTTGCCTAGTTGAAAGCATATCGCATTTCCTCTACTCACCAATGTATGTGGAGAGTCCATTCGAGAAAACACATCCGCATCTACCTAACAAACTTAATTAGCATTGTTGCTTTAACAAATCGACACGAATCCAATCAACCTTTTTTTAAAATCTCACTGCAAGTGGGAGTGGAATATTTTAAAAAATGAACAAACCAGAAAAAATAGATTACTGGTCTATTTGAAAAAAATTATGTTGCAGGAAATGGTATTCGTTTTCTGGCTTGCGATAGAATACGTGTGTAGAGTCTGGAGCTCTGGATGCAGGTTATATTTATATGTTAAACCTGTTCGGAGCAGCTACAACATTTGACACTAGTGAAATTCTCCGGAAGGACGGCTGTGTTTCACTCATTCTATAATTTGAGTTGCCTTGATCAGGGTTGGTGGTCAGGGATGGATGGTGCATAGACATTCTTCCGGTGAACTCCACAAGAACCCAACATTTTTAAGCCTTAGAAACGTGTGCACGTAGTATACTACAGATCTCGCTATCGCGGCATCTCTGGTCGCATCCGTTTTGCAACGTCAGCATATTGTGTTATCGGTAATTTTACATGCATATACCAATATAATTTATAGAGAATATATTCTTCCAGATATAATCGTGATCGTCGCTTCGATTATTGTGCTCTGCATCGGTGCAACGGGGCAGGTATATCCAAGATCACATGTTATTTTTCAACTGGAACTTTTTATGAAATTCAAGCACGTTATTTAGGAAATGACACTCGAAGTGAGAAGCAACGAATCGTCAGGATTTAAAAAAAATTATTTGTTTTTTTCACAGGTATTCGCTGCATCTGCTATTCGTGGTTTGCGCTTCTTCCAAATACTGCGAATGCTAAGAATTGACAGACGGTTACGTTTTTTTTCGCATTTAGTTTTCTTGAAAAAACATATCCAATTTGCAGAGTACCTCTGTCAATTGTAAACTTCATATTTATGCAAAATATTTCAGAGCAGGAACATGGAAGCTCCTGGGTAGCGTTGTTTGGGCGCACAGACAGGTGACAGTTTATTGCAATTTCTGTATTGGTGAATATTGGTGGGTGAAAAACATGTGAGGCCGATTGTCTAATAATCGAAGCATGTTCTTTAGGTTTCTGATCTTTATTTTGCACCACCTCGATAGGGCTGCAAGTGGGCTAGCACTACTCTAAAATTACATTTTCATTAATAACTCATGAACCGATAATCGGAATGAGTTGATATTCGGAATAGAACAAGATGGAATGTATCTCATGCTGGTGCTACAGAATCACACTCTTTGGTGATATGACAAGATTGATCAAACATTGATTTCGAATACTAGGCCGAAGTAGAACCCATCCTTGGCATGGCTGGATGCGCCTTGTTCCGAGGATCATTTTTCATATGCAGGGGTTGGGGTTTATAACTAATCACTTTTTTCTATCTTCACTTTTGTGTCTTATCAGAGAGAGACCGTGAAACTTGAGCAAAGTATAAGGAATAAGAATGAAATCGCGAAGTCTACAGCGCACTGTTACTGAAAATCATTCGCATTCATCATTCTTCACGCAAAGAGCGTGAGACCGGTCACTCAAAAGTGAAGATTGTGAAAAAGTGATTAGTTATAAACCCCAACCCTGCATATAAAAAATGATTCCCAGAACATGGTGCATGCTAACCCCCTTCGGCCTAGTATTCGAATTCAATTGTTTACCTTTCTTATCATATCACAAAAAAGGGCGATTTTGAAGCACCAGCATCAGATGCATTCCATTCTGTTCTATTCCAAATATCAAGTCAGGTTCATGAGGTAAATTTTTAGGGTAGTGCTAGCCCGCATGCAGACTACCTACCGAGTTGGTGCAAAATGAAATTAACCATGATGATCAGTACCTCAAAGAACCTGTTTCCACACATTATCGAAAAACCACTGTGTCAGACGTTGTTCGATTATTAGGCAACCGGTTCATATATACCTCACACTTATGTGTTGAACAAATTTCTCTGGAAGCGTCTAAACTCACTCCCAACAACTACATCATTTAATCGCTCCAAGTGCCGATCGCGTAACAATCATAATATTTAGGAGCTTCTCACCACAGTCTACATTGGATTCCTTGGTTTAATCTTTTCATCTTTCTTGGTGTGAGTTATTTGAAGAAGATCCTCGTATGTGAGCTTGTTTAATCGCAGGTACCTTTGCGAGAAGAACACAAATGACAAGTATAGTACATTCGCTGATGCCTTGTGGTGGGGAGTGGTGAGAATCTCAATTTATCCTATTAAAAGAATACATAAAGTGAACCAAGAATGTGAATCAGATTTCCTCCAGATAACACTGTCAACTGTTGGATACGGTGACAAGACGCCCGAGACGTGGCCAGGAAAGATAATTGCCGCATTCTGTGCTCTGCTTGGAATATCCTTCTTTGCCCTGCCAGCGGTAAAGTGGGACTATTATACTCTATTAGTACAGGAGAGTTTATGCAGGGAATTCTGGGGAGCGGATTCGCACTGAAGGTACAGCAGCATCAGCGCCAGAAGCACCTCATTCGGTATGAATCTTCTAAGCAAACTCAGAAAATGAAAATGAAGATTGAGAATGAGAATGAAAAAGAATGTCTCACTTCTGCTGATTGTCCTCTGTTGCGAACTTTTTCCCGAGTGAAAGTTTACGAGAGCGCTCAAAGCAAGAAAAAAATCAAGTCAAGCCCTAGAAACTCCGAATGGCATCAAAAGCGAGATATTCCTACCATCTATGCATTTATTCAGAAGTGATGTGCTATTTTCCAATTTGAACCTCACAGGCGACGCGTGCCTGCTGCTCGCCTCATTCAATGTCATTGGCGTCATTACTCAGCGGCGCCAGAGTCCTGTTCAGTGGCCACATGGCGGGTCCACGTCGCACCTCCTCCTCCTCTTCCAATGTACGCTTAGTAGCCTTCCTTTTTTTAAATTTCTTCAGAGAAGAGCGAAAGTAAGTAAATAAACAAACGGCGGAAAGCTACAAAGCAAGGCAAGATTATTCGCCAACAAGGCAAGAGTATTCGCCGCAGCATTTTCATGTACCGGCATATTCTGTCACATGGAACACCACATTCATTTTGAATCTCGTTAAGACTGGTTATATTTTTCAGAGTGAAAGTGGGAGGTAGCAACGGCACGAACAGTCTCATGAACCGTATCCGGCAGAGCACTAAGAAGAGATACAGTGGAAAAGAAACAAATGAAAACGGTAAACATACTCAAGGTTTTTTTGCAACAAATAACTCCGATCTTTTCTAATCCCTTTCAAATAACAACAATAACCAGATCTCTCCATGGTGACCCGAGATATGCATCACAGCCTTCTTGTACCGAAAGCGTCTGACAACATAAGGTACTTTAACACATGCATACGCACTCGAATAATACGTTAAAATAATAATATGAAGTTAGGTTCATCAAGTGTCTGAAGCAGGATACATGAAGAAGTGCTTAAAGTTACCCAACAGGGACAAAATATTATTTGAATGCGCGGGACTAAACTGATCCTCATGGTCTGGAGGAAGACTGTGTGAAAATGAGAGAGTTCCCGGATCCCAATGATCGTTTTTTGAGGATATTGTTTATTTTCTATCTTGTTCAATACTTTAGTTGCACTAATTCATTTACCCTTTGTTCGATAGTACAATATCAATGGGGGTGAATTATGTCCCTGCTGAGTAGTTTATGTAGGACTTTCAAAATCTGATCAAGGCATTTAATGCTCCAGCAGGCTACTACTCTCATTTGAACTTAAATGACGATTTTGAATGGGTTTTTATTATTAAACGGTCAAAATATTCCACAATTTCATTTCTCCGATAAGAATACACATGTAATCATGCAATCTTTAACCGATAAAGCGAGAACAAAATCCTTGTGTTGAAAAGTAATTAAAATGAACCTCAAGAAATAATGTTGTGTGCTTTATTGTAGCTTCTTAATGAGAGGATTAAAAAGCATAGAGAATTCACAAAGCGGATCAACTCTACAAAATAAGCACCGTGATGCTGAATTTTATTTACAACATTTTGCAATTTTGCGGGATATCGTTTCAGGTAGGTCAGTATGTGAGTCGTGCATGTGCCATCAAAATTGGGAGTCCTTCCACCCGTCTTGGGCGAAAATGCTTTTGAATGTAGTCCCTATCGTGATTATCAAAATTTATGTGATTAGTCATGGGCAAAGAATCTATTCAATTGTGCAACTGTCTGTTCAATGACGCAACTGATGTTGTGATGTGGTTTACCTTCGCAACTAGTTATCAAGATTCTCAAAACGTTTTGTAGTACCAAGAAACGGGACGCGCTTATTAAGTACTGCAATTAAGGGTAGAACCTTCATGACTTCATCATTTTTCGTACTGATGATCAAGATGATCAATAATGCTTGACTCATTAGCTATTATTACTTTATACAAAACATGCTTACCTCGAGAGCGTCAATTTCGGAATCTTTGACAAAACATGTTCCAGTATTGTATCGGTCTCCGATATGTCCGAGGTGGACGGACTCGGTGCGCTTGGTTTTTCAATCGGAAACTGGAGAGCGAAGCCTTCTTCATCATCCAAGATTCGCTCCAGAGACGACTCCACCATAAGAAACAACTCAGCTCCTCTTGAACTAGGTATGTGCTACCAGATATTTGCACGTAACTCGAACATCCCCGTACTAATGGGGTGTCCGGAAAGTTTTTAGACTGTTTTTCAAAACTCTTTTTCTCAGACTTCAGGAACCAAATTAGGATATGCTCTACTCCACTGAGTGGTGTGACAACTGCTCTCCACATCCCACTCATTAGATGACGAATCGGTTGCAAAAGGGGAAATTTTCAATGTTTTGAAGAGACCTATGAAAATTCACCCCTCGCCAGTTCTTCACATGAGAGGGGAATAATTCCGCAAACCATGCCCAAAGAATTGGGAGATGATTCCCTGCTCATTGATAGCTATCCCAGCCACCCGAATTGTATTGCGTCATCACTACGACATTTTCAAATCATAACGTGTTTTTAATTTTTTCTTCGAATTTCACCCCTTCTTCCCTAGATTCCAACCACAGCGCACTCTAAATATTATGCAATGAATATTTGAGCGAAAATGATTAGAAAGAAAGATATAAAATTGGAAAATTTTGAAAAACACGTGCTCAAAAATGACGTTGTCATCGGAGTTTTTATCTATTTCTTTCGTCACTGGAGATACAATCACTTTTGTATTTTTCAAAGTTACATCACAGCCTTCTGCACTTATTGCCCTAAGTACAATTCCAATTCTTAATCTACTGTTGAGTAAAAAAAATAGAATCTTGAGTTATAAAATGGACTTTTTCGGTGATTGCATCATCAATAGGTAATATAATCTTGGTTTCACATTTGAATTAAATACTTCACGTAAGCTATCATCACATAGCGTCATGCGACTTACCACACGCATAGTGGTTCGTGAGAGAAAAAATATTTAAAAATAGTCTAAAGACTTTCCGGACACCCCAATAGATACAAACCTCTAATTGCTCGCTTATATTTACTCACCGAATTTTATGTCCACCGCCTTTCCCCTTTCTAAAACGCAGAAAGTACATTTTTGCATGATTCTCCAACCTTCTATTCTACTTCCTTATCCTCCGTCAAGAGAGTGCGCGTTCTGATTGTTTTAGCACGCGTGCGACGCTCGAAATCGCTGTCACGAGGGAGCGCCGGCGAGGGAACCTTTCCCATCTCAAGAACCAACTGCGCTCCAGATGCCATAGCCGACTTCGACCCACTCGCTGCTTCGTATGATGGCTACTATTCGCTGATGGTTGCACCGTTTGCTCGCTGGGCAGACCAGATAAAGCGAGGAATCGATGGCGGTACTGATGGCGCGCCAGACTGGATGGCATGTGCGCCACTGCAACGCTCTTCTGCAGACTATTACTCGGGTAGAGTCCGCCGTCGCACACTTCTCTCACAGGCGTAATGTGTCCCTTGACGCATGCATGATGCCATATTGGCAAATACACTCACTGCACACGTGCAAACGCACACCATCGCTCCTTCATGAATTATGTGCTTGCTTATTTTCTCTCAAAATGTCATTGCGATATGATTGAAGTAAGCTTCATAAGAACATACTTCATAGTCGAGCTACATGAGCGGGGAATTCGAAGTTCAACAACTACTTAGCACCGATTTCGGCTTTGACTCTGAAATCATCGCTCATTCGCCTTCCAATGAACGGTTTTGTTTGCTTCATATAAAACGCGACAGGGGCGGTGGCATAGCTTTTCTTTTGTTTTTCTGTTCATTCCACTCTATGAATGCACATTGTTTGACACTTTCGCAGCTCAACCTCCTCGACTTTCCTATCCCCTGTCTTAAAAAGCGCATCGAAATCTGAAATAATATAATCACTTTTTAGATGACGATTACGCATCGCTACAGCCACGAAGCATTGATGAGTATACACCAGTGCTACGAAATGCTATTCGCGCTATACGCCGAATCCAGTTGCTGGTGGCGAGGCGCAAGTTCAAAGAGGTATGGGAAATACCCTCAGACAAACCAATTCAGGGTGGGAATTCGATTGTGCAATCTACAAAGCAAATATTGAAACAAAACATTTTTCAAAAGTTCGATCACCCGTGTTGTTTTGTTCTAGCTGTTGTGAGAAGCGAATTTCCAAGGCATCTATGAAGGGCCCGTGGCATCGGAGCTAGGATATTTTTAGGAATTTAAACACTAACATATTATTCTTTAAAAATTTACATAGAAACGTTTTGGCGCAAATCTCGAAGAGTTGCCAAGAGATGCTTTTGGTCGGAGAATATTAGTTTCGTTTTTGATGATAAAGAGCGCACTGCCCTGCTCTTTGTATCCAATGTGTCATCAGCATGGAATGGCCACCTTCTAGAGATCAAAAAGACCGAAAAATACGGATTTTTTCAATGAGCAAAATACTTCGTGTGTAGTTTCAATCGTTTCCTGTTTTAAGGCGCTGAAACCGTACGATGTCAAGGACGTGATCGAACAATACTCTGCCGGACATGTGGACCTCCAAGGAAGAGTGAAGAACGTCCAGGCGAGGTGTGTTAAACTATTAATGCGTTATGATTGCAATCAGATGGCAAGATTATAATTTAGCGCTTTCCAGACTCGATCTCATCGTAGGGAAGCCAATCGACAAGAACGAAGTGAAAATTCCTCTGATGCATCGAGTAATGCACGTGGAGCGGCAAGTACGTTCAATAATTTCGAAAAGCCATTTACTCCTGATTGTAGCATCTTGAAACTTCGGTGCTTGTGCTGTTGGGGGGGGGGGGGTCACAACTAGGGTTAGCAGAATGACTCCCTCTAGACCGCTCGACACGCGCAAAGAGAGAGTGGAATGAATCCAAGAATGAGAGGGAGAGGGATTGGAGGGATTCAATTGAATCCATTTTTCCCTAGCTTAAAAGTGTGCTTAGACTAGATACCTTCGTAAATTATTTTGGCACATAGATGACATTATGGCATACAGTCCGCACATTTCCTATCCTGATAGTGTTCTTCTGGTAAAGCTGTTTTTGATGGCTTCGACGCCTGTATGAGACTTATCAGTTATTTTGACATCCTACAGTGCTATTTTCATGTTCATTTACCTTTGCCACCCCAAATCTCGTCAAATACAGTTCGATTCCAATCAACGATTCATAATATTCCATCAGTGATCTCAGAATACCGACTGTAATTTATCAGTAAATGCATTTGCGCTTTTGAAATTATCATATTTGAGTTTCCACGTGTCGAAAACCTATAGGACATTTTTAGAACAACGATTGAACAACTTTGGACATCTTATTTGGATCTTATTCCAA
>LS506712.1:16247-39181 GCA_900490845.1 Pristionchus japonicus
TTTTCCCTAATGGGCACGGCCACCGCTGCGGCACGTGCCCCCCCCCCCTGTTTTCCCTAATGGGCACGGCCACCGCTGCGGCACGTGCCCCCCTGTTTTCCCTAATGGGCACGGCCACCGCTGCGGCACGTGCCCCCCTGTTTTCCCTAATGGGCACGGCCACCGCTGCGGCACGTGCCCCCCTTTTCCCTCTTTTAAACTCTACGCTCGTTTCTTTTCTCACTTCACTTCCAAAAAGAAGAGGCCTGGTAACCTACGCTTAATTTTATCTAATGCGTCTCCGAGAAATTGAAACTCAGCTTGCGGACGAGAAGTCGATAGGCGCCGTAGTTGAGAACGACGGGAACAGGAGAGAAAGAAGCAGGAACTTCTTGAAATCGGCCTTGAGTCGTTATCCAGGTCCTGCCAAGAATTTATCCATTGCAAACATTGAAAACACTGGATTAATGCATAGAAAAGCTGACTAACAAAGGTGCAAGATTCAGCATTTTCAAAAAATTAACTAATTAACTAATCGTCAGCACAGTGCAAAAATTTAAAGGCCTCTCATTTCGCAATGCTCTCTCAGACAATTTGTGCTAGTAAGAGAAAGTTACAGACCGTTAAACTTACTTTCCCGACGTGGAAGAGGATGTTGACGCAGGGCGCGATGTTCCAATTCGTGCTCACGATTACTTCTTCGTCGTCGTTGACGATCGCCTCGACGTCAGAAACTTTAATTAATTAATTAATTAGTTATTCATCTGCAACACATCCTCGAACCATGTGATAGCAACCACGCAATTTCTTCGATTTCGGGCCGACCCTCGACAGCTCCGACCATTCCGAGAATGTAAATGTAAATGAAGCAACTGTGCTCAAATGCCATAAAGATATGCTCGAACTGAACCCGACGTTCCAAATAAACTAGGTGAAAAATCACAGGGCCAAAAAGAGTAAAAATGCTTCGAAATGTGTTTTGTTTATTCATGAAAACAAAACATTATTTATTTATGAAGATCGTTTACTACTTTGAACGTTGCTCACCTTGCTTGCTTCTTGCTTCTATGCCGCTCTTCGCTTCTTTGTCGCTTCGAAACGCGCACCCGATATGCGAAGGGACAGGGTGGAGTTCATCTCGATCTCGCGTAGTCTATGTTCCCTGTGAATCGATAGATTGAGACTGACAAAGTGATCGATAAAATCAAAATAGCTTGCAAGCAATCCAATCGATGACGGTATAATAAGTGAGAAGTTGTTAATCAATAATTAGAACTGTTCAGAGAGTGTTGGATGAGGGGAGAGAACGTGCGCATGTTGTTTTCATGAAGACGAGAAAATAATATGGAAGCTAGACAAAGCTAATCACTACGCAGCCGTAACAGCGCATCGACATGTAGAGAGAGAGAGTAGAATGGGAACTGGGACACGGAAGGAGAGAGGGACGATCAGAAATTATTTGAATACATGAAATTTGAAAGGCTCATTTCACAAGAGAGGCGTGGAAAACGAGATATGGAAAACAAATGCTTGCATTACTGAAAGGAACTAAAGGGCAAATACTTTGGTTATTTAAAAATATAAATAACAAATAAGAAACACACAAACGAACAAGCACCGACCAGAACAGATGAGAAAATTCAAATGAGGATATCGATAGTGTGTCGAATACCGTACCCCGATTTGAATTTGAATTTCACTGGGTGCATCATGAAGTGATTTTTTTCGCTTCTCAAAATAATTGATCCAAATCTGAATTATTTTTTTAATCAGCCTGATTTTTGTTTCAATGTAGTGAGAGGCAGTGCTGGAGTTCGAAATAATAACTAGAATACCTACTTTAGTTGAAAGTTTTTGTAAACAAAGGGTCTCCACGGCATTTCAAACCCACACAAATGCACGATTCCGCCCCTTTATAGATTTTCAGGAATTTTACAGGGGTTTTCCATGATGTTATCGATTAAAAATCGCGGGAGAATTCAAATTTTGACATTTTGCAGCCGGTAAACACAGTGTCGATATCGTGGTTTCGCCTTCACTAAGTTTTCGCCCGTTTCTTGCAGTTTATAATGCTTTTGAAGAAGCATGGGCTCGTGAATTAGGGAACTCATTGGTTCATGACCACCAGAATTAACAGACTTCCCCTAATTCAGCTTTCGGTGTGAATAAGCTCATTCAGAACTGTCTGAAGCACATTTGTTACTTCAAAACAGCAAGGACAGCTAATCAAGCACGCTATTTGGCCTAAACACTGCAAAAATTGACGAAATCCAGCACAAAACGGCGAAAACGACTAAGAAAGCTGGTTGAAGTCATCAAAAAGTGAAAATCAATATCATAGAAGTTAAAAAGTTTGTCATACATAGCGCGGTGTGACAACGCGACCGCCGCATGGTTATACTCGCGCATGCTTTGGCACGTTCCGCAATGTGGGCGCGCGAAATCCGCAGTATGCACACGCGAAATCAAGTTACTGTAATACCGTGCTCGTGGGAAGTAGAAGGTAAATCCGTGCAAGAGTTCTGCATTCCAAAATTTTCCACATTTTTCTGTCTTCAATGAGTGACTTTTCATTGACTACTGTGTTTCCTGTCTATAGCTAACCTCCTTCATGAACCATTGAAACCACGAAATTAAAGAATAAGTCAAGAAATCAAAAAATCCGGTGAAATAGGCGCGCAGGGTGTGCTGGACGTGATGTGTGTTTTAGAAAACACTCCCTTGACACACCACCGGTCGTTTTAAGGGAGCGTGTCACACCGTGCATAGAGAGGACAGTGGCTAATTTCTAAATGTGCCAAATAAATATTTCATTGTATTCCACCTATGCAATTGATAGTGCTGAAACATAATATAACAACAAAAGATTTTTTAAAAGCGCAATAACAAAAATACGGCAATTTAAAAATTCAAAACCCGAGACGTCGGTTTACAGTAACCCGAGACTAAAGTTGTGTCAGATCGCAGGTCAGACTATTTATTTCATTTTTGCTAGTTCAGCTATTTTTTAATATTTTTGATTATTTTTGTTTTTAAAGCATAATCTGTTCACTTATAGGTAGAATCGCTCTGAAAAAAAGAAACTAGAACGAAAAAGCCAAACTAGAACGGAGGTGAGCCTTGGCGAAAACAGCGAGTTGGCGACGGTTCGGCGACAATATCAAGCTTCCGAATGGGAATTGGGCCGCACCCTAATAACGAGAATGGAGCTTAATGCATTGCCGAAGTAATCGAAGCGCTTCTGTTCACAATTATCCAGGGGAAAAGAGCGAGAGAGGCCGGCAAAAGTGAAAATTTAGCGAAAACAGCGAGTTGGCGACGGTTCGGCGACGATATCAAGCTTCCGAATGGGAATTGGGCAGCACCCTAATAACGAGAATGGAGCTTAATGCATTGCCGAAGTAATCAAACCGAAACTGTTCACAATTATCCAGGGGAAAAGAGCAAGGTAGGTCAGCAAAGACATCTCGATATTGCCTAACATAAACAGTCGGTAATTCCTTAATATAGTAAGTAAACCAAAATCTAAGCACAAGAGGACACAAGTACAGCTGGTATAATGCAATTGAGTCAAAGAAAAATATATTTTATCAAAAGGAATGGCGCTAATCGATTATTCAAAATAGGGACCCCCAAACCGGAACGCTCAAAATGAAAACCGGGGAAAAGCCGTTGACCGTTCTGTCTTTTCCCAATTCCGCCAATTCAAATTTTTACGGCTTAATTTTGTTTCATCGCGATTATCGATTAAATATAGTTCCTCCCTCTCCGAATGTGTGTTCACCTGTTTGGAAATCTATCGCACAGCCGCTCCTAATCGTCTCGTTTGATTTGTTCTTATCCATTTTTTGCAATTCAGCCTATTCTAAAACGATGTTTTTGGGAAAATCATGTTTTTCGACTGTCGTTCTCGTGTTTTAGCTCGACTATTACTAATTCCTTCTTGCCTCTATTGAGATGGTCGATGTACATTATGTGACAGCATTTGAAGTGATTTGTTCTTATCCAATTTTCGCTATGTTTTCTCAAAGTTTGGGTTTTCCAGTGATACGGTGAAGTTCATTTCCGTTGCACTTTTCCCTATGTTCCCGACTGTCTAATTTTTTGTCTCTTTTTTATCGTGTTCCTCAAATATAGGCGAACCTACCTCAGAAGCATCCAATCATTCCGCTTTGTAACTGACAAGTAATGGCTGTCTGAACAGTGATGATTTACCCGAAACCCCCATTTCCAATTTCTATTTCTATGTTAGAGTCTTGCCACCTGCCCAATTGTTTGTGAAATTGATAGAAAATCTATCCGTCATTGTGGCCCTATTGTTTCATGCACTCTGTTCTTTGACCAACTTAGATATTGCGCCTATACTGAAGTAATGTCTTGAAAATTCCATGTTTCATGAGCATCAATTTTTTGTGCCTACTCCTTTCGCTTTAATTTCACCACACACATAATTAGTTCACCATAATACGTATGATATAAAACTACGGTTATGATCCCCCCATGAGGAAATTTATAATTAGTGGTTGAAGGTGGGGTGTAGGTTTGTGTTCATGTTATTGCTCGATCGTTGTCGTACTCACTTGTTTCATTTTTTCTATGACTCCTCATTCCTTGATATAACCCTGAGAGAAAATTCTATCAATTTCACCTCCGTTCGAATTTTTTACTGACGTCGGAAGTCAGGAGACCAATGTTTTTGTCTTAAACATTCGAACTTAGCAAGTCCCACTGCTGATATAATCACTATTTATTCTCTAATGTATTGTTCCTGCTAAGTTTCAGCTCTGAACATTGAAATTAGTCAATCACGCCCGTTTCTAGTGAATTGTGTGCTGGTGGGTTATGTTTGGGTTACTGTATCTGTATATCTTCGGTCAAATAGCCTCAAATTGATCACACGTTTTCTCTCAGGAGAGCCTGATACTTATGCTGCGCAAAAATATGTTATTTTCTATGAAACAGTAATTAATTGTGATGTGATTGAGTGTCTCAATAAATCACCTTCCCCTTGAATTTCCACCAAATAGGATACGATAGGATTCCAGGAAGTATATGCTAATGCAGTGAGGATATATTGTGTGTAGAATTTCAACGTGAAAAGTAGATGATGATCCGTAGAAGAATACTGTAGGTATGTATCGTCGATATTTTGCATGAGAGCGACTCAATGTTCTGAAGGGACGGTTCAACTTGGCATGTACTCATTGATCCCCAGCTTGTAATAAAGAAAGAAAGAAAAATTAATATCGTATAAAATTTTAATTAACGACACACGGAAAAATAGGTGACACACGGAACCAGTCAACGCACCACGGGGGGCGGAGCTTCGACGAGACCCTTTGTTTGCATAAACTTCCAACTAAAGTAGCCAATCTAGTTATTATTTCGAACTCCAGCACTGCCTCTCACTACATTGAAACAAAAATCAGGCTGATTAAAAAATAATTCAGATTTGGATGGTGGTCCCTAGTGGTCCCTAGACGAAAACATTAAAATCAGTTCACAATAAACGTGGTGTGGACCGCGTGTGGACAGTGTGGTGTGATTCTCGAATTCTCACCACGTCACTTCACTGTGACGGGCGCTGTCCTCTCTAGTCATACACCACGAAATATAACGTTCCGTACGCGACTAGGGAGGTTTTTGAAATGGCAGAACTCGAACTACACCACCGCCGTTTTCACACGTTCTTTTATATTTTTTCTAACTTATAATGTGCTCACATACGATAGAAGCACCAGCGAAGACGAAGTAAACATAGATTTAAACTAAATTCGCACTTTTAAACGCTGCCGCGCACTTTCTCAAAGTGAAGCCACGCCCCCTACATGAGTCGCACATATTTCAGCGTACACAGTCGTGTGTCCGGAACGTTTTATTTCTATAATACGAAGATTCGTCCCTGATCGGGCGCGAAGTTTGAAATATTTGTTTAAATTCCCGCCGTGGTGGGGCAAATTGCGACATTTACCACGTCGTCTAACTACTGTAAGTACTCACGTAAAACTGAAAATCGGGGTTTGAAATGCCGTGGGTCTCGTCGAAGCTCCGCCCCCCGTGGTGCGTTGACAGGTTCCTTGTGTCACCTATTTTTCCGTGTGTCGTTAATTAAAATTTTATACGATATTAATTTTTCTTTCTTTCTTTATTACAAGCTGGGGATAAATAAGTACATGCCAAGTTGATCCGCCCCTTCGGAAAATTGAGTAGCTCTCACACAAAATATCGACGATATATACCTACAGTAATCTTCTACGGATCATCATCTACTTTTCACGTTGAAATTCTACACACAATAAATCCTCACTGCATTAGCATATACCTCCTGGAATCCTATCGTATCCTATTTGATGGGGAAGATTATTTGTCGAGGCATTCAATCACATCACACTTTGTTATTACATCATGGAAAATACCATGATTTTGTATCCGTATCTACTGCATAAGTATCAGGTGATTCTGAGAGAAGACATACCATCAACTTGAGGTTATTTGACCAAAGATATACAGATACAGTAACCCAAACCCACCAGCTCAAAATTCACTAGAACGGGGCGTATTGACTAACGTCAATGCTCAGAGCTGAAAAATTAGCACAAACAGTTGGACTAGTTAGGTTCGAACATTTAAGGAAAAAAACAATGTCTCCTCACTTCTGACGTCAGTAAAAAATTCGAATGGAGGTGAAATTGAAAGAATTTTCTCTCAGGATTATATCAAGGAATGAGGGGTCGTAGAAAAAATGAAACAGTTGAGTACGACAACGCTCGAGCAATAACATGAACACAAACCAACACCCCGCCTTCAAGCATTAATTAAAATTTCCTCATGGGAGGATCACAGCCATACCTTTATATCACACATATTAGGATGTACTAATTATGTGTGTGGAAAAATTAAAGCAAAAAGAGTGGGCACGAAAAATTGATGCTCATGTAACATGAAATTTTCACTACATTGCTTCAGTCAAGTGGGAATATCTCAGTTTCGCAAAGAGCAAAACGAACGAAACGAAGCGGCAACAATGATGGGTATATTTCCAATCCATTCCACATACAAATGGGAAGGAGCACAGCTTTCACATAAACATACAACTACATTTCACAGTTTTGATGCATATGAGCTCCATTCAAAAAATCATAACTGATTGAAAACAATGCGATGAGACTATCGCTTTTTGTGAGCAGCTTGCCTAGTAGTGTGCTACAAGTATCAGAATGGAAAAAAATATAGATGGCCGGGAACATAATTAAAAGTACAATTTATAGTAACTCAACACAGACCATCGATTCGGCGTTTCCTTCCGTGCTGAGAAGCGAGTAGACCGGGAAGCATCTGGAGTGAGCCAACGTCGAAGGTTATAATACTATTATGGACTCCGAACAAAGAAAAATAGAGGTTCCTACACTCGGCCATCCGCGAATCTCACAATCGCCGAACCTCCACGAATTCGGGAACTTTTGCCGGCCTAGGAACCTGGTCTCCAGATGGTTCTCTAATAGACTTGAATCGCTTTATCATAGCACGACATGAAAAAAGTGATTAATGGCATGGCATGGCACAGTATTGGGAGAAAAACTCGTAGTGAATAAAAAAGTATGGACAACGTAAACGAATGAAACACAAAGCAACAGTGACAAATCAACGGCGAGTTCGAGTAATACAGTGGCTAATATTCTCTCAAAATCACAGAGAATCTGTCGTTGATTAGAGAGGACTAGGGAGAAACGTCGAAGGAGTAAGGTTCAACTCCCTCTGGGTGGATTTGACAGAACAACTTGAACAACTCCTCATTGCTTTTGACTGCGTAGAAGACATGATTGGGCTCGATTTCCTCGTGTTTCTGCTCGGTACGGACCGCCCTGACATCATCATTAATGTTGTCAAGAAGGTATTATTTGGCTGCACTTGCTAAACTAGGATTTTACTGGCGCCTAAAGTGCCTAGCGGTTTAGCTCATGTTTAGCTCTTTACTGCTCAAAAAATTAAGATGCTACGCTTACACGCAAGATAATCCGATCAACTGCGTAGCGAAGTATTCGATGATGGAAGTGAGATACACCAGTCTCTCCGGATCCAAACGCCTATCGAACATCTGAACGTCATTTGCATCATTAGAAGCAATGCCCACCCGATATTGTGGTTTAGCCCACCCGACTAACTGGCGTTTTCTCTCAATGGGACCGCCCGATCTGAACTATCGGCAGGAATACCTGCCCTCCTCACCTTGTAAATCCTATTGTCCACTTTTCCCACTGAGAATTGCAATCCAGCTCGATGCGATCGAATGTCGATGTTCCCTTCGTCCAAGTACATCTTCGACTTATCCCCTTTATGCAAGGCGAAGGCCTTTTCTGCCGCGGCCAACGCGTTCGTTCTTATTCTTCCATCTGAATTGTGGGAAATGAAGCGGGAACGACTCGGGCACTACTGCCGTAGCCCAGATTAGGCGTGAGAGATACCGCGCGGTGGATGCAAACGGTAGGAATGAAGGGGGATAGAGGAGAAGAGGGGAGAGAGTGATAGGGGATAGGCAACCAATCTGGGCTTCGGCAGTAGAGCTACGACTCGTGTTTCAACGGAAATATAATAGGGCCGACCGTACTATAATTACAAGTGGTCTAAAAATGTCAAAATTCTCTAGTTATGTAGCTTTTGCTCGAAAAATTTTGAATCCTTACGGGGCATGACGAGTGCAACAGCTGGTCTGAATACGTGTGTCCGGAAAGCGACGTTGGTAATCCTCTCGAACAGATCGGTCACGAGCGAATTCATGACCGTCATCACATCGGAGGTCACTCCCATTCCCGGATCGATCTGAAAAGTGGAGTCTGTGATTGTGAGAAAATATGTGAAATGACGCACTTTATTTCGAAAATGGAAAGATGACATCAATCGAACCTTTTTGAGTGCCCGCCAAATGTAGAGGGAGAAGATTTCATCGGCCGGATATTTAGGATGAGGATTTTCTACAGAGTCCACCTAAATAATATACAGTATTTCATGTAGTAAGATCGTGGGCCGCATTATCTCGAATAGCAATGAAAAAGAGATTGTTTGGATAGCAGTGGGTTGATACTCACATTGACCGACTCCTTGCTTATTGGCTTCTTCAATATGTACCATGAGTCATCGGGACCTTGAACATTACCCGTCTGCCGGTCCACGAACGGAGGTCTGCAATAAGATTTATTAACTAATTTACTAACTTTTAAGTAATTAATTACTTTTAATTAAAATTAATGATAATTTCACAAAGTTTCGTAACAGATGTCAACCTGGCCTTCTTCGCTCCTGTAAATTTCGTATTGAACTTGGAGCAATTCTTCATGAGCTCGATGTAATTCTGCTCCGTCACCATAACCTTCGCTTTTGAGGGTACCTACCAATGACGATGATCAATATTCATCCATCAATTTTTAATCGCAGGTCAAGCACGCCAACGATTATGCGGGCAATAATCTAAAATTTCTTACAGGACTGTTGGCGGAATCTCCATCGATTCGACGCTTCCTTCCGCATTTAGAAGAGAGGTGAGTGGAATGCATCTGGAATGGCGTAATCTTTGACGAATTGAACGATTGTGCAATTAAACAGCAATGATTCCGCTAAATATTTCCAGAGTGTTAATTGAGCACACACAGATACTACGACAGGCAAATGAACCCGTTTAATAACGAATTGATGATTATTACAATCACACCTCTTTGTCTGTCCCTCAAATGAAGCGTGCGAAGCATACCCGCTGGCGCGTTGCCGACGTCACAGGGGAGAGAGATCGGAAGGCAGAGGGGAGAGGCGAGCCAGAGGAGAGAGAGGAGAGAGATCGGCCAGAGGGTAGAGATGTACAGTCCTGGTTGTTTCCCTAGTGAAAACAATCCGTCCCGGCCGGTCGGGGACGGTCCCAGGCGGTCCTAAGCGATTGCGTTGCTCGAGGAGTGAAATTTAGGAGAAAACCTAGTAACGGCGAGGAGCTCGTGGGTTGCACTATCGATTTCACACGACAGAATATTTATTTAAAAATTCGAAAGTTAGGAAATTGGCGTTAAAGTGGTGGCAATTTTGGGTAAAAAAACTAAAAGAATAAGTAAAAGGATTACGGTAGTAAAAAAAGTTAAACCTGTTTTTAACTTTATCACTCAAAGTGCACACAGTTATCCTTCTATTTCCTGATTATAGAATTTTTTAATAAATATTTTGTAGTGTGAAATCGATAGTGCAACCCACGAGCTCCTCGCCGTTACTTGGTTTTCTCCTAATTTTCACTCCTCGAGCAACGCAATCGCTTAGGACCGCCTGGGACCGTCCCCGACCGGCCGGGACGGATTGTTTTCACTAGGGAAACAACCAGGACTGTATGCCTCTCCTATTCTGAAATCCTCCATTTTCCCAGTTTTCAAGATGCTCTTTCTCAGCCGGTAGTAGACCGATTGGCCTAATTTTCTGATACGAGCCACAGTTCGTCCCCAGCAATCGAAAGAGCCTTCTCTTCAAATGTTATCTCTATTCTGCTTCATGTTTGAGCGGTACGAAAAAGGCCATTTTCCCCCTTATGTGATTTCCGAATATTTTTGACTTTAATTTTTTTTCATCAAAAGTAAAAGGAAAGTACTGTCGGAGGTGCTGATTTTAATTTTGTTTATTTTTTTATCGCTGACTTGTCTTATTCCCCTTTGAAATCTCGTTCACGTTTTGTAAATATCAGTTGTTGCATGTACTTTTCTTCTTTTTTCCGCTCTGTGCAATCTGAAAAGAAAATAATGCTAATGGGGATGATCGTATTGGTTATTCAAAAAAGGATTCTCAATCCGAGCATGACAAGTAGGGCTTTTAGGTCCAGTGGTACAATCGATGTGAAGGAAAGAGCGACAGTTTTTGCAGCATAGCATTCGATCTCCACTTTTCACGAGATCTCTGCAAGTTGCACATGTGGAAGGAACTCCAGACGCATCGATGTCGGTAAAGATCGCCTTTTGCACTGCATTTTTACTTATTTGCCTGCCTGTGCTGGTCTGTCTTCCGATCTGCGAGATCGGATTCATTACTATTCAAATGAGCTGGCGCAGTTCAAGTGAAACACCTCGACAGCGCAAGTAATGTTTTAAGGGCGCACTTTGTTATTGAATTTTTGATTATTTGTGTTTTCTCGGCGAGCCGAGGCGGTTCAAAGTAGTTGAAAATATTCCCTCTTCAGATCAATAGGAACGTTTTACGGTCGAATAAAGCGTGAACGCGGTAAGAAAGTAGGGTTGTTACGATAAATCAAAGTAAGAACTACAAGTCATAGCGTTGATTATTATAGATTATAGACTGTAAACTAGATCTTGAATAGACTAGACGGACATTATTGAGTCATGAATCGACAAGTGTCACATTGAACCTTTCTCTCAACTTCATTATCAAAATGAATTGGGCTTTATTCACATTGTAAAATTCATGGCATAATCTCAATTTGATACAGGTACTGTAATTGAGCTGTATGGCAACGTAGTAATACTCTCACTAGATTCGTAAGGAACTGAACACTATGCAATAAGTATGATAGAACCAATCAAAATAACCGGAAACAAATCAGAACAGGGTACGAAACAGTTCAGCAAAAGGTACATAATGCATCTCAAATACTGTAAAACTATCAACTACATTTGGGTCTGTCTAACTACAAATCTGGGTCGGGCCAGGATTCTGGGGATTACGGTATCGGTCTCTTCCTCCTCCTCCTCACTCTCTCCTCCCACGTTCGAACTTTGAGGAATCGACCAACCGCGGAGTGTTTGGCACACCTGAAAGTGAAACTGGTTGATAAAAACAAATGATATTATATAGGCCATGTGGGAAAGTAACTCATAAAGGGAAAGTGCTGCAGTGAGTGAGAGGGAAAGCAAGTGAGTGAAGAAAATGAGGAAAAGGTGCTAAAGGATGACTGGACTTCGGTACAGTGCACGTGTGGGTGACCAGGAACCAAACAAGTGCTTGAAATCGAAACAAGCCGTACGACTATCTACATACTCACCCTTACTGCTTCAGCATTCGACATGCCTGAATTGGTTCATTCAAAGTACTGTCTCTACTCATTCTCTCTACTCTCTAGATACCATACCCGTCCCTGATCCCTGATTCAATACCGTACCTCGAGTAGACATCCGACGGACCAGGCTTGCGCCTCACACGAGTGCGCGCAATGCTTTCCGTTCGCATTCGTGAGTTCGGGCAGAGACCTCCAGGGAGAATTCTTGAGCGCAATGCGGTAGGCACCGAGGCGTGAGAGAACCTGCAGAGGGATGAAACGATGATGGCGGTTCATCTTGTATCTTTGATTGGCAATACAGAACTGAGCAGAATCTATGAAGAAAATATTTGGTTGAAGAGAAATTCGCTGAGCAATCGATGTTATAATTTTAAACCATTGTTTACGTTCCGTTGAAACACAAACACCTATGTAACGAATTAATCCCTTTTCCCTTCTGATCTTAACTCTGTTTTTCATAGAGTACGAAAGTCTCACCTCTCTCCTCGCTTCCTCCATCTTCTCTCCTCCCAATTCCTTGGCCACTGCTAGTCTCGCCTGCAGATAGTACGCCGCGACCCACAGCCATTCCTGAAGGGAAATGATTAGGTTACGGTAGAATTTGAGGCTCAGAGAAACAAGGAATCTGCCACTCACCGGTCCTTGATGGTAATTCCACCCCTTCGCAGTCGCCTTATCGCATCCATCGTCGTCGTTGTTGTAGTCACCATGGTACGCCCAGTCACTGAGATGGAATTAATGATTCGGATTATGTCGGATGATAGTGTGAAACGAATGTAACCACAGTGATCAGAGAACTTTTAAAATAATTGGATTTGTGGAAATAGACGAATCATGACTACATCTAACTCAAATCCATCTATTATGAGCAGCGTGTGAAGCACAGTTAATCACTCTGGACAAACTACATCCTTCATTTTCAAACATGTTGTTGATTTGTAGAGATCGACGAAACGTGATTGCAGCAACGCACTTTTCAACAGTATTGAACATACTTATCCAATTATTCGGATCTATCTTTATTCAGAGTGTTCGAAAATTATTTTTCTTTGTAGAAATAGACGAGAGCTGACTGCGCATACGCCAACTTTACCAGTAATTAGGAAAGTGTGAAAGACAACTCAATCTGAATCCAAACAGATTCAATCTCTCACCTCGGGTCGAGCGTCGTCGAAAATGTTGCTATTTTGTAGAAATTGATGAAACCTGACTACAACTTCAGCACACCTATCTCTAATGATCACTCCGTGAAACATAATCTAATCTATTCTTACCTCGGATCGTCATCATTACTACAGCAATGCCTAACCGATCACTAACAAGTTTGTCGTGGGGCACACCCCTGTCCCTTCTCACCTCGGATCGAGTGTCTTCATCCCCAATGGTCCCATCAGCGCGTCTCTCGCCGTATCGAGGGCAGCCCATGCCTTGTCGGGTGAGATCAGTCGGGGCGCCTGTGAAATACTTTATTATGTATGTAATTATGATTTATTGAACAATTCCTTCGAATATTTTTTGCGAATTTCCATTAGGATTCGTAGATTGTTGATAATTAATCAATAAAGTGAAGACTCACTATCGCAAGTGCGATGGGGAAGTTGCATCTCAGCTGGAAGTCGGTGTACCCGGCACTCGATCCCACCGTATCCTTCAAGATCCGACGTCGATTCACGTAGGGACCTGCGATTTGTCTCGTTTATTGATTGATTTCTCTGAAAACGTCCTTTCCAATGGGCTTGAATTACTAATTCTGCTGCACTGACTGAACCGCCTCACCTTGCGTCTCATCATCGACGTAGAATTGCTTCTCGAAGTTCTTCTTTATCAGATTCGCCCAATCGCCGTACGAGATCGAAGTATCGCCTGGACATTTAATGTTGCTCAATGCCGATACAACGGGATCCAGGGTTGCAGGTTGGAATTCGATATGATGAAAGAGGACACTCTCTCCATTTCGCACACTCTCTTACCCATTCGAATCGCCAACCCTACCATGCATCGTGAACTGAGGAAAGACATAAAATATAGAAAGGCAAATACCTCCATCCAACTCCTTCTTCTCGATCGTTCCCTTCTCACTCCACTGCTGCATCTCACTCAACACAGTGTAGGCGAGTCCTTGCAATTCAACGGGAGCTCCATCTCGGGGAGTCGCGGGAAGGCCCTTGTTGCCTGGAGGAGAAATTTGATTTTTTTCAAACACTAATAGCATTGGCACAACGACGGTATTAGACACAACATCGAACGGTGGGTTCATCATGGAAGTGTGAAACTCAACATTTTTTTTACCGAACAGATTCCTGAAGTTCAAAGAAGCGTATTAACTAGATTGTAAAATAGGAGTCACCGTCTCTTCATTTCGCACTTTCTTTCACCGGTCAGAAAGCGTGTGCAAAATGAAAAAAAAATGCTAACCGGCTTTCTCGCTGCTGCCCATCTTATCCATCCACGTTCCGCAATTGAACTCGTTGCCTCCGTGCATCAGACCCGTCTCTCGATCAACGCGAATCGAGACGTCGAATCCTGGAATTTGAATTGTTTCATTGTTTTCGGAATTATATTTTGGACAAACGAATTCACTGAACTATTGAATTTTCCGTTCCTCGATATTCTTATCGCAATTATGAAACAGAACTGCAATATCTCTTCCTCACCTCTATCCCTCATCTGTTCATCGATTGATCCTCCAGCATTTCTCTCTCTGAATTCGATTCCTCTCCAGTGTCTCTCCACTGCTTCTTTCATCGTCTCTCTCAATTCCTCCTCCTTCTCCGATCCATCCCCGAATTCCGACGAGTCGGAGGGGTACAAACGACGAACCTGCAATTTCATGTGAATTTCCATTTCAACGTTCGATTTTTCAACATAAACAATCACGGTACTATCAATGTTCACATAATGAGCCGAAAGTGCCGAAAGTCCTCTGAAACACAACCGATGTTTTCAGTATCGAAACTTCAATGAGAGTTCTCTCTTTTTCAAATCAACTCATAATAATCATCAACTATGAAATTCTAAGTCTTCTCACCGGTGCTTTCAGAATCTCGCTTCCCTCAGGCGCTTCTCTCACGAAACGAACGACCGCATACAGCCAGAACCACACTGCGTCTCTACAAAGAAAAAATGATGAACGCCACCAAAGAAATAAAGATTCTTTCTAGCAGTCTCATGCATTCCTCATTTCAGAATATCGATCTTGCATCGCAAAACCTCATTAATTCATCATCCTTCCTCACCTGCAATTGTACCGAGGTGACTTTCCCTCCGCCAGCAGATTGGGGATGAGTCCGTGACGGAGAGTGCCCGCGTATGCGAGTATTGTGGCCCTGAAATTATGGTTGCTATAGATTATGGCAGACCTAAATTCATGCTGCGGAAAATTCAGAAAATGTATTTTTTACTTTTCCAGTGACTCCATTCGACTAATCACAGCCATCAATGAGCTATGAATTTTGAATTAATCTTGAAACATATATATCGAATCGACTGATTCTCTTCCCGCCAATCACTCATTCTTTTATCACCCAACTCACTTGGCATCCTCGTATCTCCTCAGTGCGAGATAGCATCCGAAGATGGCGATGAACGTGTCTCTGCCCCAGTTTCGCCAGATTCCCGTCGAGAAGTGGGGGGAACCGGCGGAGAGAGAGGAGGGAACGGCGTCTGCAAAGGCATACTTCATTTTATTTCTTCGACACGAGTGTTCCATTGACGTTCCATTGAAATTGAAATAAAAAATACTATGTTTCAAGTGTCAATGAAGACCGAGACTGCTCGATGGAAATCAATGACTTGTCGACATTCGAGGTAGAAAAATGCTTACTCAATCACATAAAACGCACTATAGTGCAGATACGACTCGTCGTCTCTTCATTTCACACACTCTCTCACCGATCAGAGAGGCGAGAAAATGTGCGAAATGAAGGGCAGTTCGTATTTAGGGCTCTACAACTAACCAGCAATCTCGATCTTCTCCGACAATGGTGGCAGTCCAGCATTCGGCACGTGACCAGCGAGAGAGACCGAGGAAAGGGCGAGCGATTGTTCTAGATCATCAGCAGTGAGCAGAGACCTGAATAGATTACGGTATTGATTGATAAAAAAATCGATATCCCTATCCCTACAGTGTACCTGTCCATCTTCTCCAGCGTCGCCGTTTTGACTCGTCTGTAGAGATACTGGTAGAGAGCCTCGAAGTAGGCGGGACGGAGGAAGAACGGGATGGAGTAGAGGGGAGCGAAGAGAGAGGCTGTCTGGGATTTGAGGGGGATTTAAACAGTTCTTGAGCTTCATTATTTCTATCAGGCTCGTGTCCTCCACCCCAACCATGTTGGAGCTATGTTTCACTTCTAATATATTAATCAACAACCGATCAACATTTAGTGCGCGGTTGATTTGCGGTTGAAATAAAACAATAACATTGAAACTAAGTGCATCCATTCATGAAATGCTTTCAATGTCACTCACCCTATCCGCCAACTCCTCCAGTCTCTTGTATCTCCTCATCCTCTGATGGACGTAGTCGACGAGCCAGCATCCCTCTCTCAGATTCCCGCACAGTGGATGGCCGAGGTCGTTGTTGAGACGGATGTGATGCAGGATGGGGATCAGACCTGAATGAAGAAACGATTGTGAAGACACAAGTGAATGATATACAGTGATATTCTTCTTATCGATACCACTCAGTATTACTAGTACTTCATTCACTTGAATTATTAGCTACCGAAGAAACACCAATTCATTTTAGAAGGTTGACAGTTCCTATCGTTTTTTTTCTATTCTCAAGGAATTCCTGCTACCATCAAAATCGTATAAGCCGTCGCAACTTTAAATTCACCTTGAAACACAAGTAACGATGCATACCTTGTAGTCCGCAATAGACGGGTGTTCCATCCTTGGGAATGTGATATCCTCCTCCTCCTCCCGTACTCTCCCTCTCCTCGCCCTCGCACTTGAACAGCACTGCGTTCATGTCTTGCAGAGTGAGAGGAGCAAGGGCCGCATCGAGTGCTGTAAAGGGAATTGGTGAGTCTCGGAATGTAAATGAGTTTAGGAGGATGCTGATTTTGGTTAAACGTATTCTTTCCAACGAACACAATGTGTACATTCAACATGTTTTGTACCAAAGAAGAGACTTTTGATGCAAGATTAGCATTGCATATCATTTGAGTTTCAACGACCACTCAAGGCGAGTTGAATGCATCAAAATTCAGTGCCTTCTTCGCTTTGAATAGAAACAATCTAACCTCTATTCATCTCCTCGTTCTTCTCTCCCATTATCTCTCTGATCTTCGCGATCGCCGATCGCTGATCGTCCGCCAGACGCATTCTGAAGAGTTTTACTGCTTTCTACGTATTGAAATTCGTTTCAGAATAGGGTGAACGTTTCATCAGTGCAACTGAAAATTTCTTGACTTTTCAGAATTTGAAAGTCTCTCTTTTCAAAGAATAATTTTAGTTTATCAGAAATTGATTTATTTCAGGTTCGAACTGACTGCGCACTGACTATTTACAATTTGAATCAAACTATTTCCGTAACAACCGATCTCTGCAATAATTTACAAAGAATTGTCCTCTCATACCTGAACGCCAGCACAGCTCCAGAAGGGAATCTCGTCAGCTCCAGATGTCCTCCCGTCTCTCCTCCATGGAATCGAGAGAAGGCGGAGGAGGAGGGAGTCAGGTGCTGGCGAGTCTGCAATGTTTTTGATCAGAGTCACATTTACTTGCGTCTTTTGGTGTTCGGGATACACGGTGTCAACAAAACAGGAAAAATATTCAGAGATTTAATGAGTGGGATGCTTTTGAGCGGTGATGATTCGGGATTCGAGATCGAAATTGATGAGATGCAAATACAAGCAAGACGCACCTCCACTCGATACGACTTCCAGCCAAGTAGTCGATCCGCGTCTGCAATAACATCTTTATTTCTTTCATAAATCGATAACAAGAAAGCAGGATAGACTCTACCCACCCTCCTTCTCCTCGACCCTCTCCTCCTTCACTTCCATCTCGAAAAGGATCTCCTCGAGCACACCAGAGATGGGAATCCACCGGAGATTCACCTGAACATTGTCTAATTCGCTTTATTTCATATTTACTAGCGATCTGCTGCACCTATTGACCACTCCAGACAAATCCTGCCCATATGAGTATACTGAAACCTAAAAGCAGATTCGCCTATTCTTGCAACAGCAACAATCTCCCCTTTTATGTAGTTTCTTCCTAGCAACTATTGCTGTTCGATTGGAAACCTTGTCGTGCTTCAACTTGAGCCAATCGCTTCCAGCCCATAGCATCTAACCCATTTCCCGACTCACCCGTCCCTCCCTATCAATCGCTCCCTTATTGAATGCGGTATGGCTGACGACGACGACGCTCTCGTGGGTGACGGCGTTGTGACGAGTGATGCCCACGACCGAGGGAGACATCTGGTCCACGAAGACCTGTGAGATGAGATTGAGTATCCTGTTTTGTTGCTGCTTCATTGTGGTCACCAAACCTATTCACTGATAGTATCAGTAGAGTTGCAGATTCGAAATCAAAGTCTTCGAGCCCGAAAGAACTGGTTCGGATAGGAAACAGGTAAGACTTCGAAACGGCAACCCTACAGTCTCATATGTTTCAATTCCACAATATTTCTCATTCATCATTCTACACTCGTTGTTGGCTCGGCTTCTCGATGAAAAAATCAAATCCCTCTCACCTGATCGAACCCGTCCTTGGCCAGTTTGGCGTGCAACTGATTGAGTACTCTCCTCGCGCCGATCAGTCCCGTCTCTTCATTCGATTCGTCTTGAGACCATTTGGCGTAGAGACGCTTCTCGTCGACAACGTGGATCTGAGGGATAGTTTGATATACGAAATACGAAATACGGGCCACGGTCTCTCCATTTCACACACTCTCTTGCCGGTCAGAGAGGCGACAGAGTTTCAAAATCAAATGTGTTATGAAAAAATGTTCATTGATCCGATGATGGTATGTTTCAACGACGAAATGAATCCTGTGAAGAGCACTCGGTTGCAATAGTTCATTGTTCAGGTTGTAGGGTTCACAAAAGTTAAAAATGTCGTTACTCTAATATCGTTATTCAATCTCTAACCCCTACATACAATGCACAATACATGATAACAATAACACCAATAAAACATTACCGTAACAGTAACAACAATAACAACAATAAAGCCCCTTACCGCATGGGGGACGATCTCGTCGTATCCTCTCGTCGATCCGACTGCACAACTGGCCATTGAGATCATCGCAGCTGTAGGGAGGAGATCGTGCACGGAACGGATCTGGAGAGGGGGAGAGAAGTGTTGTGTTGAATTGGTGAAATACTGATTCAAATTTCTGGAGAGGAAAGATTCAGCGAGATCTTAAAGGCAGCAAACTAAAGATTGATTGTAATTGTTTCTCTCGAATTACGGAATGGAATTGTGGTTCTATTGCGTTAACGCAATGCATAGTCATCGTGATGCATAGATCGAACATTGCACTGGACGTGTAATCAGTTTCAACTAGATGTGGCCTACTAGAGACAATCAAGACAATGAATTTACTTTCAAATGGCTTCTAGGCAGATCAATTCACCCACCTGGACAGGCG
This sequence comes from Pristionchus japonicus, assembly GCA_900490845.1. NCBI lineage: Eukaryota > Metazoa > Nematoda > Chromadorea > Rhabditida > Neodiplogasteridae > Pristionchus > Pristionchus japonicus. The sequence goes on from LS506712.1 coordinate 35,861, forward strand.
ACGGATTGTCATGGCTCTGATCGAGGAAGAAGGCGTGAGCGACGGACGGAGCGGAGAGACGCACCCGCTTCTGCATCATTGCTCCTGAAGAATCAAGGATATTAAGTTCAAAGATTTTGTAATTGTTCCGATGAAGATTGTCAAATAGAACAGCTCGATGTTGATCTGACACTGATTTCTGTTCTGTCAATGTGATTGATATCGGAACAACAAATTGGAGGGCTACGACCACCCTCAATTCCATGTAAAATCGCACTCACCGACGACATCTCCTCCGTATCTGTACACGAGTCGACCCTGTTCGTGAGAGTCGTGTGCCGCCTGGGCTTCTGAAGAAACGGGAAGGTGATTTTGAAATTAATTTTTATCCGTATGTAATTTTCCTCGGAACTTGTTGGAAAAAAGGAATGAGGACAAAGTGCGGAAACTTTCTCGATAGGATCGAGCATGATTGTAAATTGACAAAATGATAGAGGCAACTGACCCCGGATGAGACTGGTGATGCCGAGTCTGTTCACGAATAGATTGTCCAACTGTTCGCTTCCAGTGAACAATTCAGCAAAGACGAAAAGATTAGGGCGGATCTTACGAGCGGCTGAGAGGAGGTACTGAAAGGAACGAATTCTTCATTCGAGCGGGTTGATTTCGGAAATTGAAATGCTAGACTATTCCAGATTTCGAATTGAGCGTACGACAACATATTTTTCCGAGCAGCAATATCTCTGTTAGTTCGTACAAGTCAAGGCACTCTCGTCACTTTCGATCTCTCCTCACCTCAGCCACATGGATGGGCGTTCCGTGGGCGTTGTCGATGCGGACTCCGTGGAAGATGCGCGCGCACTTCTCCGTGTATTCCTGCGAGAGAGGACCATTTTCGAAACACGGGTAAGCGTCTCTTCATTTTGAACTCTCTCTCTCGCCTCTTTGGCCGGTGAAAGTATGAGTTTCACGGTTTCTAATAAACGTCGAGGGCATTAATCTTTCGATTTGTGGTCGCGTTCCTCACAGAACCAAAAAATTAAACTTCTTTGATGCCAATCGGGCCCGCTGACTAACATCTCTTTTTTTGCAGTCAATCGAGTACCTCGAATCGATCTGTTGACCCGATTCGAGGGTTCTCTCATCCCTCTCTCACCTGCATGTACTTCCAAAGGAAGGAGCTCCCGTCCGGACGATCGCCGTAATTCAGCTTCACAGAGTCGCCCCAGCAGACTAGCTGTCTGCAAATGCTTTTATTAGGCTGTTTCTAACGAGTACGGCGCCATCAATGGAACCCGGCAAATCTTCTATTTTTGGCCCAGACTATTCTCACAGAGTATTCCTTCCCAACTCTTCTCATTCTCTCTCAAACGTGGTCTATTTAGGGCCAAAACATCGTTAGCTCCAATCACCTCCTGAGGTACACCTCACTGTCTGCGAGGGCGAAGTTCTTGAGTGGATCGTGAGACATCACCCAGCCATTGAATGCCATCAGGTACTGAAATTTGGGTTGTTTAGTTCAAGATGAGTCTCAATGATATCATTGAACAACGATATAATGATGCATCTATGAAACCGAAGTTTGATTCATCATCGCGTTGTGACGTAAAATCGAATAAGGTCTCACCTTAGCTCTCTTCCCATCGAATGCATTCTTCTCCTCTTCTTCCCATCCACTTCCCTCCTCGAATTCGTGTAGGAAGTAACTGAAAGAAATGATCACCTGATCTACATACTGATTCTCGTTTCTCCTGATCATCCAGTAAGTTCCATCATCCAGATCGTCCAGTAATGTGCATGAAGCAATCAAGTACCGTCTCCTACTCGTCTCCTATTCTATTCAACCGTAACCCCTTCATCCTCCATCATCGTACTCCGTAAGCAGAGGCTCCTTCTCCGTCACTCTTCCCTTCCTCGGTCCTCCTCCCTCCACTCTCTCGTATCGAATATGACCACTGCACGCGCCAACGATGTCGTCGATTATCTGATGAGAGGAGATGCTTAGAATTATAATTTACACTACAGTCAATATGACACATTGTGAACCGTTTGCCGCAACTTGCGGAAAGTTGCCGCAACTTTTGGCAAAACCATGATTGCGGATCGAAGACTGCATGAATCCAGCTGAAACTTGAAGTGGATTCTTGTTTTACATGCCCGGTCAAACTGACATTCACAAAAAATTGAAATTAATCCTGATCTTTGATCTTTAACAAACACGCGAAATAAATCACTACTTGATGCGCAACCGGGATACGGTAGCTGTGCATCCGGGTGCGCTCGTGTACTCGTGAACTTTCTATTCAAATTTATCACTGAATGGGTTTCCTCGTTCATAAATTGCTTATTTAATTAAATTTAATGATAAAAGCATCACTGACGATGTCCCCATACCAGGGCGATTCCGTGCCGAGCGCCGCGCACATACAGCGGTAAATTTGAATAGAAAGCTCACGAGTACACGAGTGCACCCGGATGCATAGCTACCGTATCCCGGTTGCGCATCAAGTAGTGATTTATTTCTCGAGTTTGTTAAAGATCAAAGATCAGGATTAATTTCAATTTTTTGTGAATGTCAGTTTGACCGGGCATGTAAAACAAGAATTCACTTCAAGTTTCGGCTGGATTCATGCAGTCTTCGATCCGCAATCATGGTTTTGCCAAAAGTTGCGGCAACTTTCCGCAAGTTGCGGCAAACGGTTCACAATGTGTCATATTGACTGTACTCATCAAGGGATAACCAACGTTTTCAAAGTTTTCGCTCGTATCATAATCAATTGAAACAGAGCCGGAAGAGAAAAAATAAGAAAACATTTGGAATGAATTGGATTCTTATTTTCAGAACTCATTGTTTCATTTAGTAAAGAATCAAACTTTTTAAACGAAAGAAAGTGCAGATTTTGCAAAATTAGTTTATTTGAAACTCACCGATCGGGCCTTCCTCTCTCCCTCTCCATTCAGATGCACGAGATGCGCTCTGAAGGCTTGCGTGCACAGGTTGACTCGATACGCCTCGTCGTTAGCGTCGCCTCTTAATTTGATTAATTAGTTTTACAATCGTCTAATTAGCATATCCTTGTTGCTCATCAGAAGCTAATAGTGCTGCAGAATACCGGAGGAACTAACCAAAACCTGTCCAAATCTCTATAGATGAAAGGAGCAACCCCAACGAACCTCGCCCGATTGAAGATCCTGCTCGCTCTCTCCATATCAACTCTGCAACCTTTCCGTCTGTACTGTTCATCCTGAATCAGGGGAAGCAGCTCGTCCAGACTGTTGGAGCAGGGACCTCCTGTAATCAGGGATATTAATGAGGTGTTTTTTTGTGTTAATGATTGAAAA
>LS506712.1:42713-54433 GCA_900490845.1 Pristionchus japonicus
TAATGATTGAAAAGTAACGAAGAATGGCATCGGTTTCACCAATATATCAAATTCTTGATTGACCGATTTCCAATGAGCATCATCTTCCTCGTCAAAAGAAAACTCACCTTTAGCAATGTTCTCGAACTCCTGTACACTCCTCTCGACATCAATCTGGAAGAATTCTTCCAATCGGAGAGAGGGAAGAATCGAGTGACGGAGAGAATGGGAGATCGCCTGCGAAAGAAGAGGTTATTAATATTGTCCTAGAAGCCCGCTGGTGAACTACTGAAGATTGTAGTTCTAGCTGATTTTAGAGTTATCTTGAAACATATTCACGAATACAGACACAATCAAATAATTTTCCAAACGATGCGAAAATGAGGCCAACTCACTCCAACGTGCTCCTCCCTATCGACACACGACGGGATTCCTCGATCGGACCACTTGCCTGCAAACAGTTCACTATTTCACTGCAGAACCTCAACAACTGCAGAGAAACAACCGTACCCTCTCCGATCTCTCTTCCAAAATGGTGGAGAGCTCGATCGACGACGTAGGCCGGCCGTAGATGGGGACTGTTCTCGCAGTTGTAGGCGGATTGGGGATGTTCCTGAAGATAATTGGGTAAAATCCATTCAGAAACTTGTTCAGCACTGCTTCAGAAATGATGAATATTCTATTGATAGCTTACGACGCTCTGCTTCATCTTTATCTACAGTAGCAACCGCTGCTCCTAGAGTATCCTCTTCGATCACTAACTGAACGAACCTGTAGCCAGGGCGCATTCTTCGCAGCATGGTTCCACACTACATCCTGCACAGTGAGCATCTCCCACTCCTTCTCCATCTCAGAGACAAGAGAGGCAACTTCGTCGAATGTGACTGCGCGATCCTTCTGGAAATGGAGAAGTTGAAAGTTATGTTTCACAAGGTCATCAAGTTATGAAGGGTACGAAAATTATCCAATTCTGGTTTGCTTTCCATTCTTACAAAAATAATGAAGATTCGCAATTCTCGGAGCGAAGGAAATCAATAAAATACCGTACCTCATGAAGCGTTTCATTCAGTTCGTGATGGGACTTGATCGAGTAGCTGGAATTCGAGATTCCCAGAGAGTGAATGGGCGTGAGATGAATCTGAAATATATCGAATGTAGGTTTACAGTACTCAATCTGCATCAACCGTCATTCAACAACAGTAATCTCTTACCATGTTGTAGCCGCTCTCCTTGCTCACACGAAGGCGGTCTTTCCACTCCGAGAGGGGACCTGAAAGGATCGGATCTTTCAGATCTATTCTGCTTACATTCTGAGTTGAATCAACAGTTCAAATAGCATACCGAGCAGCTTCGCAAGATGTGTCTGGCCAACAATTGAGTCGAGTGGAAGAGGCGATCCGTTGATGGAGAGAGACGGATCAACCAGGAAGTAGCCACATCCATTACGGGTTGAACTGAAAAAAAAACATAGAAGTGAGGTTCACAATCTTACACAATTGGATTCCATGATCTATGAAGCCATCTAGTATGAGCTAAATCAGTCTGATGGAATGGATTCATACCTGCCATCCACAAAGAATTCGTAGGAGAATGAACCGGCAGTTGTGCAGGACACCTGAAATGTACGTTTCAACTACTGAACACTTCCGAAGCATAGCTGTCGATACGATTTCTAAAGATCTCTGAAGATTCTCAACGATTGATACCTCAGCCTTGGCATTTAGTGCGGATCCGTGATTACTCCACGGGAGTGGATTGTTTGAGAGGGACGTTGTGAGGACAACCTTCTTGCCCAGTAGATTGTCTCCGAGCACGAAGTGTACTCGCCAACCTGAGAAGTAAACTGTTGAATCGATTTTTCAGCTTTCTAACAATGGAGCTGATGCGCTCTCTTTCCAAACTAACGTTCTTTGCACTCTTGGCATTAGTTTTCACTACCGGATCTAGTCAAACTTTTTCCTTCCAAAATTTATAGAGAATTCGAAAAATCACTCTTTGATCTTTGATCTTGAATCCTTGAATCTACCAACTCTACAGTATCTCACCTTGCTCGAATCGTCTGACGACGGTCTCCAGATGGTCGCCATCGTTGAGGACGACGATGCGGATCTGCTCATCCGACATCATCATAGAATCTTGATATCTGAGAGATCAAAGATCAATACTGTTAGGCCGCCAGTGAGAGAACGCGGAAAACAAATGATAACGTCCATCTACCCTTTCGCACAATCTCGCGGACCACACAATGAAGATTCAGTTAACCAATCTGGAAAACACACTGCATATTACAACCAAAGAAGATGAAGTGCAACAACTGCTGAGATTGAGTGAGAATGAGTTTATATTGAGAGAATGCCAAGATCAAACTCCCAACCTACTTTTGAAAAGCAGTTCCTGTTTAGAGAGATGAGCCGCACGTCCACAATCGATGTAATGCAAGAGAGAACTCTCGTCAAAGTGCCAGACAGGCGCAAAGGAAGAGACGAAAGAGAGTGAACAACATGTGGTGAAGAGGGAGATATCGGTCGAACTATGAACCGATAACACGAATGACGATGTGCTGCGTCATTTCGACTGATAAAAATATGATAACATGCCGAATTATGTTTGTTTACTCCAAAACAAACAAAACAAGCTCGAAACCTCGCGAGTTCGGAGTGTGCTAAAAGTTAGTTCTCGGTTGGGTACTAAAAGACAGAGGACCTGGACGGCACTGCAGGAAGATAGTTGAGGAATAAAGAGATAATCAGCAATTCGAAGAAAGAATGCGAATGAATGATGAACTGTTACCAAACAAAGAAAATGTAAATAATAAAGATTGCCTTCCTTATAAAGAGGACGAGATCGGAAGCTACCGGCCTGTTGCTGTACCCGACACTGGAAAAGATGAGTTTCGACTAAAGAGCGTGAAAATCGAAATCAAAGTCAAAGTCCAATGATCAAAAACCACTTGGAAGCCGACGAAGCGTTGCCAGCGGGCATTTAGTTGCTTTATCGAATGGATTATTGTCATCATTGCATTACTGAGAGGAGTGTAACAATTGGAAATTGAGTAGTAAGATTTATCAGTATCTTTTTTTTGAAATTCAGCATAATGACTTTGAAAAGAACATAATAGTGTAAAAAATTCAAAGGTATGCAGATTGTGATATCTGAGAAAAACGACGAGCTACAACCCTGTGAGGAAGGATGAGGTTCTAGAGATATCTATGATTATCAGTTTCAACTATCTGCCTATCAGCGTTCACGATAATTTATTCAGTCTTTTACATATGTGCTTCTGTGGAGAAAAAAATGTTTCAAAATTCCTTCAAATGATCTGGAGATGCTACTAGCTAATACTCTGCATCTATGGTCGGCATCCTGGCCATTGCATTTCTGGAAGAGCAGTAAGCAATAATAAACATTTTCAAAAATACCCGGTAATTTTTGTACGCCACCGTAGCCGGCAAAGAGAGCCGGGAGCCGATTTTAAGTATATCCAGTTTCGTGGTGCATGAAATCACCACGATTCAGTCGACGTTTTAAATTTATTTTTATTTTTGTTTTTAGCATCGGTTTGACAATGTTCAAGAAGCCGTTTTCTGTCAAGAACAATGCGAGTATGCGGAACTCCGATATGTGAGTAGATTTGTTCCAATTCATTCGATATTGATCGAGTTAGTGCAGCAAGAAGCTTCTCGCTCGCTTGCCTCCGTCTATTTCTTCCCAATTATCGAAGAATGGCGTCGCAAGCGGTCGATTGACGACCTTCAACGAGTACTTAATCGACTTCTACACTTTCGAGAAAGTGCCGCTCTTCTTCGAGTTTACAGAGGACAAAGTGAGTCGCATTTGATCTACCTTTGGGTTACTGTAGTTACTTATCATTCATGAACCGTTAAATTATCGATTGGTTATCAGTACTTCAAACTCCCTTCCAGTCCCGTACCCTCTTCCCTACCGTCTACGCGACATGGTTGTCGCAAGAAGCGTGGCCGATTCTTCTCGTGCATCGCAACGTCTTCTCCTTTCTGGAGAACGGAGCCGATCTCATGCTGCCAGGTTAGTAACGTCGTGTGATCGAGGATCATTTTTGATGTATCCATGAAACACCTATTTGCTGCTCAATGCTCCATTGTTGATGGTTTATCCTGTAGATATTGAGAGTTTTAATCTCTGGTTGGATTCTTTATGGGTAGGGTTACTGTACGTTCCCATCAGGAGTCATCTGCAACGAGCACTTCGGGCTGCCCGAGTTCTCCTCTGGCGCACCCGTCGTGATCTGCACCATCCAGGGCGACACCATTACCGGGCCAGTCGCCGTGGGCAAGTGAGTCTACTTTTATTGACGTACTAGTGGTGCTGGTCTCCTCGATCGGATCTCCATCTTCCATGACCCCCTGACAATTGGTTCAAAATGGTCTGAATCTATGTTTCACATACTCTATTTAGTAGAATACTTACACAACTTTAATAAACGAGGCTTTGGTTTTGGATACTCCAATAATCTTCGAGCTCATCTTCAGGGCAGTGATGAGCTCATCGGAGATGCGCGCGTGTGGAATGAAAGGGCGAGGTGTGCAGATGCTCCACCTCGACAAGGATCTATTCTGGTTAGTGTAATTTGGTTTTGATCTGTTCGATATCTTTTCAGTACTGGAAAAGTAAGATTCATACATGAATTCATGGTGCTAATACAACCGAAATTCTCTGGGCGTGCTATGTGTGACTTCGAAGCGCCGACTTTTTAGCCAGGGTTCGGATATAATTAAACAAACCGGAATCTTCCATATACATTGGTATAGCATAGTCTTCCTAGATTTCATCATGCTGTTGGATCACGGATTTACCAAGACTTGAATCTTGCATCTCGTTTAAACTCTTGCTAGAGTGGGATTGAGAAGTGCAAAACCTCAACACATTGCTACGGTCAAGATCTCGTTCGAATTCATAGCCCTTCTGCAACTAAAGTAAACTGGGTGCTTTGACTCGAACTTATCATCCAAAAATCTGAGCTCTCATTGGAATATCTATTACAGGGAGCTGGGCGACCGCAAGCCCGCGCCCACCATCAGTGTCGCTGAGGTCATCCAGTCTATGGCCAGTGAGTTACTTGTTAGCTGACCCATCTCAGTGGGCGATGCGTCGTGGATCGCATTTCCCCCAGTCTTTTCTATCGCGTGCAAGCGTGGCCAGTAAATAGTGCTGACAATACGAGACCTAGCAAGAGCGGGACTCTCGGTTGCCAGAGCGCAATAGTCTTTGTGAGATTGTAAACATCACGTCATTTTTTGCGGCATTGCAAAGCATTCATTTAGCCAACCCTATCAGTGAGGAGGAGTCGAAACTGGAAGAAGGAGTGGAGAAGCTGCAGATTGAGGAGGGGAAGGTGGGAGAAGAGGAGACGAAGGAGGAAGGTGCAGTGAGTGGAGAGGCAGTGGAGGAGAAGGAGGACGAGGAGCCGGCTGAGGATTTGGTCAGCTTTTTTTCTGACAATTAATTTTAGCGTAAAATTAATACATTCTGTGCGTCTTTTTGATACTGGAGCCCTGGAGCATATTTATGTAAGAATTATGCGTAAACATTATGCAAGAATAGTTTTTTCATCGAGTATTCTTCGAAAATTAGTAATCCTTACACAGGAATTAAGTTATGCTGTCCTTGAAACCTAGATTTCGAATCGTGAATCAATAAATTCAACAGAATTTTCCAGCTTCTCCGATGCTTCCTGGCCGGGCTCAAGCACAGAATGACCAAGTCCGCCGCCCTTCCCTTCGATGTCGGCCAGTTTTACGCGAGGTATCGATTTTCGAATTGTAATGACCTCGTTATGTGACCTACCGTACGCTACCGTATTCCTTTCGCGGGTGCTGGATAATCGATACCGTTATCGTAATCCCCTCCCTCGCAGGTGCCTCCTACCGTGCGTCCCGGCAACTCGACGATTGGACATGAAGAAGACCAAGTGGGTGAATTTGGGTTTCGCATGTTCGCTTTAGTTCGAATCTTTTTTATTGATGTACAGAGTAGTGATGATGTATACTAAATGTAAGCTGCGAGAAATGTAAATAATGACATTTTCAAGTGCATTGTAATTAGTTGTTGTGAGTTGAAGGATGATTCTGTTCAGGTACAAGAAGTTTGCGACCTTCCTTGACGAGGTGAACAAGATGGAAAGCACGCCAATCGTGAAGATCCAAGGAAAGGGAAAGGGCAACGACGTCATTGCTGCTGTAAGTTCACTTTGAATCGTACTGATGATGTAAGGTACCTGGTTTATTGATGTTGTGCGTGGACTACAAAGGAGGGACTGTGCAGCAAGACTAATCGTTCCTCTCTTGCAATCGCTCATAATAAAATAATAACAAACAAATAAGTTAATTGTAGCTGTACATCGACTAGGAATATGGTAGAATTCAATGAAATATACTGTTGCTGCTGGTTCACTAATAATAATAATTGTATGTGTTTCTTGGTTTCTTGAAGTTTTACACGGGCTAAGAATGCTGCAATATACAGTGCAAGTAGTACGAAGAGACTGTGCATCTAAAATTGGAATTATAATTTTAAATAATCTGATTTGTTAGTAGCGATGTAAATCTGATCATTTTAGGTGACATGGGACCACCCGCTGCTCAAGTCGTATGAGCTGACGGACGAGCGGATAACGGATGAGGATGTGGAGACGAAGAAGGTACGGTGGATAGTGGAATATCGATCGTTTCTTGGTCATTGCAAAAGACTGGCGCAGAACGAGCACACCCATACTGTGTGTTTCACACGGAGGTCAAAGTGCAAAATTGTTGGTGATCTGGGCTGGGATCAGATTCCTGTTTTTACAAAACAATTAGACTTTGGTGTTTCACACAGCAGTCAAGTGATCAAGAGGATTGGGGTTGGACGATAAGGCAGGTTTCCAGTAGAAAAAAACTCACAGATCGGTCCGACGATCCACGAGGTACTCTCGCTCACGGAGCCCCTGATGCCGCTCGTGAGGACGTGGAAGAAGGCCGAGAAGGTACGGTAGAGTGGGGATACGGTAGGGTCAAGATACGGTTCGTTCAGGGTCAATCGATGACGCCCCAGGAGCTGCGCGAAGGCGTCACTGGATATGTGAAGGCGCAGGTTGGTTTTTGTTAAAGTTCTCGAGAACGTAGGTGAACTTCTGTTTCGGCGTTAGTCCAAAAAGACACAGCAGTCGAGCATATTGATACGAGAGTGGGAAATTTGGGTTAAAAAATTTTTTCCTCAGAAAATCTGAACTAGGGCGAACTAGTGGAGCGATGTTTCAGTGATAGTCTAATATGGTCCCGCAGTTGAATAGTTTGATCACAGTGAGTGACCTGTTGACTGGATAAAATTTATTTGTTGAATCTGAATGAGGACAAACTTGTGGAGCGATGCTTCGGGGGTAGTCCAAAATGGCCCAGCTATTGAGTGTCCAATGATCAATGATGCAGCTTGAATTTATAATCAAATTTTAAATAACAGAACCTGAACGAAGGCAAGCTGGTGAAGATGGACCCTCTGCTGGCGCAATTGGCCCGATCTAACGAGACCACCATGGACTGGAACACCCTCAACCAAAAGATTCAGGTGTTTAAATCTGTTGGGCAAAATATATTTGACGTTACCAACTGCAGTATCGTGTTCTGGATTGTGGTAAAGCCGTGTTTCAAGATGCATAGTAAATCTCACTGAATGCAAGGGGCTTGATTGTTCCATGTTGTGTAAAGGTAAAAGATAATGCTGGGTACCAGATGGAAATAAATATCACTAATCTGCCACTAGCACTAATCAAGGCTCCCTACAGGCTCTTGCGACGCCAACCTTCATCGTCGAGCTGCCCGACAAGCGGAAACTCGTGTACAAGATGAAGGCGCCGAAGATCCACCTCAAGGTCCGGATACTGTAGTCCTGGAGTATTGATTCCCTGTAGGATGGTACCGTAATCAACGATAATCGATTTTCGTCCGATACCGTAACCTGCCAATATCGATCTGCTTCCAGACGGAGAACCGGATCGGGAACAAGAAGGTGACGATCGTGAACAACTGCGAGATGCTGGGAGTAGATGCGAAGGAGCTGGCACACAGGTGGAAGTTTGAAACTATCGGACAGATCTTGGAGTGGGCTGGTAGACTTATGTTTCATAGTCAGTATGTGTTTCCGTCCATCACCGCATTTTTGATCCGACTGAGTCACACGTTCATGCAATCAAAATAATATTTGTATGACTACGAAAAGCGGCAAATCGGCTCGATGTTTCTTTTTTTGTATTAGTTGTGAGGGACGACGATTTTCTCAATGCACACACAGCGTGCTTCTTACAGATAATGAAAATGTACTCTCTCTCTGTTCTTGAAAGTCATTCTATTTAAAATGCTCTTATTGCAGACTGCAAGTGGGCGTGGCGGCGTCTGCTTCCGTCATCGAGGCATGCGCGCCCTTCACGGGCAACTGCATCCAACTGCAGGGCAGCCAAGTGAGGGATTACGTTCTATCGAGAGCTTCTATCTATGGGATTGGGTTGGAGTCATGGTGAAGCATATAGAAAAGTTGTGCGGGTGCAAGTGAGCTAGACGAGGAGTTGAATGGGTTGATGAATCTGTGTTTCTGACTTTAATCAAACTCGTGTGCAATACGACTGTATTGATATCCAGTCGCCAGCTTGTGGAAAATAAGAGCTGTTCTAAACCTGTCTATTACAGGTGGCTTTCGTCTCGACGATGCTCACTGCGGAGTACGGTATTGACAAGAAGTACATTGATGGATTCGAGCTTCCCGCCAAGAAGAAGAAGAAGTAAAGATTACGGTAGCCGATCGATTATCGATCACGGTGTAGGGATACAGTATCTGTTGTGTTAACGTTGTTTTACAATTTTCTTGCTATACATTTCTCTATCGAGTTTATTTCTCGTTCCACGGGTAGCGTCATTGTTGCTAGTAAACAAAGTGTTGAATACAATCGATCGATAATCTACCACAATCGACAATGTACAGTACATCTAGCGGAAGTTGAACTCTCGATCGTCCATCTCTCGTACGTAGGCCTTGTTGTGGAATGCCATTATGTGATTGGCAGAAGCGATCTCGATTCCATTATCAGCTCGAACGAGGTTCGCCGTAGTGTAGACGAGGCTTTTGCCGACCCTAAAATGATTTGTTACCGTATCCCTGTCAGGTATCAATTGAGAACTGATCTACCGTATCTCTCACCTGGTCACCTTCGCATCGATTCGCACGAGAGTGCCGAGTTTGGCGGGCGCCATGCAGCTCAAGGCCAGGTTGACGGTCACTGCTGAAATATGGAAGGGTAATGTAGGTTTGCGGGGTCTCACGACGACTTCTTCTGGTATGTAGGATACAGTAGTTCGGTGGGTCAGACATCATACCGGCTCGTCCCGTCGCGACGATGACAGCAGCGCACGTGAGACAGTCGATCATCGTTGCCGTGCAGCCACCGTGCAGTGTGCCGAAGTGTTGGATCGGAAAGATCAAAGATCACGGCTTTACTATACAGTTTCCACTTATCGATTCGAAAGATCAAAGATCAATCTAAAAATCTCCAACCTTGCTCTTTGTAACCAGAAACTCGGCGGAGAGTTTGCGCTCTTCGACATTGGTGATGCGCGCCTGCAGATATTTTTGATCGAGGGATACGGTAGTCGATCGATAAGAGTGATACTGTAGGATAAGATACTCACGTTCCAGACGAGACCGGTGAAGGTGGAGTCCTCCTTGTCCATCTCGAAGAAGCGACGCATCGCCGCATAGTGGACAGGATTAACGGCGGCCGCGGGTTTGACTGCCGCAGCCAGTTGGCACACGACGCGTGCAGCCATTTGGGAGGGACTGGAAAAATATTAGTTTGCGATCGAGAATAGGGTTACGGTAGGATCCAAAGGGCATGGAGCGAACAATAGAACAATAGAACGCACCTGAAGAGGCTAGCGACCGAGCCGCAGCGAGACGAGATGGGCGAATGAGGAAGTATCGAGAATGGGGGAGGAGAAAAAGCAATAACAATTTTGCTGGAGACTACAGAGGTTTCGAAAAGAAAACCCCTCATCATCTCATGCAGTCTCTTATCGGCCGGAGAGTTTTTTTCTTCATGTAATGAGCGAGTATAAAAAATTATTACCGCCCGTGTTTATTACCTCTCGAGGTTCAGAGTCATCACCGTATAAAACTAACAATCTTTATCTGAATGAGCTATGAACAAGGTTAAATACACGGTATGGACAAGTACAAACTACGGTAGGCAATCAATAATCGATACCAGTCGAGACTCAGTGCTTGGCTCCATCGAGGACGTCTTTTCTGATGGTTGCATGGGCAGGGAAGGCCTTCGTGTGGAGTCCCGTAGCGATGAGCGTCATCTCGGGCTTACGGTAGAGAGAAGCCTTCGTGAACGCCATCGATTTGCCCTGTCTGCAAGAATGGCTTGAAGCAATTGATCAATATTCAGGATCCGGTTACGGTAGCCCACATGTAGATCAAAGTAGAAAGACCTACCGGATGACCTCAGCGTCGAGCTGGACGGTGTCACCGATCTTAGCAGCCGCCAGGTAGGTCATGTGCAGATCGACGCTCACGCCTGAACATGAGAGGGAGCTTCGATGAATCTTCAAACTTTTGCATTTCATCGACCTTGTTCACTGTTTTGCACGATTCGAGGTGAATGAAACAACAGATTCGAGGTGAATGAAGAGACAGAATCAGAATCAGTAGATCAAAGAACAAAGAACCTACCGGGCATTCCTCTGGGCGTGGCGACAAGCGCTCCCGTAGTGATGACATCGACCATCGTAGCTGAGCAGCCGCCGTGCAGAGTTCCGAAGTGATTGGTCATTCGCTCGTCGACCTGAATAGAGGGGATCACTACGGTAGCTACCGGTAGATCGATCTGATCGCTTTCATCGATTAAACGATCGGAACTTCAAGGAGAGTACCTCGAATTCGACGGAGATCTTGCCCTCATCAGCCTTGAGCACTCTACACTGAAATTGGAGACGTAGGATCGACTAGAGACTGCACTGAAACGACTTACCGTGTTGACGATGGAGGAGTAGTTCTTCGAGCCCTTCTCCATCTGCAGGAACATCTTCATGATGTCGAAGTACTTCTTGGCCGCCATTGTCGCCTTGTAATGACAACAATGAAACGATACATTGTGAGAAAAACAAAATAAACAAACAAAAACAAGTAGAAGCCGGGTGCATAGCCGGAGAACAGACTCACTAAATACAGTATTTAATTTGGCAGCGGAGTTTTTGTAGTTTGGAGTTGAATGCATTTCATTCTTCAAAACTGAGTGAGTCATTTCTCAACCTCTTACTCATCGTTGCGCGGTTTTCTCCTCTCTCAAGTAGTGTGTACGTCCTTCGAAACCATTTACCTTGGCTCAATGCTTGTCCGTCCGTGCTAAATGTGCTTGTTGCTTACCGCCTCGATGTTTATCTCAATGCTCTCTACTCAGATTATGAGTGTTTTCGTTAAGATGATGGGCCTGTTCGGGAAGACGAAGGATCCCAAGGAGCGAGTGCGTGAGCTCCAGAGGAAGATGAGGAGAGAGATGACCTCTCTCGATAGGCAAATCCACGCGATTGAGCGGGAAGAAAACAAGGTTAGTTCATTAGTTCGCGTTAGTAGCATTCCTCCAAAACTCAAGAACAAATTATCTCATTAGCGTGCTCATTCATTTCCTTCAACTCTCTTTCCTCCTTCTCTCCACATGTTTATAGTTTATACACCAC
>LS506712.1:55271-91204 GCA_900490845.1 Pristionchus japonicus
TATACTATAGTCTCCTTGGTATTCTCCATCCTAACCAATCCCTCAGTGATTTCAGGTGAAAGCTCAGATCAAGGATGCTGCTAAGAAGAATGACATGGATGTGTGCAAGATCCTGGCCAAATCGATCGTCCAATCGAGAAATGTGAGTTGTTTTATCTTATTTTATCTATTTTTTACGCTGTACAACCGAGTTCATGCTTGTGTTTATCCTCATGCTTGAAACGCTACTTACCAGTGTTTAGCACTAGAGCATACACGACTTTTTACTTATTCCTCTGTGTTAGTTTCTTCTTGTCTCTTCACACATTCTTCTCTGAAACGGCATCTTGATGCGGCTCAAATTTCAATCAAGTCGCTTGTCACTAGGCTATATTTTGTTGCGAGCTCAACGTCTTTCTGCTTTCTTTTCACTCTTCTCTCACCATAATTGTTGTTAGCAGCGAAACTAGCAACAACGCGATTATAGAGTCCTACTAGCTCGGTTGTAAACAGTTTGATTTGGTCTTAAACTGCGGTGGAAACTATGAATCGGTACAATTTACCTTATTCTTGCCTCAAGCCCCCAAAATTTGGCTAAAACCTCAGCCCGCATACTCTAAAATATTTACATTCCAGGCCGTTCGCAAGATGCACGTCAGCAAGGCGCAGATCAACTCCGTAGTCATGGGCATGCAGGTATGTATGTATTCAAATAATGTTTATATAATTCATAATACCTTGTGGTTCTTGTGACTAAGAAGGTAGGGTGCATGCTTACTCACCCATCACTGCCCATTTCACAACTTATTTGGATTGGGTGGTATCAATAGATGGTGGCCTTGAAGCATGGACTCTCATTGAGTCGTGAAATGGATAATTTTATTAATATTTATGCTAATTAATTACTTAATTAAGGAACAACTGGCGGCGATGCGAATGGCTGGTTCGATCAAGTCGTCCACGCAGGTGATGAGGAGCATGCAGTCACTCGTCAAGGTGAGAGATCGATGATTCATCCTGAATTATTAGTGATAACGGATGCTCAAAAAAGCAATACTGTGCTCTACCTGTCCTTTTCATTTTTCATAGTGTCTTTTATGCACAGAGTCTAGACAACGCTAATATCGAGAATGTGAAGCAGATGAGTGAAAGAATTAAGCAATAATTTTAATATTAATTAATTAATTAAGGCTCCCGAAATAATGAAGACGATGCGTGAGATGGGCGCGGAGATGACGAAGCTGGGCATCATTGAGGAGATGATCGAGGTGGGAGATGTTTATTGTTTACATGATAAATGGGAGAATTGGAAAATAGAAAGGCGCTCACATATTGCGTGTAGCTGAAACTGTGAAGACACCAGTATGTGACCATGATGTGCGTTCGTCAGTCTCCTAGATCGTGTCTATCGTGTTATTTTCTCAATCTCTTTTGTCACATTATTGAATATGGCGAGCCTTTATTCTTTTGATGTGAAACTGAAACTCATAATTGCAGGACACATTCGAGTCGATGGAGCCGGATGATCTGGAGGAGAAGGCGGAGGAGGAGGTGCAGAAGGTGCTCCAGGATATACTCAAGGTGAGTTATTAATTAATTAGTTAATTAATTAATTTGCATCCATATTTCCCTGTGAGCGTTTATGGTTTTTTTTGTTACAATGCGACTGGTAGTGGAATCAAAACGCTAGAGTTCCATTAGATTTATTGGCTCGCTGTAGCTTTACTTCGCCGTGATGAATTAACCGCCCGCATTGCAGGACGTATTCGACAAGGCGCCTCGTGTCCCCATCAAGAACCCGAACGCTCACGCCGAAAAGGATTCCGACTACGAGGATATGCAAGCCAGACTGGCCAGTCTCAATCAACAATAATCGACCTGTCCCCGCTGATCTACCGTACTCGGGTCTCCCTCGCTCCCAAGTCTCTCCTCCACACTATTTGTAGTCACGATATCCTCCCGTATGTGTAATTGATCACCCTATTTTTTTGTCCCTACTGGTCTCGAAGTTAATGAATCGATAGCAGTGCATCCACTCACTGAATACTGTATATACCGTACTCCCCTTTCTCGCCTCCATTCCCTGTCTTATCGATTAGACGAACTGATCAACAACACTCGAATTGTATTGACTAAGACTAAGATAATTATGCATGAATAGCACATAACAAATATTGGATAAAGCTTTCTCCCCGTATTTGTGAACGTTTTGAATCCGCAATCGTTTCTATCGATCATGAATATCTGCAGAGCTCCCCTGATACTTTCAACGGCTCCAATTTCCTCCTAATATTTGCATATTCTATGATTTCAATTATTTCTCTTTAGGTTTGTGAGACTGCTGAAATGCAAATCTGACTGCGTTGTTTTTTCTAGTCAATTTTCGAGAAAAGATCAACGCTGACCATGTTTAGACACTCTGGACAGTCAATCCATATCACCTTCTGGTCATTTTGACGTTTTCCAGATGTCGGGAAACCTCAAGTTCTACGGTGTTGCGCACGGATTCCACCGCGGAGTCTACGAGGATTGGGCCGCGGCCCAGAAGGAGGTATTATTGTTTTTTTCGCGAAGAAAATGGAAGGGAATTAATCGTGGGAGCATGGTCGTTTCATATGGCGAAGCTGAAGCACAATTGTGCAGACATGAAACATGTCATATACGAAGACGTGTAATAATTAATTTAGTTGATTGATAGTTACTTATTCATTCAAACAAATTAATTCCTGAGGCATATTTACAGATCGACTCCTTCCCTCAGCCGGTCTACAAGAAGTTTGAGACGAGAGAGGAAGCGGAGAAGTACGTGGACGCTGCGAAGCCCGCCAGAGTCGAGTGTGAGCCGTTTTATTAGTTAATTTATCAATTAGTCATCATCGGTAATCTCAAATTCCTGATTGTGTAGTCACTGCTGGGTGTGTATTCTGTTTTAGAGCTATTCAAAATGGGACGCTTGCGTTTCACGGAGTCTTAAATTAGAGCTTGTTTGGAGATTCTTCATGTTAGCTACTGTTGCCAGGTATTGAAAAAATATTTTCCAGTTGCGAACAGCGAGGACGACGCGGGCAAGTGGTACGCCGTCGCGAGAGGGAAGGTGGTCGGAGTGTTCGCCAAGTATGACGACGTGCAGAGACATGTGAGTTGCTGCTAACCCTTCTTCCTATGTAAAAGAATCGGATGAACGGACCTGAGGGTGTTAAGCTCGATACGTGAGACAATTAGGGTTGTGCGAGCGTTTCATATGAGTATTCGCCATGTACGATAACGTGCAGGGACATGTGAGCGAGTGTGAACGATTGAGGGATGGGAAGAAGAGGATCAGTGGGAGTAGATTAGTGTGGTTTCGGCTCCATGTGCAGTATAGGACCGGAGGAACATTTCAGTTGTTACTTATTTGTCCGTTTATTGCAACAACAACATTTACGAACTTTGAATTGGTTCTGTCATGTTTCAAGGGTGGTATAGCTTGAGATGGCAGAGTGATTTCTAGTTAAGGTGATGCCGTTTCAATAAAAAAAAATTGTGCATTTCAGATCGACGGCTACCCGCAGCCGCTGCACAAGAAGTTCGACAGCTACGACGAGGCCAAGGCGTGAGTTATTACTTTTATTCACGAAGAAACATGGATTCAATGGGCAATATCGTCTTGCTGACAGATGCTTGGTTTTAGAGCAGTTACTAGATGTTTCACTGTTAAATTATTATAGCGTGTGAAAGAAAAATCGAATAGTGCTGTCGTTGATCATAGATGTGGATTGTATTTCGAAAATGTTACACTTCAGTTTCGTGGACAAGTTCTACGAGGGCAAGTTCGATCGGGAGGCGGAGAAGAAGGAGAAGGGAAAGGAAGAGAGCAAGGAGGAGAAGTTGGGAGCAGAGAAGGCCAGTGATGAGGAGGAAGTGGTGGGTTGGTTATTTACTGGGATGTTGGGAGTTAGCATCAATAGAGAATGCCAGAGATTTTGGGTTGATTTTGAATTGCGAATCGGCTGGTTTCAATGTTTTGTGGCATTTCTCAAATCTCTGTGGCTTCCAGCATTTTGCTATTCCACGACTTTTCTTAGGCAGCAGATGAAACATAGCTCTGATCGGAAGATGGAGTTCCATATTTTACCTTTCTCAGATGGAGAAGAAGGACACGAACGGCACGACTGCCGCTGCTCCTCCGGCTAAGAAGGAGAAGAAAGAGAAGAAGGAGAAGGAGGCCGTGGCGGTGGATGGTGAGTGTTTGAAACCACAGAAGCTAGCATCATCGAAAAATTCTAGCAAATAAAGAACACGGTCCTTTATGGAAACACAGAATTCAATGCATTAGAAGGTGTTTTAATTTATTTTACAGTAGTACGTGCGATTGGTAAAAATTACATTCTTTATGGATGCAGCTCCTCTGTACAATTGGTGAAACGCGAAAAGTGTTTGAGAGTTGGTTATTGCCACCATTATCCGTAAAACATTGAATGCAAACTTTTTTCTTGCATTCTTGAGCGATGACTCAAACCGAAGACTATGCAAAGATTATGTCAATGTTCATCCAGTACTCGATTAATCAATACCGTATCCTCTAATCAGACACTCCGCGCGAGACTCGCTCCTCTCGCCGCGGCGACAAGCCGGTAACGTACTACGCGGTGGCGAGAGGCCACAAGACGGGAGTGTTCACGGATTGGAACGAGTGCAAGGCCGCCACGGGTGGATTCAAGGTGAGTGCAGTGTGTTGGCAAATCTGGGTGAAGTAAGACAGGGAAATGTTTCAGAGAGCTTTGATAAGAATGTAGCAAGTCAACGATAACAATGAGTTGTTTCTTTCGTTGAAAAAGATCTTTCTGCTTCGTGTTTCACTTTTTCATGACCCCAATTGGTATAGAAGCTGTAGCAGTTACGATGGACAACTCGAATTACTAAAAATTTCAATATCTTCGAAATGGATCCCATTAGTTGGATGTTTCAAGAGTGAATGATCTGAACACGATCTTAATGAGTATGATATTGTGGCTACAAAAATAGAAAAAAGTGAACTAAATCGGATTCTCGTGCAGGGCGCTCGCTTCAAGAAGTTCGAGGATGAGGCGGACGCGAAGCTGTTCGCCGCCGGCAAGAGCATGAAGGAGATCGGTGAGTGGAGTTCTAGGCCAGGATTGGTAGGATCTGATTGTGAAGAGATTGAGTTTCGTTGATAACAGAGCAGACATCCACTCGTTTTCAATTCAATTCTATTCAATTGAATATTTATTCCGTTCTAGAGAAAGCTTCAAACCAGACCTGATAGATGATGGCTAAATGTTAGCGTTTTACATTTTTTATAGACGTTGAGGTTGAGAATAACGGTCGGTTGTGAACGCCCAACTTGTTTAGATATCATTTTAGTGCCTTGAAGGAATATTAGTAGATATTGAGCTGGCGGTGCAAAATAATAATACAATGAACGCGCAGGTAAAACGATGTTTCATGCACTCTAGGTAATAGCTGAGGCGCTGATACGTCAGTGTGATCATCGGATCCGATTAAATAAAATATTAATTGCAGAAGGCTCGAAGCGCAAGGCGTCGGAGAGCGACGACGCTTCTCCTCCCAAGAAGGCAAAGAAGACAGCAAAGGCTTGATCTACTCCAAGCCCCGCCCCTAATCAATCGATAATCAAGAAAATGATCAGTGGATGCCCGTTTGCTGTAGTTTTCTCTCTCTAATAATCTTATTTTGTTGCTTTTATGCCCACTGATCATTTTCACGATTAATCATTGTAATAAGAAAATCGACGATGCAAGGGATTCTCGCAAAAATTGTTGATCTTTGATCTCTCGCTGTCCCCTATGATCTCTTGTGTCGTCGGCACGCTCCGTAGACTTCTCATCCCCTCTGTCCCCACCCTTTGATCGTTACTCTTTGCACTCTTGATCTTTGATCTTTGCACTCTGTTATCATGTCTTGTCTCCCACACACAACATTCGGAGAAGATCCGTTGATCGATAAGTTAGTCACCAATTCTTGTAAATAAACTAGCCTAAATTCCAGCATTTTCGCGAGCTTTAGCCCAGAAAACTCGTATACCTCACAGTATGTAATGATTATTCCTGTAAATAGACCCCTACTTGCCCCACTCTAGTTCAATTGTTCCATCATCTCTCTCCGGTGTTCTCTTCCCATCCGAGTCGATCCTCACACGATGGTTCATAATAAGATCCTTGTCCGGTCGCTAATAATTGTACCCTGTAATTTTCCATATTCTTGCACATTTCCAGTAGATAAATGTTGAGCGTGTTGCAACTTGTTCTGTCAAAAAAGCAGTCGTCGATCTGTGAGAATATCTGGAAGCCTTGGAATTAGTGCATGCAAAGATAGGGCTATGCTCAAATTGTCAACGAATCATCCTCTGCAGATACATAAATTGATGGTCCGTCTCAAAGGCGCCGGCTTCTATGCTGTCGCCAGAGGGAAGCAAGTCGGAATTTGCCAGTGCGTTATAATATTTTTATTATTGTATATGTATTTAATTTAAATGAAACACTTTGCAGTAGCTGGTCAGACTGCGAGAAGCAAGTGAGGGGATTCCCCAATGCGAAGTTTGTTTATACACGTTTTTTTCTATTCGTTATTATTTGAAAATTAGGTTCTATTGAACAGCGTTGGAATAAGAAGGACCTGCTAAAGACAGTTTGTTGCAGGTTCAAGAAGTTCGCTACGGAATACGAGGCGCAAGCCTATATAGAGACACATCGTGTCAGGGATGGTGAGTGGATTTTGTAAACTCTTGTATTAGATTTTCAATCCATTTTTGTAAGTTGATATTCCTTCAGAAATCAAAGTAAGAGGATAATGATTAACCCTTGTCCATTTGGTGAAACGCAACACAGTCTTGTCCAATCTTGCCTTCCTCATACTGTGTCTTGAATTATTGTAGTTGCCATACCCATCGCGAAAGGATCAACACAACGAAGACATGTTCAACATTAGTCCACTTGGTGAAACTCAGCCCTTCCTTATCCCCCGACTCTTCAATTTTCACAAAGAATGATAGGCGAGTCAATTAATCCCATTTCAGGCGCGTACGCCTACTCGATGAATCCCTCCTCCTCGCTCTCCTCGCCCTACCCACGACAAGTGCAGCCTCAACAGCAGCAGCAGAGTGCGCCCCAGGACGGTGGAGGGAACGACTCACTCGCCGGGTTTGATAGTGAGTACAGTGATCTAAAAAAAATTTAACGTATCTCAAATCGTGACTACAAAACACTTTTTTTGTACCAACATCCACAGTCGAACTGATGTAGCGAACCTACTAGGCTGTACTAGCAACTGTGAAACATAGAATACCGATCTCGAACACTTCTAAATTAGTTCTTTTGTTTTTTCAGGGCTGCTCAATTCGTCGATTGATCAATTGGTTGATTCGGCTTTAACAGGCAGAATTGAAGCACATACTTACACTCTCGGAAAACTCTACTCTGCAGCTCTTATGGTCTAAATGTATTCCTTATACAGACATGGCGGCGACGGCGTTGATGTCTCTCTTCGCGCGTCCCTCCACCTCCTCTTCCTCCTCCTCGCCCCTCTACGCCGCCCCATTCGCCAATGTTCAGGTGAGTGCTACTGGCAGTTTTCTGAAATCAATGTTCGAATTGCGTAAACTGGCCTGGTTCCATTCCATTTATCTCGCCCTCTTTCTTTGTCTAGAGCCATAGAGAAAATATAGTTTTCGGATGTCTTTAGCCCGGACTGTGGGAAATTTCACAGACCTCTGAGAAAAAGGGAGCTATTTGCATAAGCGTGTGAATTTTTACTTAAAAATGAGTTAATGGTATTTTAAAGAGCATCGTCAAGTTTCACTAATAAACGGAGGATGTGTTGAACTCATACCTCATACCCACCGTGAAACCTGTAACTTGCGTATTTCTTCCAAGACAAATTCTGCAGTTACTTTGACGGGCTATGTTACTGATTGTGAGGTTATGGCGATGATTATTCCAGCAACAGCAGCAGCGGAGCATGTCGGCGTCTGCAGTAGCTGCAGCCCCTGCAGCACCCGCTACGGTCGCCAATGGCGGCAACCCGCGGAAGAGGAGCCACGCGAGGATGGAGAAGAGCGGAGAGGAGGAGTTCAATGCAAGCAAGCGGGCGAGGCACTGGTGAGTAGTTGTTTCACCGGGGGTACGAGTAGATGGATGAAGTAAGGACTTCTTTTAATATATAGCACAGGTATAGATTGACACAAAATGAACAAAAGAAAAGCAAGTGGGATTGGATATGGTGTGTGAGGTTTGAGGTTTCTTTAAAACAATATGACTACCAGTAGGATGAGTATGAGGAAATATGGTCTATGAGGAATAAAGTTTCACGAATATGATTAACGTAGAAATACAGTGCTGATTCAATTTCTATCTGCCATCGAATCGAGAAAAAAAATTTATGTCGTGAAGAATTACCAAGAAAGAAACTGCTCAACACATTGAACATGCTCGTCCTCTTTTGTTTTGAGTTTCGCTTACAACATACGATGTTATCGCATCCCACAATGCAGTGGTCAATTGAGAGATACGTTGCAACCACAATTTAATTTATTCGCCCTTTGCAGGCAAAATTTGATTGTGGAATGTTTGCAATCGCTTTTGGCCGCTCGTCTACTCGCATTTCGCACGCTTTTCACTTCTCCAAATGTTGTTATCGTCCAAGTTTAGAGTTATTGGATTCACATTGAAGGGCGGGAAGAAAAATAAGCGTTATTAGAATTTGAGCTTGTTTTCGGTGACTGTCTCTTCTCTTTCTGTGTGAGGGGGATTTCGAAGATCTTTTCTTCCCTTCAACAGCCTCTTTCTACACGTTTCGCAGGATGTTCCATCAGCTTCGAGGGGCAATGTTCTCGTTTTCCTTGCTTTGCATGCTCTGTAGATGTTTAGGAAGAGCGATAGAATGTGTGAATTGGAGGGACATTGCTCGCTTAACCACCCACTCGTATCTCAATTTCCTCTTCTTGAGTCTACATCGCTGTTTTAATCAGCGACATCGCTCACTTATGATGACTAAGAGGGCAAGAGAAGGGCAGATAGAAACTGGATAATAGAAAGCTTGTAGATCAAGTGTCATTGACTAGACTTTCAGTGACTTGGCGTGTTGGTGTCTTACACTGTTTTGAATAATTGAACAAGATATAAATATTTCGATATCAATGGCATTTTCCTAATCCAATCCAGAACTCCAAAGCAGGATAGAAGTGGAAGCTTCTTCGAACTGCTTCTGAAATAGATAGTTTTATGGGCGCGAAATGGCCACTTTGGCACGAGTCGGAGTGAAGAATGGGTATCGGAGAATAGCGGGAGAAGAACGTTTTAACGCAGTTTCACAGCATTCTCCCCGTTTTGCCTGCTCTCTCGCTCTTCTCTAACCTCATCCCCTCTTCTCGGAGCCGAAAACCTATTCCATCATGTAGAATTGAAGACTACCTCTTGAAACGAAGAGGAGGAATTTCTTCGACCTCTCTATATCCTGCACTATTTCGGCCTGTATGTCCAGCGAAATAGCATCGTTGATGGAGAGATGAGAGCTATTGTAAGAAGAGGAGATCGGCCTTTGCTCACCTTTTCTTGTTCGGATGGAAAGGCGAGAGAGGCGAGAGAAAGAAGATGAGAAATGGGAGAAGCGTCTGAAAAAGTGGGCGGCGTCAGAGAGGAGGAAGACTTGACGCCAGTTCTCACACTTCGTAGTCGGGCTAGTCGGCCGGAAGACGTCTGCGTTGAGACTCGGCTCGGTCTACAGTCATCGTCGTAGTTCCCCCTCAACGAGAGATCAAAGACCATCTGAAGACGTCATCATCGAGAGATCAAAGAGCATCGATCAAGGAATTCGATGGACACGCGCCGTCGCGGCTCTGTCGCAGAGGAAGAGGACGAGGAGACGCTTCTGGAGGCATTCCGGATATTCGACCGAGACAACAAGGGATACATCGACAGATGGGACATTCTGAGGGTGGTGCGGATGCTGGGAGAGCGACTGAGCAGAAGGGAGATACAGGTACGGTAGATACAGAAGCCATAAGAGATATCGCGAAGCCTCAGGCAATGATGGCGGAGGCGGATCGCGACAATAATGGACGTGTGGAGTTTGCCGAGTTCGCGGCCATGCTACAGATGGAGAAGGAAGAGGCAGAGGACGTGGAGGAGGGAAGAGGAGCAGTGGATGAGAGGAGGTAGAGGAAGAGAAGTGGACTGTTGATGAGTTCAATGCCTGCTTGTTCATATTTGGCCTCGTTTTTATGAAATTTCAATTCCGATATTGGGTTTTCTTGTTAGACTTGTAATTGAGCTACTTAGTAGTGAGGAGCATGGGGTGAGACTGCGTCATATCCACTACTTGTTGCGTGGGTCTTTCCACCCTCCCAGATGCCTCACACATGGTTGAATCCCGTTTCACGAGCGTATCACAAGGAAGTTGGGGGAGAATGTGCTTGCAATAATTCGCGAAGTGCCTCATCTTGAGTGTATTCTAGCCAGCTGGTCATGTGCCTTCATCCCACTTGTTTACTCCTTGTATTTCATCTCGACTAACAGTCGCTGTTAATTAGTCTGAAGTGAATGAGGAATCGAATTACGACAATTGAGAAGCTGAGAGGAGGTGCGATGTATGACGCATTTGGGAAATTGAAACCACTTTGAGTTTATGTTTCGTGGAGAGTACAAGATTCGAGCGCGGATTGGAGATTGATCTTGTGATTGGTGCCGTCAGTGAAAAATAATAGTGTCTGTGAATAGAGTTCGAACTCTCACATGGTGCAGTAAGCGTTACCCGATAGCCGAAGCGGTTTAGTGCTCTCGCTCGTTTCTTTCTAAATAGACCTCTACTACTTTGAGTTATCGACGAGTAAATTAGGCCATTCTCCGAGAGTAAAAGCATGGGCAGCGAATATCGATTTTCATACGTACTATAGAAGTTGCAAAATATTTGGGGTATCAATCTGTTGATGACCGTCTCTTTACTCAATTCGCTCGGTCAGTATTTGTTAGGCTGCTTACAATTTATATTAGGCTAATTGGAAAAAATGCTTTAAAAATAGCAAAACATTGCACAACGTTATCAACTCCCTCTTTTCTCAGGGCGTCGATCTCGTTCGCGGACGCGCAGGTCGTCTACACAGACGGCGCGTGCAGCAAGAACGGACGGGCGAATGCCAAGGTGAGGGCAGGCTGTGGGTCTGCGCGGGTGCCTGGAAAAATAAGTGATCGTGGTTCCATTGCGGTGTGAAAGGATATCAGTGACAGTACATGTGGTAGTTCCTGACCTTCCCGAATGCCCAAAACAATTAATTGAATATCGGTTGTTATTGTTTGTTGTCTTGTCATAGTGCTGGTGATCTTTCGTCCAGTGTGTTCGAGGTTGCAATCAGGGATGATAAGCGAACACGACAGAGAGCAACAATGAAGTCTTGTTAGGGTTTTCCGGACAAATGTCAATTCTTCCTCTCCAGGCGGGCTGGGGCGTGTGGTGGGCGGACGGGAGCGCGGACAACGCGTTTGGGTCCGTGTCCGGCGAGCAGACGAACAATCGGGCAGAGCTGATGGCTGTGATCAAGGCGATCCATACGGTGAGTGGATGAGTGTAGGAGGCGGGTTTTGGTGGTGGGTGAACGTAAGAGTTTTGCGGATCATCAGTGTTAGGTCGAGTATGATGACCAATCGAGCCGATCCATACGGTGAGTGAGAAGGAGTAGTGGTTGGGGTGGGGAAGAAAGAGAAAAAGTTACCTTCCGGGGAATATTTATTCTCATCAGAGTCTGGTGACTATTACAAGCGCTTGGGAACCAGTAAGATGTACCGCGATTAAAGTCGCGATCACCCATGCTCTGGAATAAAATTGTGTTTCGATTTTTCTGTAGTCGATCACCGGCAGCAATTGTGAAAATTCAATACATTGCGAACACATAGATCTAGTGCAGGCACAATCTTGCGGGTGGGACTTTCAAGAGCTGCTATGATAATGCAATCATAAAGTCAGACTTTCCCTAGATAATGTATCACCATTGCAGGCGCGCTCGCGCGGTCTGCCCAAGCTGATCATCCGGACGGATTCGATGCTGCTCATCAACTCGATGGACAAGTGGATCGTGAAGTGGAGAAGCAACGGGTGGAAGACGGCTGAGGGAAAGGATGTGAAGAACCAGGATCTGCTGCAGGTTTGAGTTGTATCGTTAGCTTTGAAAACCACTTTTGATTGAAGCTATTCCTGAAAAAGAAAATATTGTACGAATTGGAAAACACATCATGATTGTGAAAACTGGATTGAACTGCAATATGATATAGCAGTGAAACGCAGGATCATTTGGAAATTCCTTAAGATTGGTATAGGCGGTAATCTCTTCAAAATCGTTAAAAGTGGTTTTGTTGGTGATATCAAATGGTTGTGAAGCCGATGACCACCATCTTGCAAATCTTTCTCTGTGCTCAATTGGAGGTGTAATGAATGAGTGGGGTCTAGTGGTTCTAAAAATGATTGGTACTTTTCGGTTTTAAAAATTCTATTTCTTCGCTCATTACAGATTCTGGACGCGCAACTGGAAGCGTACCCGGTGCACTTCGAGCACGTGCCCGGCCACGCCGGAGTGCACGGCAACGAGATGGCCGACCAGCTGGCGAGGCACGCCGCTGCGGAGGTACGGTAGTGTTTGGAGAAGGGAGGGGTACGGTAGGAGTACTGTATAAGAGTAGGCTATGTGCTGCATGCGAGAACCATGTACACATTGCATTTTCCGGAAGAAGTGGAGGTATAATCTGGCGATGAAACCTGGATTCGGAAAGGGGTATTTGCATTTTTCCGGGGATGGAAAGAAGTATCAATCGATTATGTTTCAGGTAGCAGCGGGTCGTCTGGTCGCCCAATCGACGCTCCTATGACTACAGGATGCCCATCCGACTTTCATCCCGCCCTCTCCATTTACCATGTTGTCTCGATCCGTACTAGAGAGTGTTGATAAGGAAGAGAGTCCCGCGCCCCTCCTATCCCTATTCGATTCTACTCCCCTCTCATACTCGATAACTAGTGGATAACCTCGCCTCCTTTCTCATCATCTCTATCGCTCAAATTGACGGGACGAAGTAACGTGTGCTAAGTAATTGATCATTTGTTTCCCTAGGTGGTTCAAGAATGAATGTCCTCGTTTCCCACACTATTTCATCAGTCAGGTATCGAGATAGTGTGTGAACTGAGGAGAGTGAGTCTAGGATCACCGAATATTTACCCTACACCTCCTCATTTCCTTTCGTGTGCACACTTTTCCGCCTTTTTCTCCCACTTTGATCATCTCAATTCTATCACTTTTTACCTTTATGCGTTATGATTGACTGGGTTGGACAGTATTTGTAATAAAGAGATTAGTTCTGTCAAGAATTGTCGCTTTCTGTGAGAAGAAAATTGTGAAGGGTCGTGTAGGGTGATACTTCATGAAGAATAGAAGTTGTTCTACGAAATTGAAGATGTGATGATCATCACGAATAAATATTTGATTTTACACAACCGTGCTAATTTGTGAATAGTTGTTGATGTCAATGTATACTTGGAGTGGGAATAAGTTAGATTCAGGAACAGTGAAGACTGAGATGGGCTGTGGACAATGGGGTGAGTTATTCACTTTATTGGCAGAACCAACCTGTGGAGTATGAATCATAGGTTACTGTAGCGAGACACCTGTGAAGGGCATTAGGATAGGTGGGGAGGTCCCTTTGTTCTTGTCTCATATTGTCAGGGTAGGGATCCTTTTCCTTCCATCAGTTCTCTCTTCTCATTTTTGGGAGAAAATGAGATCAGTCGGTCGTCAATTCGGATGACACATACGAAAAAAAGAGGGCTGGTATGTGAGAGAGTGTGTGGAATTGAGAGAGCGCAGAGAACGGAAGATGAGGGGAATAGGAGATGGGAGGCAGAAGGGATGGTTCATCCAGTAGCCCCTCCCTTTCTTTTCGACTTTGATTAGTAGGCGCATTTTCTAATTTATCGATTGGTAGATCAATGAGTCATTCCAGATGGGAGAGGAACTGGTTGCCTATATTGGGACTGCCGAGCATCGAATCGAGGGAGTGAAGATGGTGAGTACGGTAGAGGTACGGTAGACGAATTGATAACTGAATGCGAATGTGTAGTAGTCTGAAAATGCAGTTGAAATTGTGACGAGGGTAAATAGGCTGGTTGATGTTGCAGTAACTAACCAAGTTTCGTGGTTTGGATTGTTGCACGATTTTTTCTGCCTGTCGGATGACGTAACATTTTCAAAAGCGGTGAATCATTTTGGCAGTCTAACTCATTTCTACGGTATACTCGAATCTAGTCAGAACAGAGATTGATACATGTTCTTGCTAGTTAGAAGTTGCTGCGGTTGGCCAAGATCCAGGCGCTAGATTTCTCAAAAATTGTTGACAATGGGGTCATTCATAAAAACTGAAGGAATGTCACGACATTTCGGTGATTCGGAGATGGGTTTAGTCACTGGCTCTCGCTTCTTCGATGATAGGAAGTTCATTTCGTTCTGAAAACCATTGCTCATGTATGGCAAGTTGGTGTCAGATTCCTCATAGTATTCCGTAGAGAACAAGCAGAGCATCAACGATGAAGAGTGCAATGAAACTGATCAATCCTCCTTCTCTGCAGATCTCGTTCGCCGTCCTCTTCCCCTCCCGTCCCTCGCTCAACTACGGGCGCATGCTGAGGAACGCGGGCGACTCGGAGGCCGGCAGAGTGCACTTCGCCCAGCTGTGCGCCCTGCTGAAGGCGTTGTGGCAGGTATGGCTCTCTCATGTAACGTTAGAAAAAGCAGGAAGAATTGTCAAGATGGTCAACGAATTTGTGTTTCATCGGCTTCTCATATTCCTTGAATATCAATATCCTCGATTCTTTCTTGGCAGCAAGTAAATCAAAAATTTCTTGAGGTGGATCGCGTGAACGAGCAGGCGGGTCGGGAGGAGATCGAGAAGGTGATCGTGAAGACAAATGCGAGAAGATTCGTCACCTCGGTTCAGGTGAGGGAAGAGTTCAGAAAATGGAGGGGCGATTGGTGTTTCATCGTTCTGTCAAGTATCCAGAGTTTGCCATTATTTGATCTCTTCTTAATTGGGATGTGCAACAAAAATCAAATTCCATGTTGAGTGCTAGCTGGTGTTTCATGATTCTTGCATAAGGCAGCTACTGACAATGAGAATAATGTTGAGAATAATATAAGGATACTCAAGACTCAATAAAAAATCAATAATGTGACCAGTGATGATCCCAGATGGAGCTGCCTCGCATCTGCACGCGCGGCCACATTGGAGAGCAGCGACACAAGGCGAGAGTGATGGAGGTCGTCAAGGCGTATCTGCAACGGATCAAGGTAAACGTCTCACGTTGCTTAGACATTGACCTAAAGTTCACATTTTCTTTGAAGATATTTTCGGTGTAGGCGGTTTCGTGCCGGGCCACTATCATTTGCGTTTCAAGACTCGCTGATAGTTCCGATCTGACGCTTGAAATTGATTTTTCTCAGTCAGGGGTTGCAATAAAACAACAATAATGCTGATCTTTGATCCCTGTCCTCTCTCAGCTCGACATGTACTTCGCGCCCACCTCCGACGCGTACGTTGAGGCAGTGGGAGAGATGGCAAAGGCTGTCTTCAGAGAGGGATGAGAGATCAAAGACCAATTCTCGATCGTCCCTTCCTTTCCTTCCATTTCCTTTGCCCATCTCGGAGCTGAGATCAGAGTTCAAAGATCATTCCAGGGCCTTCTTTCCCTCCCTCAATTCCCCTCTAATCGCATAGTGTTTTCGATTCGGCCTGTTTTTTGTAGAGACCAAAGATCACTTTTGTACTTTCATTTCCTTTCCTTTCCATGTCATTCCACATTTTCATCATTGTTTGCCCATATCAGTCTGTTTTAAGGTAAATATGTTTAGATCAGTTCCCCCGTTTCCCTCCTGTTTTCGCCCCTTCGCTCGATCCATTACATTGTTACCACTTATTTAGATCACGAGAGATCAAAGACCATCCTTCCTTGTTCCATCGTTGTTCCCTTGCTCAGTTTATGGTGTGCAAATATCGAGTTTTATGTGTCGATAAAAGCTTCCTGACATTTTCTCTTGTAATGATGAGTCGAGATGAGTGTCAGAGCGTCACTGTAGAATACCGTTGTTAGGCTAGAAGAGTGAGAAGTGAAACATAATCGTCTCTGGCAGGATTGAGTATGACGCGGACTGAAGAAGCAGCGTCTTCGGACGGGTGCACCATCCGAAAGGTACGGTAGCTACAGTATGATTTGAGATACACTAGACCTGGGCTCAAATAGTCGGAATACTGTAGGCATATATGAAGAGACGCTTCTTCCATAGTTGCTTTTGCTACCATTTTAATGAGCATTCGTTCTCAGTTTTATTGCGTTGAACCAGAGTATAGTATTGAGGAAGATCACTATAGACGTGTTTTTGATGGAGGGGAGAATACCGTATCTCCCATTATTTGCTTGTTTGCTGTTTCAGCGCGCAGTGAATCGTCGGGGCGAAATGGGAGAGGAAGAGAGAGAGAAGGGAGACAGCTCTCTCCACCTTCCTTCCTCCTTCTACCGTTTCTCCTCCCTCCCTTCCATCCATCAGCGAGTGAAGAAGGAAGGAGCAACAACAACTGGCTGATTTGTGAGGTGAGCAGGGGTTATTTATAGGGTCTTGATTGGGGGTGCTATTCACACGTGGGCATCATTGTCGCTAGAAGCAATACCCACCCGATTTTGAGTCCAAACCCCACCCGATTTTGCTGATTTATACCTTGAAAGGTGTAGAAACTCACCCGTTTTTGCTCAATCTCATCTGCTACCCACCCTATTCTAAGTGCTGACAACAACTCCTGCCCACGTATGGTGCTATTGTTTCTTCTTTCCTACTGTCCCACTCTTGGTAGACAGTAGTGGCTTTTTTTCTTTGACTTCCGAATCCCGAAACATCTATCGGTTGTTGATCAGTAGTAGCGTCGTCTAGACGTGTTTTCCTGATCCCCAAAACCTTTTACCGCCCCTTGCACTTTAGCCGCGCGAGTGTCGTACAGCCGCTAATTAGCGGCGAACCTGGCTAATGAGTGTTAAGTGGGTGATGGAGTGATCAGTGATTACGGTAGGCAAGAGAGGGAGGAACCATCGAGAAATAGATGGTTATCAGCTCTTATCAAAGCCGCAGACTGTCTGGAGACGCTTCCGGTTACCGTACTCCCGAGGGAATTCTATGCTATCGATAATGGCAGCGCGAGAGAGCATGTGAAATGGAGAGAGCGTGAAAATGGCTGAGTGTTTCGTCAACGATGTTGATCATCGGGCGCCATATCAGAGCGTGGCGCCCAGAGTAATAATCGAACTCTCTCGATTTCACATTAACACTAGCTCGCCAGATCGATCGAAATGTTCCCTGAATCAGCTAGGAATTGTTGACTAGTCTGAAAGGGACACGATACTGCACTGTGAGCAATTGTCTGCGTCTCTCCTATTCGCATGCTCTCTCGATCTGTCTGACCGACGATAGAGTGTGGATAATTGAGAGTGCCAGACACTGCACTCTAGTTGAGACGGTGATTACGCTGTATAAGGGTTGAGTGAGTGAAGGGAGAGTTATGGAGGGGTCTGTAAACGAGAAAAGTGCAGTGGATAATCATTAGGAAGGAGACGAGGGCTCTCCTCTGTTACTGCACTGTCTTGAGTATCTGATGGATGAGAGATAAAGAAAGGTAAGGAGAGGCTGGAGGACCCGAGGGAGCCGAGGACAGAAGAAAGTACAGCGATTATGGTGACAGCCGAGGTTAGACAGTGCTGAGTGAGACGGGGAACTGACAGAGTACAGGTAGCGAGTAATTATAGCAGCCCCGCTTATGAAGTCGCCGAAATTAGCATACTCTTTGGCCACTAATGTATCCATTGTATGAGAGCCATCATAGATGGAGATGGGAGACTGAATGGGAAGAGAGGAATAGTCAAAGCCCCCTTCCTCCCAACGTCAAAGTATGGATTGTTTTTGCAAGTGGCGTAGATCAAGAAAGGCGACCGCCCTAATCAGAATTCTTTCCCCCTTCTCCACTCGCCTTTTCAAAGCGGCGTCTTCTCTTGTATTATTCGATTATTCGACGTGGACCACTTTTTGTCCCAGAGTCGTTCAGTTTCCACCTCTTTCTTCTCTTTCATTTCCATTCAACCAAGTGACTCAGATGTGATTTCCGATACAAAGAGGCTTCTCAGAATAGAGTGAAGTTGGATGAAAAGGATACTGTAAATGAAGAAAGAACAGAGATCGGATCAAAAGGCCTTTGTTGCCTCAAGGAGCCGTTGAGTATGAGCCGTTTATCACGCAGACGAAGTGCAGGTTCGGGGTGATTCCACTTCCCTTTACGACTATCCAGTCGTATCAATAACTCACCACTCGCAACAGTGGGCTGTTGTGATCTGTCACCAGTCGCCATTGAATAGACGAGGGCAATGCACCCAGGGGCACCTTTAGTGCGGATATTGAACCGCCCTGTTCATGATCTATGCCGAAATTCATGTCCTTTTGGATATGCAATTAGACAAGGGAGGGCAGGAGATGCTGTTGTGCACTGTCGAAAAGAGCCGAGATAGTGGAAAGAAGTGTAGTCCTCCCTTCTCTTCCTTCTTTTCCTTCACCCCATCTCTCAATTGGTGGATGCGCAACTCGAATCACTTTCTTTGTCCGGAGATCAGAGGGAAGAGAGAGGGGGAAGAGTCACGCCAATAAGAGGGGAGAGGATTGATGGAGGAGAGGAGATGGATGGATTGTTTAGAGAAGACACGATTAATGGGAGGGGGAGAGGGATGGAGGAATGGTGAGAAGAGACTGACTTTACCGTTAGAGGCGAGTGATAGGTCAAGATACAGTTCTATATTGACTATTCCTCTTTTCGAAGAGAAACATCCGTTCTTGCTCCATTCTCTGCGGCTCCTTGAAAGAAACTATTTTATAAAGTTCAATAGGCCCATCAAAGTGTTGGTGGATGTTTCAATAGTTCATGAGAGGCTGATGCAATATCATGATGTTTCTCTGGTAGATCTTTGTCACAGACCCGCTGCTGGTTATTGAAGAGGCTCAAGAGCGTGATTGATTTGGTGAGGATTGGCAACTCTACGTGCAACTATGTGCCAGGTGTCCCACTGTGAGGAGCTACTGGATGTGTGAAGCAGTGGATTGGATGACGTAATCGTAGAGAGGATCGGTGACCAAGTGATCAGCATCGTCTGTGATTGAGTGGCTTGCACTTTCAGTAAGTTACTCAAGTGTAATTCCCCAAATTGGGTCCTCGACAAATTGTACGAATCTCTCTAGGGAAGGTAGTAGTCGTCGTCTTCGAGAGAAGACTCAAGTTCTCACGCACTATTAATTGGCGAAAATAGCCTGAGGTGCCTCTTCGCAGGCAGTCTAGACAGGACCTCTCGATTCTGAGTGTTCCATCGCCAAGCGAACATTTGAAATAGTGAATGAATGAAGAGACTACTTTTTTGCGATAAGTCATCGGGACTGGATAGGTGTCAGCAGTGCCGTAGGAATGCGGATGGGAGGAGGAACGAGGCATGGAATGCTGCGACGACTACTAGACCGGACTAAACGAACAAGATAATAAACAGGAAACTGATGATTGTGGTGTTGATTCAAGATGAAGTGTCATCTGGGAATAAGAAGAGGTGCGATGGTCGAGGAATGGAGCGGCGCTAGTTCCTGGTCGAGAAACACCCCACTAAACACCTCAATAATATCTGCGATTCTAACCCCGAAGCAAGGTGGAAGCAGTCAATCGGCTTCTCATAGAGTTCTTCTCTGAGTGATGTGTGTGAACAGGGGCTTGGTTGATCAAAGATGACCTATCGGCAAAGTCAGAGAGTATTGGGCCCCCCGTTACATCAGGAGTTGACATAGGACTGGGGAGATAATCCCATCTGTGGATGTGTTTGGAAGGGGCGAGTCGGCATTCCAGAGTGAAATCTGATACGGGGAGGGCTGGGTTTATAGATACTGTAGGCATTCTTTGTGATGGGGCAGTGTGTGTAGGTTGATGAGTGGAGATGGAGAGTGGGCATTAGTCATATTTGAATGTGGACTGCTGACAGTAAGTATGATGGAATGAATTGTTTTGCAAAGGTCAGAGCCGCATTGTTAATGCTGTTCTTCCTAGGTACGCATATAGTGCTGAATTAAAAAAATGGACAATTTTAATTAAAATTCGCATTCAGAGTATTGATGAATCGATTGAGCTTTGGGCGACACCAAAATTCAAGTCAGAAAGCTGACAACTGTCCAAGGAAGTGAAAACATCCCATAGTTGCGAGTGTCGGAATGAGAAGAAAAGAGTAGCGGAGAAGTGTTGATGAGTGGGTGGTGTAGTGGCCAAAGGGGGTATTGTATTGCCACAGGTGGGCTGTGCTAACGACTTTCCTCCCTCGGCCCCCTTCAATTGAAGATTCCGCCAGAGGTCCTCCTTCCGTATTAGCAACTCTTCCACTCTACGAATTTTAGTGATCCTACTATTTAATCGAATGGAATCGAATAGAATTGTTGAAGTATCGCTGTTTAAAAAATCGTGGTTCATTGATTAGAAGGGGCTCTTGCCAGCGTGTGGATCTGTAGATGTTCACCAAATCAGTGATTGTTTACCACATTGGTTCTCCTACAACCATCGTTTCTCATCCTATTCATCCTCCTATTTGGTGCTTATCTGTGTCTCAAGGGACGGAGGAGGGAAGTGCCATACAGAGGTGTTGTTGTTAGATCGATTGATGACATCAATGGGACCAGAATCTGATGCAATAATGATGCGGATGAACGGCTACGAACGTGCACATGACAACGGATCAGCGGGCGAAAACAAGTACGAGTGGGGACTCTCGAAACTCATTAGTGTTCGTTATCGTCGAATTAGCGAACTTCCGCGCTAATTCGGGATTTCATCAGACGTTTTGGCGTCGTGACGTAAGAAGTACGGAAATCAGTCGATTTTCCCATAGGAATCGGCTCTGATTCACGATTGGAAGTATGTAAGGACGAAATTTGACTGCTTTGGTACTTACAGCTTGGCTGTCTCTTCTGATTATCTCTTCGGTGCAGTGGTTCAACCCTTCGGGAATCGTCTCTCAATCTTCTCGTTATCTACCGTATCACTCCTTCTCTCTCTTCTCAAGTGCGCCAAAAGCAAAACAGTCGATCGGTGAGACTAAAGGGAGAGGAGAGGAGGGGGAGGAGAGAAGCGGTGACTCCGCCCATCAGTTCACTCCTCCCTTTTTCATCCTCCTCATCTCTCACTTCACATTCGTATCAGTGTCAGCGGAGGGTTGACACCTCTCTTGAACTTCTTCGGCTGTGCTCCACGCATGTTGTGTAGGACCCTGTTATACAGTAACCATTATCCAGCGCTGTGGTTTTTCCGAGCTACGAGAAGCGAGCTTTTACATATGGGCGAGAAAAAGGATAGGTTCCGTCATACTGTGGTCCCAGGCCGACCTCTGGTAATGTGAGATGGGGTAGTTAGTGTTTAGATGCGAGTAGTGTCATCTATCATTCATTCTGTCTAGTGTGCTCAATCGAGCAGAGCCATCACTGTAGATCGTCAATGTTGAATCTAATTTACTCACTAATTATTCGTCCTTCTTGTCTTTGTTTTATGAGACATGCTCATTGACTCATCTATCTATCAAGCGGCTGCTCTGTCTCTATCTGTCCCTTCCTCCCCTCTTCTCCTCCATCTCGAGTAGTCATCGGTCTCTTTTAATTTCACAAGCTCTCTCGCTCCGCCCAACCAAAGCGAGAGAATAGAAAACGAGGAGAGGCTCCCTCTCCTCCATTGCTTCCCACCTCCCTTCGAGCCTTGCGAAACCACCTCCCCTCCTCTCCTTCCTCCCCTTCTCTCTCCTCATCTTCTCTTCGTTCTGCATCCAAGAGCAGCCACTTTGTTATCGCATTGTTGGTATGGCGCAGAGAGCAACCGATCATTTCGTAAGAAGCGGCAAAGGCGCCCCAGTGACTGTTCCACTCTCTCGATACCCTAAGGGAAACCGTTTCGAAACCCTTGCCTAATTCGCAAGCCTTGATTTTTGGCCACCTCTCCTGCTGAAGAAGCCCATCAGTTGTGTGACTTTTTAGATGAGGCTATTCCACTTCTTTCATTTCTCTCATGGTAAACCGTTTCGAAATCCCCAGTTAATTCGCAGATCGCGACTTTTTTGCTAGCCCTATTCAAGTTGCGCTCGCGCCTCTCATGATGAAGAGGCGCCTATCACTTTTTGCCCGATGGACCCAAGCGCCACCTGGGGAGAAGAATTGAGAGAAGAGGAAGCAGTAGGGTGACCCTCTCGATTGAGCATGCTCTCTAGCGTTGTCTGACTGGAGTTGGAATGAATGGCGAAACTGATCACTGCTCGGGGAAGTGGACTGTGAGAGGAGAGAGCGATTCTAGCGTGATCGAGAAAGGGACTTTGTACAAGGCATATTGTGAAGGGATATGCAAAGCATGTGATGCATATTTTGCACGTATTGCTCGATCAAGAAATCGCACGTATTGCTCAATCGAGAGATGGAAGTAGGAGGAGCTAGTGAAGGGAGAAGCGAGAGGCAGGTAAATGAATCACGGGTACGGTAGGGGGAATGTGGGAATGGAGGAAGATGAGGTGTAAACATCGGGGAAAGGTAGAGGAAGAAAGGGACGGTACGGTAGCACCTTTTTGAAGAGCGGGGTGGAAGTCAGGGGGATTAGTGCGAGCAGCAGATGTGTACTTTTCCTCCGGTGTTGTGTAAGTGAGACGGATACGGTAGGAATGAAGAAAGGATGAGTAAGGTGGATCACAGTGGTACGGAATGACATTGACATTTCGTGGGATTTCGAATGGGTTTCATCAGAGTTGGATTGGGCAGATTACGGTAGAGTGTGATTAGGGAGGAGTAAGGAGTCGTGAATAAGATAGATCAAGCGACTGGCACGGCGCGGCACGTCGGCATTGTTTCGTCAGGATTTCGATATACTGAAGGCTCGTGTGGAGCCAATGAGTCGGTCGTGTCATAACAGGTGTGAACAGTTGATGAGAGGAAGGGGAGAGGAGAGAGAGGGAAGGAGAGGTCCTTATCAGAGCGGGAGGAGTGAGAAGAGACGCAATGGTATCAGCTCTCTGCCTTGCTGTCTCACGAAGCAGACAGCGCGAGATAGTGGGTGGATTTGAGAGAGTTTGATTTTTGCGCAAGGATTGATGAAAGGGAATGAGCGTTGCACAAGCGAGCGGGGCACCTAGCTGTCTCGAAGTGTCAGTCGGTCAGTCGACTGGACAGCGACTATCGAAGACGGCTGACAACTTGCGAGCTTGATTTATACGTTTGCGATATGCATTCCTTGTCGCAATGTTCCTCATTTACATTCTGTTTTCGCATCGCATCTCGGTAGATCCTATGGCTCTGCTGCGTCATCATTTGTCCTGTCACCCCTCATTTCCATGTCTGCTATCTGGCTGGAGAATCAGACGAATCCATGAGAGCGATTCTCGACACTTCATGAGGAGAAGAGAAGAGAATTGGGGATGGAATAACGCACGGAGAGGGGTAGAGCTCATTTCCGAACTGACCCCATCTTCGTCTCTTCTCTTATTTTCCATGAGCAATCGTCGGGCGGAATGCTCTTTCGTTTGGTCTAGCCTGCGAATGAGAATCGGCAATAGAGAGACCGAGACCTCCTTTTCGTCTATTCTGAGAGCTCCAACTGCCATTCATCCATCCGCCACCCACCTTACGCAAAAATAAGAAGCGGATGATTGATAGAGGGACCCCTTGTGCCCACACAAGACCCCCTCCCCTCCACCCTCAATCTCACACCCCATTCCATACAGTAACCCGACCCCTACAACCTGCCCCTCTACAATCAGTCTGCCCCCTCTCCCCAGGTGGGATGTACCTGCTCGGTAGTCTAAGAGACTGAAATCGGAAACCTGAAAGGTGGACCAGCCCCCTGTCGCGTAATGGGCCAATGAGTGTGGCTGATTGGGTGGAGGAGGAGAAACAAGGGGAGTTGTGTTCCCGACGGTGGTTGGCTTATCTGTTTATCTCCTCGTTCATACATAGAACGTAAATTGCTCAAGTTTTTTTTTGCAATTTCTTGTCTGTTATTGGCTGACTGGGGCGTTCAGCGATTATTGAGCCGCCGATAGTTCCGATGGACTGAGAAAATGCGCCGATTGTCACGTATGGTGTGTGCGAGATGACAGTTACTCTTCCGGCAATTTCGCTGTTCTGACTCATTCTTCTACTAGGAATGGAGTGAGAGGAAGATGGGCTGATAGGAAGTATGAGATAAGAGATGATAATTCGAAGAATGACTCTCTCGCAGCTTGCTTACTAACGTATGAGAATAGAGATGTATCGATGACTGGGATTACTCTGCACGCTATCTCACTCAACGGATTGCGCAAGCCCACTTCCAGCGCCCATTCTTGAGCTCCTCTTGACTTCTTTTCTAGCACCACACCTATCACCCATCCTCTTATTCTTCTTCCTCCCATTCATAGGCTGTTCTGCGATTCTCAACACTTAGCAGTGTGAGAAGTTGCGCAAGATTTAGCCTCTGCACTGGCTGACACTGTCCCTAGGCGCAGTAATCAAGAGTGGGAGCGAATCGAGTTTGTGGGAAAGCAGGGGATTACGGTAGAACGTAGCCTCAGGCGACTCATCATTTCATCACGATTTCGCACGATTGATCATGATTTCGATTGATTTCACAGCCGTTATTCTCGACAGTTCTTCTCCACATCCTTATCTATGACAAGCACGTCGATAGTTGGAGAGCGGGGCGAAAGGAGAGGGGTAAAGGGTCTGACTCTCCTTCTTTAGTGTGATCTCTAACAATCTCTGACAGGCAAGAGGCAGTGTGAATCAAGAGATCAAGAGAGGATTCTGCACTCTTTGTTCGACTCTCTCCATGTCTCTCTTCCCTCCTCCCTCCTCCTCCCTCCTCCCCATGTTATCTCTCCTCCCATCGGCCGTTCTCACCCCCATCAGCCACTGTTGCCACCCTCTCTCCCTGACATGCCTCTCCCTAATCTCATCTCTATCAATGAGTCCGTAATCACCAATCTGCCTCCGGGTGGAGTCCTACTGTTGGGAAAGCGTCATAGGGTCTCTCCATCCCCCACTTTGCGTCTTTCTTATCATTCATTTCTCCCTTTCGGCCTATCGCAGAGTGACTACCGTACTCTGCTCATTGCATCTCGTCAATCAACAATCGCGTGCCTCTAAACGTATCACATGCATGTACATCATAGCATCATATCGATTGGTTTATGGTAGCCGGTTACGGTAACTCAATCAATGCATTGCAGATCGACCTCAAGCGCGGGCCCCCGCCTCTACAGTACGACGACACTCATCCGGTGAGCTAGCTGCAGTAGAAGATGCCGCTAGCCGAGTGCCATAACCAGGACAAGACACGGGTCCCGACGGGAATAAGGTATACGGTAGCAATCGATCGATATCGGACACGGTAGCCAAGTTACGGTACCAATCGATACTCTCTCAGGGTATCACCGACAAAATCGACGACGGTCAAGAAGGTCGTCCAGTGGAAGGAGGAGATCGCGGAGGAGAAGATCTTTGAGGAGTACGAAGACAGCGAGAGGTACGGTGGTATACGGCAGTGGTTGATCGTTACTGTGGGATTGCGGTAGACCTATGAATATTTGAAGAAGCGAGTCGCTCCTCCCCTCGCCGACTGGCAGCGACCGTTCGACGAGCAGCCGTGATTCGGTAAGTGGCAGTAATCAATCGATCGGCTACTGTACTCCTTCTAAGGTGCCGCCGACCGAGCTCTACTCGACGCGCTTCTCGGGCCTTCGCCGCCTGCCACCCTCGCCCCATCCGCTGTTCCGATCGGAGGATCTCCAGGTACGGTAATCAGGATGGGTTACGGTAGCATACCGGGGTACCGTCAATATCGATTTGTAGAACCGCGGAAACGACGGGCGTCGAGTGCGCGCAATCGTCAAGGTGGAGCAGACCACCGACCGGAAGAGCAAGGTAGTTTTTTCGGTCGGTAATTGGTACTTTTAGGGTTTACGACCCTGTTTCCTCTCCCTGATGGGGTTCCTTTCCTGCCATTTTCTTTTTCGCAATAGCACTTTGATGTTGGACGATTGGCAGACAGAAAACAAGAGTTGTTGAATCAGGGAGGGAGGAAGTCAAGGGACTATTTGGGTGGTCTCTTTGAAGCTTCCTCCCCCTTCCTCCTCTTGCATCTGTCCCAACCCCATGTCTATGTTTGACTGCATGTTCTCATCTCTGATCATCATTTCTGCTCTACATCCTCCATTCGTCCCTTCCTCTTCCTTCCGATCACTCTCACTTGCCTAATAATGGATGGACTCTCTCAATGCGGCGTGCTATCTCAGACTGTATAGCCAGCGAGAGAGCACAGGAAACGAAGAGAGTCTCTCACCTATTCTAGTCAATCCCCCTTGTGTCCATCTCCTCCCCCGTCATTACGGCACAATATAGAAGGGCCTGTGCCTCCCCTCCGCCTACGGTACTCCCAGATAGAGAGAGAGGAGGAGGCAGAGGGAGAATAAACAACTGGGTGAGTGCCCACTCCTCCTAACACACCATCCAATGACCTATGATGACCTTCGTTGGACGGGGCAGAGGAGGCATTGTTCTCGCCCTCTACAATACCCTTGATCTCTAGATCTGTCTGACCAAGCGAGAGAACAGGGAGAATGGAGAGACTAATGAGCAGAGGGAGAAGAGACTTAGTGCCACCTGTTGGTAGTAGTGGACAATATCAAGTGATAGGCATCAGTAGGGAGAGGAGGGAGGGACAGATGTAGAACTGGGCAGTTGATTGCCAGATAATCAGGCAGATTGAGAAGGTTACAGTAGATCAGTGGGGTTTACGCATGGTCAATTAGGCTCTGATATGTTTTCAGGGACAGTGGGTCCCTAAATTTCGCAGGGAATAGATGATTACGGTAGCTTATGCGTTGCGGCGAGATGAGAGACGCTTCTGCGCCTCTGGCTGATCTGCGTGCATATCACGCTTGTCACGAGAGAATCGAGCTAGAATGACAATTCTTGGGAATAGAGCGAAAATAGTGAAATGAGTTAGCATCGGTTTTAGGCACCTCTAAGCATGCCCTAGCATCCCCCAAAGTCCCATTGTGCTGGGATCATTCTTTGGCTCCATGCAACGGATCGTTTCCACGGATCCACAACTTTGAACGCGATTATCTCGCTTCTGGTGCATTTTAGAGAAAAAAATGTTCTAAGTATGACCCCGGTTCTTTTTCCGAGCTCTATCGATCTACCGAAACTAGAAGTCAAAATATTGGCTCTGAACAGTGCTACGCTTCGGGGCGCATAATTCAAAAATTTAGGAAACGCGGGCGCTATTTTTGAAGTATGTTGTAGAGCAAGATGAGCTCTATCCAACGAGTACCTAACGAAAAATATAGAATGGGAATGAAGGTATGTTTGGCCGTTTGACGTTTTTGAGTTTATTTGAAGTCATTTCACTTCACACCGCGCACTCTTGATCGAGCAAAATGGAATGAAACATATCATTCTCTCCCTTATTCTCTCCCACTCGCTCGCTTGAATCGGTATGTTTCATTCCATTCCGCTCGCGCAAGAGTGCGCTGTGTGAAGTAAAAT
Source organism: Pristionchus japonicus (assembly GCA_900490845.1). NCBI lineage: Eukaryota > Metazoa > Nematoda > Chromadorea > Rhabditida > Neodiplogasteridae > Pristionchus > Pristionchus japonicus. The sequence continues at coordinate 82,897 of LS506712.1, forward strand.
GACTTCAAATTAACTCAAAAACGTCAAACGGCCAAACATACCTTCATTCCCATTCTATATTTTTCGTTAGGTACTCGTTGGATAGAGCTCATCTTGCTCTACAACATACTTCAAAAATAGCGCCCGCGTTTCCTAAATTTTTGAGTGATGCGCCCTGAAGTGTAGCACTGTTCAGAGCCAATATATTGACTTCTAGTTTGTGTAGATCGATAGAGCTCGGAAAAAGAACTGGGGTCATACTTAGAACATTTTTTCTCTAAAATGCACCAGAAGCGAGATAATCGCGTTCAAAGTTGTGGATCCATGGAAACGACCCGGTGCATGGGGCCCCAGAATGATCCCAGCACAATGGGACTTTGGGGGATGCTAGGGCATGCTTAGAGATGCCTAAAACCGATGCTAACTCATTTCACTATTTTCGCTGCATTCCCATCCCCACCTCGATTCTCTCGTGACAAGCGTGATATGGGGTGTGAATGAATGAATCAGAGAAGAGATGCGACGAAAGGAGAGGAGAGAAGAGGGATTAGATGGTGTCAATGAGGGTGATGAAAAGCGGGAGGATGAGGAAGGGATGAGTCTCTCGAATAGGAATGATCTCTCACTTTTTCCTGACCAGTCTCTTTGTTTTGGAATAGTCTCTAGAATTGTCTGACTGACGAGAGATAAGAGATGATTGAGAGAGGGATGGATGAAAGGCGCAGAGGTGATAGGAGGAGATTAGTCACTGCCTGTAGTCGTGGACTCAGCTGCAGTTGATGAAAATGGGGAAGTGACTCATATTGTTGATCCCAGTGAATGTTGCAAAAGCACAGAGTATTTATAGGGTGAGAAGCTTCGTTTCCGGTCGTATAATGTGTGATTCTCAACGTCATTCGATATTTTTTGTTTGGATTTTGTGGTTTGTGCTGAAACGTAGTTGAGGATGGTACACTCTTCGTTTTTTTCTTCAGAATTTGTGAGGAGGCGTAGTCGGTGATGTGAGAGTAGATAGGTGGATACGGGATGCGGAAGTTGTGTATGATGACGCGAGATTGAACGAGTTGATAAGCATCGCCTCGGAGTTCAAGAACTAAATATTAGGACACCGATTATTGAACTGTAGCAAATTTTTTTCCATTGCACCCGTAGCATAACTCTAGAGGGAACTCGCTATAATCCCAGCGTTTCAACTGTGAATAATTCGGAAAGACCTTTTCGATTGGCTGATCTGATTGATTTCCCCCACATTGGCGCGTAGCGAACTCTGGTTCACTAAAGGGTAGGGCTAAAAGTGCGTATTCTCATGTGTGCTCATCTGCTACGCTTCCAATGCTCATTTGAGCGACTCCCACTGAATAGAAGTTGCGAAGCTAGCTAGCCCAAGAAGGCAATCACAGCACGATTGATCGGGTTGATCTCTCGCTTTCTCACAGGCGATAGAACTCTGGCCTGCTAGGTGTGTATGTGTTTGTCTACTCATCGGTCGAGCAATAGTCTCTTCTTTTCTTATGCTGTTTCGAAGGTTCGAATGAACGAGAGAGCAGTGGAAATGGAGAGAGCCAGAGACGAAGAAAGAGGTTCTTCTTCCCTTTCAGCCTCGCGCAATGCGAGAGTGGTGGAAGTTGGAAGGGAATCCCCCGTTGTCTAGTAGAGAGAAGGGAGAAGAACGGTCTCTTGTTCTTGTAAATGCTTCTGTCTCTTCGTGTAGTTCGTAGTCTCTGGCGATTGAGATATATGACAAATCTGGTGCCATTTTCGATCGCTATTGGGCTACAATGATACCCGCCTGTTTCGTGCTGTTCTGTTCTGATGAATGAACGATGAAGCTTATTTTCTCCGAAGTGTGAGAAAATGAGAGAGCACGGGGGAATGAGAGAGCCAGGCATTGATGACTGGTCTCTCTCCCATCCTATCCCTTCTTCCATCCTTCCATCGTGTCCCTTCTCTCCTCTGTAGACTCACCTGCGCTGCTCGTTCGCCGGGGTTTTTATGGAGGATCTCTGATCTCCATTCTCTTTCTCATATCCATTCGCCCTGTCCTGCCCCGTTCACCCGTTGTCTTTCCCAATGGATTTCATTGTCTTGTCAATGTTCTCGGATCTTTGTTTATCGTTCGTTCATCGGCGGAGTGAGTGAGTATGCAGAAGGACGGCAACTTTGCCCCCACTCCTCCTATATCTTTGGTTCTGTGTCGTCAGTCCCTGACTCACTGGCAGATCATCACTAGACAGGATGGAGGCGCTTCTTCCCTCCCGACTCCACCCATTATCACTCTATTCCCGGACGTCCTGTCTATGTGACATTTCGATGGTTTTCTGACTCTTGATAGGTTCCTCTGCTATCGAGTCGATAGTAGGATGTCCAAGACAGTGGTGACACAGTGCACAACTTTCTTTCCACCTCCTCCTCCTCCTCTTCATCCTTCCCACTCCTTCCCCGTTTTTTCGTCCCTTTCCCAGTGATGCGAAGGGAGAGGAGAGGAATGATAAGGGAGATGCTTATCACATAGGGAACAGTTGAGAAGAGAGGAGAGGGAGAGCGATCAGTTCGATTATTCCCCGCTGTTTGTTTCACTTTCATTCCTCTCCGCTGCAGCGCATCCTATCAATTTGCACGAGCGTTCTGGACTCTTCTCGAATTTCTCCATTTTCCATCGGAAATCGCCTTCGTACAACTCTGCACAGTGGACATTCTGGGCTGGTCTTTAACGTCTCTATATTTATTGCAATCACTTGTAACTTGCACAGAGATTATTGACGAGGTGTCTATTTTTAACAACATGTTTTGTTTTCCCCCTTTTGCTCCCGACTCCCCCGTGTAGCTCGGCAACCACAGCTCTCTAAACTTTTGATGTGTTTACTCCTCCCGCTGGTCGGTGTTGTGTATGGCTCCTTGCAGAACGGCTGAGAATCTCTCCTGGTCGGGGCTTGTTTTTCGGCATTTCTTCATTTATTATCGCGCAGATGCCTGAATGTGAGAAAAATATGCCTGCAGGTTGTTTCTGCGTCTTGCACATTTCCTCATTCGATCTTCGCTCAGTTGCGAGAGAAGGCTTTCTGTTGTATCTTCTGTACTGCTCATAGGATTTCGACAGTATCAGAATTGAGCATGTCCAAAGTGACACATCGCGGTACTGTCCCTTCACTACTCTGATAGTGGTGATGGTTTGGCCTCGTCTCTCGGCCCTTCTCCCTTTTTTTCTCTTGCAGATATCTCTGCACTTTTTTGATACAGCGCCGGCCATCCTTTTTTGCTCTACGATGGGCCGTTCATGCTCGGTGGTTTTACGAGTTTACGGTGTCTGAGTCAGTCAGAGCCTGTCTCGGTCTTTGCAAGCAATACCCTGACCAAGCAATTGTCTGGCTCTCAGTGGTGTGCACACTCACTCGGTTTGTCTGACCAATGTGAGAAATGAATATTGGATAGAGTCAGATTGTCCTCTGATATCCGAATTTGCAAGCAAATGGTCTCATACAATGGTTGCCTCACTCACTCGAGTTTCTGACGGACAAATGTGTGCATGGAATGCAGAGAGTTGGTGAGTGTTTCGAAAGCCTCTCGTAGAAACCAACGAGCTCAAGAGACCAGCTATTTCTCCATACCTCCAAGGGTTGGGAAAGGCAGAGGATTATAAGTGCCTTTGTCTATTGGTTTCGTGCCCATTTCACCATGTGAAACGGCCCCGTTTTGATTATTCATCCATCCCACTGGGTCCATTCTCTTGTCTTCCCGTCCCTCCTATTCTCCGAAAGGCCGGTGATTGAGTCATATTCCCAGTAATAAAGGGGAAGGCTGAGACAAAGGAGGTCTGAGGAGGAGGAAGGAAGAGAGGGTACTTGGAAGGTGTTGACCCCCACTCAATCCACTCCTATATCTCCTGATTAACGCCTTGGTACGGTATCTAGTGGGTCTGATGGAACGAGAGAGTGTGGGAGGTGGAGAGACCCGGAAGAGCCTGTCAAGATGAGCTCACCACCTCTCTTGACCCATCACCCTGTTGTATTACATCAGTGTGGCTCCCTCGTGTGCAAAGGGCAAAGATATGGTGAGAAGCCTGTCCAATCGACCAATGTTCTGGCTCCGTCTCTTTCTTTCACACGCTCTCTCGCTCATTTGAGCAAACGAGAAAGCATGGGAAACGAGGAGGGTCATTGCCCTCCGTCCTCCTCAATCTTCTCCTCTGCTCCTGGGTGGTTTAGTATTACACGAGCAATCGAGTAGAGTAGCTGGCCGGTCGAGGAGGCAAAGTGCTATCGGGGTGGTCAGAGTAGAAGAGAGATCAGGGAAATTGAGAGACACCAGGCAGTGTTTATGACTGACTCGACCCCTCTGCCCTCGGTCCATATGCGAATGAGAATGAGAGAGCTTGATTTGCACGACTATAGCAGCCTGAATGACTTATGGGAGGCTATAGATAGATCGGGAGTAGGTGGAGGCGTACGGTAGCTCATTGAGATGAAAGGTAAGCAAGAGAACTGGATACGGTAGCCCTCCCTTTCTCCCATTGATAGATCGAGAAGAAGGGTCCATTCTCATAGTAATTTGGCCGATCGTTCCATACCTTGGGAGGGTAATAGGCCGTAGTCCATTCAACCTTCTATTCTTTCTCCCTTCCACTCTCTTCTTTCATCTCATCTCCTCCCTTTTCTTCTTCTCTTCTATTCCTTCCAATTCGATTCATACCACCTATTCTCAGACACTTTTTGTCATACTCACACAGCACAAAATCATCGTTTTGTGAAGAGAAAGAGGAGAGAAAAGTTGAGGTGCGCACACCCATTTCGTCATGGGCGTTTATTCGATATGATTGGAAAGGAAAGATTCATGAATCGGACGAGATTCGCTTTTTGTAGGGACTGTGTGGCGCCATGGAAAGATGTAATACGGTAGACACTGTATGACTAGGCATGCAAGGCCTAAAAAGGACTAGACTGGGGCATGGTAGACTAGCAAGGTATGGTCTGGTAGAGTGATGGATGATGATGATATTTGTAGTTTGAGGTGTACCACCAGATTAGATACAATAGGTGCACCATAGATCAAAGAGATCTCAGATCCCATTCACACCCTCTGGTCGATGCACTCACGCAAGTTTATAGTGTGGTGATGAGGGCGGGTGCATTAATGAGTAGCCTATTGTCTGGCTCTCTCTCAATTCTACACGTACTCTAGCTCTGTCTGACATGAAAGAGTGTGAGCGAGATGAGCCATAATGATCGTATCTCATATGTGATCTCTGATATGATGCGTGCTTTATTCTTCTTCTCCCTCCCTCTTCGAGAGAGAGAGAACGACTCTTGGCTCCCTTATTCTGCGCTCCCCTCCCCTGTCCCATTCTTTTCATTGACACACTCGCTCATTTCTCCCCTTATTCGTCTCTCGATGCGTGCATGATCCAATGAATGATACCCCCAGTGTCAGCTAGGCGAGGAGGGAGGAGGGGAAGGCTCATTAGGGTATCGGGAGGGAGGATCTCGTCAGTGGAGGATCCTTCCTGATTAGGATGGGAAAGACCCTGAAATTGAGGGGATGGGAGAGGCGCAATGTGCTGACTCACGGGGTGAACTCTCATTGCGCACGAATGATAAGATAGGCGGGAAATTAGATTGATGGGAGAAATAACACAATTAGCGTTTCCCGTCTAGATTATCATTCGGTCAGAAACCAAAGCAGTTCCTTCATATTTCGTATTTCCCTGACCTTCGAGAACGTGTTGGATTAGGCCTGATATAGATGTGCAGATATCTTCCTCTTCCTTCCTCTCGAGCGAGCAATCTCCCCTAATCCATTGATAAGTGTGCAAGGACTTGCGGGGATTTGGACAAGATCTGGCATTGGTCTGGATCTTCCCAGATATCGTGCAATCTCTCTTGCTGTCTGACCAATGAGAGAACACGTTTAATTGCGATCATTGCTGCATGGAAGGGTTTCTCAATACGCCGAAACCACCCCCGGACATGAGGCTAGCGATCTGACTCTCTCATTTTCACTTGCTCTCTCGTCGGAGGTTTAAGTGGAGGGTTTCATCGTGCACGTATGCAGTTTGAACGAAGAGAGTGATTGGGGCTTCGTAAGCACTGATCTCGTACTCTCCGTTTTATGTAGTCTCTCGATCTATCTCTGATCGTCAAGGGGATTTTATTGGTTGTCCTGAAGATTCGGGCTTCAGAGAAGGCTGAAGTATCGGAAGATTAGAAGTGGTAGTGCACTTGCCAGGAAAAAGTGAAACTGTACTCTACGTTTCAGTTCACTGCGGTGGAATTATTAATGTTTGAAAAATTCCACAAAAAAGTAAGAAGATTAGTACGGGTTGTTCCTCTTCTTCACTGCCATGGAATATTCATGAGTGATTCACCCCATACGGGTAGCATTCATGCCCTTGAAGTCCAGGCTTCGTAGGAGGGTGGACATGAATCAAGATTAGTTTCCACGGTCTTTCCTTGGTTCTCGTAGACTATGCATGATTGATTGGTTCAACGCCATCTGGTAGTCTGATAGATCAGGGACACCGGCTTCGATACTGAATGTCAATTAGAAGAAGAAAGAGAGGGGGTGACATCAGGGAGACGATACTAATCAGTAAGTGATCAAGGTACGCCTCTCTCTGTTCTCGAGACTCTCTCGATCTAGCATGCTCTCTCGTCTATGAGATTCAGAATGGCGATAGAACAGGGAAAAATGAGAGAGTCAGAGCGTTCTGAAGGGCGAGGGGAATGAATCAGTCTGCTGAATCAGTAGGGAGAGAGAGGACGTCTGGCATACGAATAGAAGGGAGCAATCGTCGGACTCTCTCACTTTCCCATGCTATCACGTTCTGACTGATCGGAAGCAGAGCATGGAGATAAGTGTTGTTCGAGTAGGGAGAGAGGGGGCGAGGAGGAAAGATTGTCATTTGCCGATTCGGTGCCACCAAGCCGATCACATGTGTTGTTGTTGCCACTTTTGTGCGAAGGTTCATACAACTTGCCTCCCCGGTGGCATTTTTTTTCCAAAACAGTGTGAGCCGGAGGGTATGGCGGCGCCTTTTTACTCTTTTTCACACTGTGCGTATTTCGCACTGACCTGTGAAGAAAGTGAGTTGAATGGAGCGTCGGTGGTTGGGCGTTTAGGCTACAGTAGGATATTCGCACCCGCAGGCTCGATTCTAGGAAAGTGTCGTCTCTTTTGCTACTAAATTAGCTTGCCTGCTTCTGGATTGGCACAATCGCGCAGGAATCTTTCAATTCGAGCGACTGACGGTGAGAGAGTAAGGGGAATGGAGAGAGTAGGGTCTCAGTAGACAGAGATAAGGGAAGAAGTCACTCCTCTTGTGAGCGAGAAGGAGATGGATGGAGACAGCAAAGTGATTGATCTAGGGTAGTGTTCTCCTTCTTCGACTTCAATTTGTCAGGATTTGGTTGTTTGTAGAGTCTTCTTACGAGATGATAGTTGGAGATAAGGATAGAGTATGTGTTGTTTGTTCACTCTTCGGGCTGGAATATCTATAGAAAAAGTGCAGTAATGATGGGATCATACCTCATTGACATTCAATAGATTCTAGGCAAACGTTGTTGTTAGGCTAGTATTCTTCCTTCCGTCTTGAAACATCACTGAATGTACAATGTGGAGTGCGAGATCATTTGTCATTTTGTCGCTTGTTAGTGTTTGGAAGAGATTTCCTCATCCGAAATGGTAGCGAGAGCAGAGGGAGAGAGCATGGGAAACGAAGGGAGCTTCGTCCATCGGTGGCCAATGTTGTGACTGGTAGATCAGAGGGGGTGCTCTTTCCCCATTCTCTTCCTTCTCCTTCCTCCTCCTGTTTACATCCTTGCTCCTTCCTTCGCAATTGCACGATAGGAATGGCCTCCTTCGCTCATGTCGAATGGTCTCGGAATCTCTGTTCTCCGTGCTCTCTAGCATTGTCTGACGGGAGAGACAGCATGTGCAACGGAGAGGGTCATTGCTATCCTACTCATTTCCTCCCCTCGCCCTCCTCCTTCTCTCCGTCCCAACAACCTATTGCCGTGTCTACCGCCCTTTACCTGCCAATTTCACGAGCGAGGGGGCGAAAGGCCACCCAGATTCCATGCATTTTCTTCCCCTGCGGCGGTATATAGGGTACGGTATCCAGGAAGAGAGCGGAGTGGGATACGGTAGGTACGGTTGTTATCACCCTGATTAGTGACTGCATGTTATCAGGATGAGGAGGAGTGTTCTCAGCAGAGGGTTGTTGACGAGAGATGGGAACGTCTGTCCGAGACAGTCTGATGCAATTCGACCCTCTGTTTCCTCTCCCTCTCCTTAGTCTTCGCCTCCCTCTCTCCTCCCTCCTCCCCTCCCTCCGCCT
>LS506712.1:92168-115760 GCA_900490845.1 Pristionchus japonicus
CTTCGATGTCCCTCTCCTAATTCCCCTCGTTCCCCCCCCCCCTTGCTCTACTCTGCTAATCTCACTCTTTCTCGCATCCATCTCCCCTCATCCTTCCATAATCTTTATGCCTCTCTGCCCCTCGCTCCGCCTAATAATCTGAGATGCAACTCTTTCCTTGAGAAACAGGCTCGGTTTCTCGGCCAGGCAGAGAGAGAGCGGGGCAAGTGGAGAGACTGTTATTCTCATATGGAGGGGGCAGATCACATTACTGTGGTCACTTCTTCTCTCTTCTCGCGCCGCTTCATCCTTGCAAAGAGAGAGAACTGAGCCGACTCGGAAGAGAGGGAGTCGGCATACACGGTCACTTCCCCCTCCTCTTCTTAGCCCCCCTTCGTCGATCTTTCGATCTCTCCCCTCCCCTAGCTCTCCCTCTTTGACCTCCCCCCCCCCCTACTCCCTCAATAGTAGCTGCTTCTCATAGACCACCTCCTCCCCTAGTCCCTTCACTTCCCCTCTCGAATAATGCACATTTTGCATTCTCCCTTGCGCTGACTGACGGGCGAGAGAGCAGAGGGAATGGGGAGGATTAAGGGCTACTGCTTTTCCCTTTCCACCCTCGCCTCCCTTCCGTTCGCTACCCTCTTGCATTCTCATTTCATCAACATTTGCATTGAGGGGAGGCGCGGCGATCAAATTGAGACAGGTCATTACCATTCTCCCTTCCCTCTTTCCCTGCCACTCCCCATCCTGTTTTGATCAAGTTTGAGACGATAATTTTATTCATTTTCGTCATCATTACTCGATTCCCTCACTTGCCTGGTCAGTCTTGATCCATTACGTGCGATTTCGTGTGGTTTCGTCTCTCCCTGCAGCGGCTTTACTTCTTTGCACTTGTGGACGGAATGGCTAGCGCGCTCTCCCTCTCTGATCTACCCGCTCTCTCGCCTCCCTCTTCACTCTCGTCGTCTGCGCTCTCTCGTCTCTCGCCGCCCGCCTCCCTCTCCCTCGCCTCCTGTTCTTTCGTGTCTTGCTCTCCTCTCTCCCTCTTGCTTTCCGTCATAACTGGCTCCTCCCCCAGTTCTCGACATTGACCTCCATTCCACTCCTCCATTTCTCCCCTTGATTCACTGTTGTTCTCAACGTTGTGCTCATCTTCCCCTCCTTTTCACCATCGTTGAAACCGCATTCCACAACACCGACGACCATCTAATCCCCTCGCTCATTCCAGATGCCGGCCACTCGTTTCTCCACGCCGCTCGCCGTCCTCGACCTGGCCCCGCCCTCCGCAACGACTCCGACGTCGTCTGCCCGCCCCTCCTTCTCCTCCTTTCCCCTCTCCTCCCGTCCCATCTCCGCCTCCTTCTCGTCCTCCTCTGCACTGAGAAGATCCACGGACACGCTCGATTCCAGGAGGTGAGGCTTGTTTATTAATAAAGTTGATGAAACTCGAGAGTCACGATGACGTAATAGTGCGAACGCCAGGGGGCTTGTAGCTTCAGGGGATCATTTTGATGAAACTCGGGAGTAATGATGACGTAATAGATGAGCGGCGTCTGATGAGGTTTCAAAGTGAGTGTGAGGTGGTTAGGAGAGCCCAGCGGGAAGCAACGACAACTAGGTGGTAACGGGGGTGGCTACTTTGTCATCCTGATGTCTCGATCTCTTCTGTTATCACGCTCACTAGCTCACTCTGATCGACGAGGGAGTGTGGGGAGTGGGGAGCGACTGACCACTGCTTGCCATAGTAGGAAGTAGAGGAGGCAGCTGGTAGGATGGCCATAAATGGTGTGTAGTGTGTAGTGTAATGAGCGCGGATTACGGTGATTATGACGCAACCGGGCAGATTGGAGGAAGATTGGAGGCGCTTGGATATAATGGGATTCACAGGGATCTTATTAGATGGTGGTGGATGGGAAGCGCCGAGGTGCGACTTTGCTCTAGGTGCAATTGCGTTTCACTATCATTACAAGTGCGCGGTGGATCAGGTGAAATTGATTTGTTGAGATTTTGCAGGCCAAAAATAATTTCACAGTGATGACATAATCATTCCCTCTCCTCATCCTCCCTCATTCCAGATCCTCGTCCACCTCATCATCCTCGATGGTGTCTCCTCAGGGCTCCCTCTCGCCCCTTCCCACCTCTCCGCCCACTACCGTCCTCGCCCCATCCAGATTCGCCGTCAGTGGAACGCTCCAGGTGAGGGAGAGTTCAGTTGTTCGATGGGATCGGCCCATTAGTGATCCACTTGTAAGATAAGACTGTTAGGGGACGCTCCAGGTGAGAGCGAAATTTCATCAATGAAGCCCATGGGAGTGAGGCTTTGGAACGCTATTAGAGGTTTGGTCATTGAGCAGCATGGGGTATCTATTTTCAACATGATTAGTGATGATTAGGTTGCCGCTATAGTTAGATTATTAATGCCGTTGGTGATTAATGATGTTGGAAAACGTGGGTGGAATGCAAAGATTGATGTAATGGCCAGAGAACAGAGAGATGAGGAGAATGGCGCTTCGCGATTCACTTCCCAATGCCTTGGGTGTTGACTAATTAGTTAGCTAATTAGCTAATGAATTATCTAATTAAACTAATTGCAGGGCGCGACGCGACTGGAGGCCGGCCTGGAGGGCGTGTGCGCGCTGCTCAACAAGGTGAGGATAAGGGGGGGGGGATGCGGAAGGCGAAGATGATGCGAGGCAGTTCATTGCCACAATTCTACCTGCATTCCTCGCTAAACCAAACCGAATACTTCCTTGTCTTTGAGCACTAGGCGGAGTGCGGCTGCAGTGTTGCCTAATCACCCTTAGCACGCGCTTCAAGTCAATACGATGATGAATCCCAATTGCAACAAATCAATTGCAGACGCACGCGGCGCAGATCCGCACGCTGCACGTGCAGACGGCGGACCCCGTGCTGGCCGACATCGTCGCCAACATGCAGGAGCATCTGAGGACCGAGTTTGCCAGTGAGTTGATGACGTCATCTTCGGGGCTTAGTGATTGAGGGAAAGGCATGAGGGTAGGAACACGTTAGAGCGGAGTTTACTAGCGAACAACGTTATCGTAGATCCCCGGAGGAGTAGGCATCATGGTAGGGCACCGACTTTGATCTCTAGGCGGTGGCTAGAGATGAGGGAAGTGAGTGACATCACCTCCGAACGGTAGCCGCTAGAGCAGCGGGATTCATCCAAACAAGGTGCTGAATCAGCAGCAAGAGTGATTCACTACTGGTGTTTGATCCACAGAGTCGTCCGTCGTCTAGTCGGTGACCTTTAGTGGACAGGGAGGGAGTTGTCGCATTTACAATCCTTGTAAAACACGGGAATGTCTGGTGAATGGTTGATTACTGATCTCTGATCTTCGAACTCTTGCAGCCTTCGCCTGGCCTCGCGCCCTCACCGACCGTGCACAGGAGATACTTCGAAGAATCTCCGTCCTGACACTCGTCGTCGAGGTGAGTAATCGATAATCGATGGATAACGGTAGCCAAATCTTAGGCTGATTGTGTTACGGTAGCGTTAGTGGGTACTGTAGGTGAGTGTTATTGAGTTTCCGTTGATTGAGCAGATTTGCGTGCTGTCAGTTCGATGGTGTCAGTGCGGAAGGAGATTGATCATTCGATTAGCGAGATTTGGGAAGTGGGTGAATTGTGGCCACAGGGATACTTCATAGCGAGAGACGCGCATGTTTTGACAATTCACTCGTGTTGCGTTCTTCGACTAATTCCAACCAGACAGACTTGAATAATAGGCCATGGTTTGGAGGTTTCATTGTGTTGTTTCCTTCCACGGGGCCGGGGATTCGAAACGTGAATAGAATTGGATGAGGAAGTGCGCAGTGTCTAGTCCAGGCCAATTAGGATGAGGAGAGTTGTAAGGGGAGGGAGGGAGAAGATTGTTGCCCTTTGAGAGAAGAGTAGTCGATGAAGGACACGAAATCTCGCTAATAATGGAGAGGCGGAGGGGTTTCTCGCTCTCTCAATTCAGCGTGTTCTCTCGCCTGCTCTGATTGGTGATAGAGTAAGAGAAGTAGAGAGACCGTGACCATTACCGGGAGTGAGTGGTGACAGATGAGTGAGGGAGTGAAGGGGGAGGGAGATAGGATCAGCCAGACTCTCCCCCAATTATGAAATGGACACGTTAATTGAGAGAGCGAGTTGTCAATCACTGGAGAAGAGTACATGGAATTGGGAAATGAATGGGCAGATAGGGTGGAAGGGGATTGATCGGTGGGCCACGGTATTGATTGGATTGTGATTTTCCAGAAGATGTGGGTTTCAAAGGTAGCATTATAGCGTTGTGGATTGGGAGGTTTGATTTGTATTTGGATGGTTCCAGTTGAATAATGATCAATAATCGATTGCAGATCACGATTGAGTACGTGCCGGAGAAGGAGGGCCTCTTCCGCCGCTTCTCGCACCAGATCAAGTCGGGTACGGTAGATTCCGCTTCTTCCAGCTAGGACGCAGACTTCATTTGAAATCTTTTGCTTTTGGCCGTGTTTCGCCACATTTGTCACTGTCGATGCATGGTTTGATCGAGTGGATAATCAATCGATATTTGCAGTGTTCAACTTCATCCGCGGCTTCCGCTGAAGTGAGCGACGACTCGGGACGAGACGGGTCGACTACCGTAGCTGCCCCCCCCCCCACCCACCCCATCTACAGTACCCCTCTGTAGCAGTCGACCCCTCCCCCATACCCACCCCCATCTCACAGTCTCATGTTCCCCTATCCCCATCCTATACTCCCAATTTATCCACTCATCGATTTGCTAGTTTCTCATACGAATATCACCACCCATTTCCTACCCTGATAGTCACACATCTTTTCTTTCTTTCTAATCATAATACCCACGTAGTCTAGTCAGACATAATTCACAAAAATACGGAAAAAATAGCAAAAAAAACAAGCAGAATAGTAGGCTTTCTTTTGTCTTCCTTTGTATTGGGTAGTAGTGTTGTATTTCTTTCATCGTTCGATTGTCAGTGGTATTTCCTACTTAGAGTTGATAGTCCATCCCCTTCCCATTCATCGTCTCGCTTTCTGGTTCTCTCTTTCTTCGTGGTTTTATTTCTATTGAGATCTTACTCTCATCTCCTCTCCCGTAGTGAGATTCCCCCAGCTAGCTTTCGGTTTCATTGCAGCTTATTAGCTTCGTTCCCCTGTACCCCCTCCCTTCTTCCCCAATGCCAGGTGCATCATCTCCCCTCCCCCTCTCTCATTCTGTTGACACCAGAGAAGCGCGCAGGACGAGACCCCCATTCGATACTGATCTTTGATCTTTTCATTATTACTTTTTCTTGTATTCGCTATCCTCGTTATACTCATATTTGTTGTATCCCTCCCCCATTTAATCACCCCTAGTCCCACCTCGTTCTACTAACCCGTTTCTGTCCAATTCGGGATGAACTCGTTGAGCCCTTCCAGTCAGCGTCTGCCTAGTGCATAATTGTAAACGTCGTCCATCAATCGATCGAGTTCACCCACTATGTGTTATTACCGTACCCCAGATCGTCTTCCAGCTACCGTACCCCTCCCCTCTCCCATCGTATCCTTCCGTCCTCTCACTGTGAGCTGGGATTCAACCTCTTCTCTTATTAGGGAAGCGCCGCCCTCTCCGCTAGTTAATGGCACAGAAGGATAGATCAACCCCATTGCTCATCATCATCCATTATTTGTTGATTGATTCACCCATGCATTCCCACTCTACCGTATTCTATCACACCCATCTAGTATTTGTCTCCCGATCCATTCCCGGCTTTTCACCATTCTCCCGATCAAATCATCATGATTGTGCAATCGAATATCTCTTCGTAATCTACGTACGCTTTACACCACCAAAATGCCCGATTTCCATCTTATTCCACCCATTGCTGGTAATCCGTGTAGATCACAGCGAGATTACTGTCGATTACCGTATCGATTACCCCTTCCACCCATCCATTCCCCCATCCCGACCCCCTCTCCCCCATTTCCTTCTTAGGAACATCCTTCTTTGTTTGTGTTTATGCGAGATTGTTTTAGATAAAGTAGGCTATAAAAGCTGAACCAAAAGAAAGTTGTTGTGTTGAACAAGCATCGGTCAGACATCCGAAAGACTATCACAAGAGAAGGAAGAAAAGGCAAAGAAGGAAGGGCTGATTGTAGATGAGAGGATCGATAGCCCGATTAGCATCGGCGGTGGATGCGCTCCCATGGGATGCATTCATTCAGTCGATGCCATCCAAGGTGTCAGAATCAGCAAGGAAAGTGATCGAAGAAGAGCGACCATTCTCACTGTGAGTGTGTCGAGTTTCAAGAGCAGGTTATAGGCTCCATCTGTTTAAAAGGATGATTACTGTTTGCTTTCATTCGAAAATTAGAACTCAGCTGAACTATTGAAAGTATTGATGAGCGAATTTCTTTAAATATTTAATTTTATCGTCTACTTTGCCAGTAATAATCGATTTCCAGAGCTCCTCACGCCTACGTCGACTACAGTTACGGGAAGTCGAGCATTGTCTGGCCGGGAAATGAGGTATGGTAGGGTTATCGATCGATATTGCTCTAAATTCATGTAGATTTTTCAAGTTTATCATCAAAATGCAGCAATAAATGGGCCAGATGAGTAGGTGATGCCGTGGATCATGATAGTTATTGAGTGCTGGGTTGTTGCAATAAAATAGTCTTGTAATTTATTAATGTCTTCCAGTTCTCGCCCATCCGCCTCAGCTTCACCGACCGCAACATGTACTACAGGCAGCTGAAGCCGCTGCAGTACGCCCTGTCACAGGTAGGGCGAGTTTACCGGGGTTTCCGGAGTTTAGGGGACAATAGTCCTATAAGCATTAGCGGAACGTTTTTATAAGATTTCAATATTTTCCGGTTTGATAGTTATATTTCACGTGAAAATGGAATCTGATTGATGAAGTATGGGTTTGATGTTGAAATATGACCAAAGTAGCGAAGAAGTTCCGGGTTCAAAATCTTCTTTTAATCCTTTCCCTTCCCAGGCTCTCTCCGGCGGCATCACACATGTTTTCCTGCACACGCAGAACGACATCGCTTTCAAGGTTACTAATTAATAAATAAGTTAATTAATTAAGTATCATGTCATTAGCTGATACCTCTTTACTTGATGATGTTGATCTGTTTTCTCAAAACCTCATGTAATCAAAATGTTCTTAAAGCGAGCTTTGCTATCTTAAAATCATCAATGTCAGGTCGCCCATCGTCAGTTCAATGGCAAGCAGGAGCTGGACACCTTCCGACTGCTGTGGCGAGCGATGGAAGCGCCCGATGCGCCTGTGAAGGTCCGTATTAATTAATTAGTTAGTTAAGACATTTAGTTGGGAAAGTTTGAACATTTGCGAATGCTTACTTGGTGAAATCGGGGTTGATGATGTCCTGTTTCGTTTTTTCGTATGTCAAACTGAGCTGTTATCATAGGTCAATGTGGATTAGGAATGTCGACATTGATAACTATAATTGCAGGCCCGTCTCCTCCTCCAGAAGGGCACCGAGCCATCGTTGAAGCCGAAGGAAGTACGGGAGATGAGCGAGCTCGAGTTCGTCGAGGAATTGGGCAATGCCATCGATCGATTGAAAGTACTATGAGCGGATTACGGTAGTCTAGTGTGTACATATCGATTGTTTAATTGTTATTCTGGTTCAATAAACATGTTTTCAATACTAAAGAGCTGAATTGTGTTATGGTTCAGAGATCCACCAAGAGACTACCGTGAGAAAAATGGAAGATTGCAGTAGTGAAGTCGTTGTAGGAGCTGCATGCTCCGCCGCGCTACCGCACTATCGTCGGTATCGATTAGGAATCTGCTGACAGTCAGGAACTTCTGTGCGCCCTCAAGTTCGTCTGATGGCGACCAGATTATGTGAGTATAGCCAATTATTGATTGATTGAGGTACCGTAATCATCATTCTTAGCACTGTTCGAACGACGGGCATCCAATTCTATAAAAATGGCGTCAGTCGATCGATGATGGGCGTGTACTGGGCAAAGGACGATCCTAGGAATACGGTAAGGAGCGATCGCGAAGTAATTACGATACATGATCGTCTTCAGATTACTTGGACTAATACTGAATCTTTGGACTTTAAGGGAGTAATGCTGAAATCGATTGTGATGGCTCTTGAGCAGGTAATGAATTCAATGTTCAACTATTTCATTAATTAAAATATAAAAATAAGTAAAACACCGCTTCTCCAGGCTAAGAAAGACGGAGTGAAGAAAATACATGTTCAAACCGACTTCAAGTTTATGAAGAAAAACGATATCCTTAAAGAGGTGGGCCGGAAAACTAATATTTAATCGAGTAAGGGTTCATTACAGATGGAAAACTTGAAGAAGAAGGATTTCGCGTTGTGGACGGGAAAGCTGACAGCGAATTCCGAATTGGTCGAGAGAATCCTGCAGTTGAGGAGTGAAATGGAGGTACGGTTGGCTATTGATGATGTAATTTTATATCGATTAAATAATGTTCAGGAACTGACCCTCGAATATCGATCGCCGTATCACAAGGACAGACCGGGGAACGAGGTGGCCGCACTGATCGAGGAGACGAAGAGCCCACGTGAGTGGTTACTGTATTGTTGATACACTAGGACAGAGGGTGTGTCTAATATTTGCAATCGGGTTGATGTGAGGTCATATTGAGTGAATACGGGAGGTGTACTACCACATTTCGAGGTGAAAACTAGCAAAACTGGCTGGGATTTACCTCAAAATTTGGTGGGTATTGCTCTTAGCAGCACTAATGTGCTATTGTTGCTACGGTGTCGACTATCGTAACCGTAAATGACTTTTCTCCCTGTAGAAAAAAAGCAGGTGGAAGTCGTTTGAGTACGAACTGTTGGAGGATGAGAAAAAGCAATCAGTGTTCAGCCGACTCGAGCGTCGTTAACTTCACGGCGAAAGACTACGTATCAGACTGGGAGATCACTCCGACGGGCGCCCTCTCACTCGCGGGCAGAGTCGTCCCTACAGTTTACGTGGCTGGAAGGTGATCAAGTCTCTAATTAGTTGGGCTGTTGGCCTACGACATTCTTTTGCTACCGTGGTTGAACAAGTACTGCTGTGAAAATTGCCAATGTTTCCGTAAATAGCTTTGGAAAAGGCGTATTTTACGAATGGGACGCTTACGATTGTCGGAGATCGATCGATTTTCAGACTAGAAATTCGCCCGTTCAACGGCTTCCGGACAGGCTCCTGCGCCTCCCTCTGGGCACCCGATACGATCGAGAATATCGAGATCAAGCAAAGGTTCGTGACCTACCGCAGACTCCAATCGGTACCGTACCCTTGACAGTAGGGTTGGCAATACGAGGTTAGCAACCTCGCAATAGAGTGGCTCTCGTTTGCGAGGGCGCAACGAGCGAGGGGGAGGGTTGCAACCTCGCATCCGCTATTGCGAGGTTGCATGCAAATGCAATGAGAGGGAGGGCATGCCCTCTTCATTTCGCATGCTCTCTCGTCTTCCTCTCCCACATAGCCGCATCTGTTCAGCCAACCCTACTTGACAGGCCTATCGGGTGCGTCCAGCGTCCACCGATTTTCCCGCTCACTCATTTCCGAATGCAGTTAAAGGGCATTCACGATGCAATCAGGGAGGTATGTCGGCGTGCTCTTTGATCTTTGATAGCTCAAAATCTCAGGCACACTTGCTCAAGATTCCCGAGATTCGAGTGATCACGGACTCGATTCACTTTGTGCACTTCTTCCCGGTAAGAATTGCATCATCATTAAGCAATCGAGGAAATCAATAATCAGACGGGATGGAAGAAAGTGGATGGAAGCCCAGTGGCGAACGAGAAGATGTACAAGAAGATCAAGGCTCTAACGGAGACGATGAAGGTACGGTAGAGTACGGTAGTTGGTGGTTTATCGATTGATTGACTCAGGTTCACTTCAAAGCGATCAAGTCCAGCGAGGATTCCGATGATGAACTGCTGAAGAAAGTACACGAGATGACGATTGATGGTCAGTTGACGATAGGTAATGGGGAGGGGAGCGAAAAGCTGACAATAGAGATACTGTATAATTCGATTGAGATGGCAATGATCTGGACTATTGTTGGTGAAGAGAGCGATGGGATAGTAAGCAACATAAGATGCGAATTGTGGGGTTGCAAGAAGCATAAGATCAGCGCGAACATCATTGCAGGACTGGGCTATCCGATAGTGACTCGGGACACGAAGGAGTACGATATGACGATCGAGGAACTCCTGGCGGGAAGAGACGAAGTTAACTCGGTCAAAGGAACCAGGTACGGTATTGATTGATGCCGAGGCAAGTGTGTCCATTACAGTACCCGCCGAGCGCGGATCATCATGAGGGCGAAGCGCTGCCCGCCGGGAGTGCTGTGGGACAGGTACGGTAGCTATAATCGATCAATAATCGATTGTCGTTTTCTTTGCTGAATGTTTTTAGCAAATTGGCGGCATTGAGAGCTCGCGAAGCGGTTGATGGTCAGTAGGAAGACGTCATCGATATGATTCAGAATGGACGGCGTGCCTCTCGAGGGAGAGGAGGCGGAGGCGGCGGAAGCGTGTCTGCAAGGAATAGGCAAGAAGACGTCCACTGCACTGCTGCTCGCCGTGCTGGAACATGTAAGTAGACTGTTATTCACTCTTTGCGTTCATGATGCTTCCCCATTTGACAGGTTGTCGCCCGGAACAATTGCCTTCAATTAGTCAACTTATGATAAAATCATGACTGCGTTATGATGATTATAAATAAATGTGTTTCCAGGCGGAGAAACAGGGCCTGGAGTGCATCGTGATCCGTACGAACCAGAGGAGTCTCGTGAAGGCGACGCTCGCATATCTTGAGGTGAGAAGAGGAATACCTTTCTTGTTTGTTAGCTCAGGTGGAATTGCGCACGGCAGTGTCGTTTGGAGAATGAAAAAAATACTCGTTGCAGTTCGGTGGTGATCACCCTACTCGAACGTTGAAATCGTTGCTTTCCTCCACTCCTTCCACATACTCTTTTGACCTGTTCAGGAAGTATTGAAATATCAAGGTGAATGTCCCTTTCAGGTGTATCACCGGTACGATTGGAACGATAGGAATTATCACCAACTGAAGGAGGGAGAACTGTGGAAGCGAATTTGGGAGATCAAAGAGCGAATGGAGGTTTGATTACGGTAGGATTGGGAGGTTATTGATCGATATCGATTACAGATTATATGGGATCTAATCGATAAAGTGTGCGAGGTCGATGATCAGATCTATCTGGCGAAATATCGAAAGCGGCCGATAAAGAAGGCGGGAAGACCAAAGAAGAAGCCAAAAGGACTGTGTTGATATTGTTGTCATTGTATTATCTATGTTGACTAGGTTGCAGCAATTATCCGTTGATTTTGTTTCACAGATAGCTTCTTTTGTTACCCATCTTTCTCCCCGCTCAACTCGAAGCTGTTGCAGTCAAATGATCTCCACAATGAACTCGCCACTAGGAACTTTCATTGTTACCAATTTTTAATCTTGTTTTGCTGTGTGTTAGACTGTTGCATGTTGTTAAGTACTCCCGGTTGAACGTGTGATCTCCCGTTGTACATATCGGAATCACGATTAGACTCCACTGTTATTGACTGTGACTGTTGTCGTTTTCGTTTAGTTATGAGCTTTATTGTTAGGTCAACTCTAACACAATAAACGAGATTACAACTCGGAATTGAAGTGTAAATGGAAAAAAAGAAGTCGAGAATGATTGATTGAAATCCATTAATCATGTTTCCTACAGCAATGGTAATTCACAGGCTGATTGTCTTTTTGCGACCGAAATCACCTACGATCTCCATTGGTGTTGGCAACTGAGGATGCTCTCTTCATTTCACACAAGCATTCCCAACGTCCATGTTTAGCTCATGCGTAATAAGGAGCACAATCTCTTCTAATCCATCTCTTGACCGTCATCACTCTTATCCTGCTCTCACTGTACCTAATAAGGCGCCGAAAACGTAGTGCTCTACCCATTCTTCTGCGCTCTTTGTGAGCTTGCCGAATTGCGTCAGTTTATTATCAATTGGAAGAGGCCGAATGCGAATGATTCCCTAAATGCATGCAAAGATGGTAGTTATCTAATATTATAAGTTGTGAGTATGTTATAACTTAATTTTTACGAATGAAAAGTGAAAAGAAAAAACTGAGAAAAAAAAAGAATTCAAAAAAATGACTGAACGCAAGCTCTAACTCAAACATGAGTACGGTAGCTCAGCGGTAGGTCTAGAGTGCGTGATTTATTGATTTTTGTTCGTTAGTGTGCTATTAGTGACTCCTTTTTTGCAAAATTGCTTCCGCGATATGCGCATCATTGTTTTGCGCAGTCGATTGGCCATCCTCACATGTTCGATTGTGTGTATTGGCGATTACAATTGATTTTTTACTTTCAGGTAGGTCTTAAAAATTTGCTAATTTAGCTTCTCACTGCTCTATTTTGCGTTAATTTTTTTTTCTGTTGGTTTTTGTTCGTTCGCTGCACTTCTCATCGTTAAATCTGATAACACTGCCCACCCGCCCCTTAATATCGCTCGCAGTGGCTACCTTCTTTCTTTCGCGAGAAATGTTCGACTAGTTCCAACGTTCTGTTTCCTTTTATGCTAATGATCGTTTCTCATCGTTGCAGGAACCGCATGCTTCCTCGTCCTTTAGTGACCGTGTCTGTATCGATTAGGAGTCTCGTATCGGCCAGACTATTCTGTGCACTTCCATTTTCAAATGGCGATGAGATTACGTAAGTTGATTCCTAACTGTTTTTTTTAACACAATTTGTATTCAGCACCGTTCGAACAACAGGAGTCCGATGGAAAAAGGATGGATCCAGCCGTTCTGTGAACGGAGTCTACTGGGGAGAGGGCGATCCGCGGAATATGGTGAGCTTTGCGATGCTTATTTTAATAAAAGCGCTTAAAAGCGAAACATTAACGCATTGTCGGACTTCAGATAATTGATCGTAAACGCGAGGAGTCGTCCATTCGATACTCCAAACTGCAGTCGATTTTGATGGCTGTAGATCAAGTAAGCGTCCAGTTAATTATTGTTCTTTGCTAAATAGTAATCATGCATGCCTCAGGCTAAGAAGAGCCGCCTGAAGCAAATTCGTGTGCAATCGGATTCGGATATGAATGCGCGCAGCATTCGAGAAGCAGTTTGGTTTTAAACGTTATTTTTACTGCGTTACTTTAAAACATGTTTCTCACATTTACTTTGCAGGCTAAGATGCTAAATACCGTTGATCTTACGAAGATTACGGAACAGCAATACTCTACAATGGGATTGTGTGATAGAATTTCGAAGATTATGGATGAATTAGAGGTATCTCCGAGAATATTGTTCAAAATTAAAACGTTTCCAGGTGATCCTAGAGAGCTCTACTTTCAATGATGAAAAGGACAACGAATTACTCGAACTTCTGAAGGAGGACCAAAGTAAGCAGAATTGTTAGTGATATTACGAACATTTTCTTCTGAATTGTCAATCAACTATGACTGCAGCTCTTCTCGAACCAATTACTGTGCCGGAACACGTATCCGAACTTAGAATAACCCCGAAGGGTACATCCCCACTAGATGGGAGAATCGTCCCTACTGTATACGTTACAGCATGGTAAGTATGTTCCGCTTGCTTCTTTGTTTGGGAAATACAAACCTTTCGAGGCCTAACCATGAGCTTTAAAGTCACAAATTGCAGCAAATAGCTGAATACTGAAAAAAAAAGTGTTCGCAGGACAAGCAGAGATGCACAATTGAGAACAAGTGCCGTCCTTTGGTCTCCTGAGTCTATTGAGAATCTCCAGATTTGGGAGAGGTTTTCCTTCTCTATTTATGCAATTCACTTTATGAACCTCAGACCTTACGGATCGGCACCAAAACAGTTTTCGTTTCCCCTTTGTGATGGACGTATCCGACTGCTTGCTATTAGAGATGCAATTAAGGAGGTATTTCTACATTATCATACGATCACTGATTATTATCATTTTCAGGCACAAGATCTCAATCTTCCCGAGATTCAAGTGATCACGAATTCGCTTCCATTTATAGAATATTACGAGGTGATTTTTCACAATTATGTAACAATGGAATCATCTTGTATTGCCTGTCTGTAAGCATCCTGATACTTCCCGATAAATGAAGATAGAGGGTATTTCCATTTCAGCGAGGGTGGAAGAAACGGGATGGCAGTACTGTGCCGGACGAAGACTTGTACCTCGAGATCAAGGCTCTGGCTGAAACGATCAAGGTACGGTAGAATACGGCGATTGGGCTCTACCGCACTGTCCCTGAGGATATAGTGAAAATGAAATGAGCTTCAATAATTCTTTAAATAATAGGGTTAAGATAGAGGAGTTTAAGGGGATGTTTGGAGAACGTGCAGCGACAATTGACTGTTGATTTTCTCATCAGGTTCACTTCAAAGGAGTGAAGCCATCGGTTAATTGTGAGGAGGAGCTGATGATGCAAGTGAAGAAAATGGCAAAAGTGCAGAAAGAGGCAAACGATCCGAAGGAGAAGATTGTGAAGAAGGAAGAAGTTGAGGTGAAGGAGGAAGCACCGAAGAAAAGAAGGAGAAGAAGAAATAAGAAAAGAGCTTCTAAGAAAGATACATGAAGAGGTCGTAGTTTTTAGTCTTCATAAAAAGTTTTTTTATAAAATAGTTCTTCGTTTTATTGATGTATGTTTACAGTTTGCATTTCATGCATGAAAAATCGTTTCGATTTTATAATTTTGATAAACATTCGTACATTTTTAATGGACAAATGTGCATCGTGGTTATATGACCAACATGTGAATATCGTATTTGCTCGACTGTTATTCTTGCAATAGTATTGCAGGAATCGCATGCTCCCTCGTCCTTTGGTGACCGCACTCTCGTCGGTGTCAATTAGGAGTCTCATATCGACCAGACTATTCGGTGCATCTGCGAGTCAGTTTACGCCTCCAGCTAACGACGAGCTTGCGTGAGTTAATAGGTATAGACAATTGGCCTGTATTTACATATTCTCAGTACCGTTCGAACGACGGGAGTACGGTGGCATGGCACTCCCAATAGTGTAACGTACGGAGTTTACTGGGGACCGGGCGATTCGAGGAATAGGGTAAATGTTATCCTTGAGTTTCTCATAGTGATGTCTGGACTGTTTGATAATTATTGTGAAGTACTGCAATTTTATCCAGTTACATTAGCCTATCATACTAAATCATACGTTTTCTTTATAGCTGGTGAACAGACGCCGTGACAGGACGGAACAACGAAATATCCAACTGGAATCGATCATGGTGGCTCTCGAACAAGTGAGCTATTCCTTCAATCATCTGTTTCTTTTTTGACATCAATAACGCACTTCGGCGCGTTATCTATCGATTTGTCATGAGTCATTCAGGCCAAGTGTCACGGACTCAAACGGATTCGAGTGCTAACCGACGCAGATATGAATGAATTCAGTATTCGAGAAATGGTGAAGTAGAAGCTCGACTTCGTTCGATCAGTAAATAATTGAATACGACTGCTTTTAAGGCGATAATGTTCAAGAACATGGAACCTGCTGAGAAGGAGGATCCTCGGTATTCGCATATGGTGTTTTACGAGCGAATTGCGAGGATTATGGATGAAGCCGAGGTGAGATCAGATACTGTATTGAGTTGCATCATAAAAAAATCAGGTGATTCTGGAACATCGTTCGCCGTGGTTTGAGAACAGAAATGGCAATGAAGTTATTGAACTCCTGAAACAAGTCCGAAAAACGCAGAATTGTTAGTACCTTTTTCCTTATCTTTTAGATGATCCTTTTCTTAATTCAATTTTGATTTCAGCGATTGCCGTTGATTTCACTTCACCCAAATTCGACGCTGAACGGACGATTACTCCGAAAGGTGCTTCTCCATTGGAAGGAAGAGTTGTCCCTAATGTATACGTCGCGGGAAGGTACGAGTTTTGTTTACATAGTTTAAAGGATTTAAATATTTTAAGGTTTAATGATGACATTAAAGTGGGAACGAGAGCTTCTCTTTGGATGCATGAGTCTATCAAGCCTCTCCGATATAAGCAAAGGTTCGAGATTCAATTTTATGGCTATTATTCTTCGAATGAAAATGGTACAACATCGTTTGGGTTTGAATCTCACGATTTTATATCTGTTCAAATTTCCTCTGAATTCAATCACTTCAAATTTCTATGTGTGGTCTTTTCTCCAGCGAACCCTAATATTTAGTGCAAGGTTGAACTAAAGATTTTTTTCGGGCATTTCAGTCAGTAATGTTTCACTATCAGACCCGTACGTTCGAAACAGCACCCTTTTAAATGATATCGCGACTATATGGCTGAAATGATAATCGAGATTTTTAGCACCGTGCGAACAACAGGAGCCATATGGGTGAACGGTAAAACGGGCCGCGCGGCGAATGGAATCTACTGGGGAGAGGGCGACCCGCGGAATTTGGTACGCTCTGCTCCGACTGTATACGCAAAACTTTTGGATATTATACCACTAAAAATTTACTTGCTTTATCCTGATTTTAATGTTTCGTGTTGTTACAGATTGTGGAAAGAAAAGACGACAAATCATGCCTTAAATATTCACAATTGCAGTCAATTATGATTTCTTTGGAGCAAGTGAGTATTTCTTCTGTTACGTTCGGAGTTTAACAACAGAAACGGGTTTTCAGGCCAAAAAAGATGGTCTAAAGCGGCTTCGTGTGCAAACTGATTTGGAGATGAATGAACTCAGCATTCGAGAATCGGTAGCTTTCATATTTTATATCGATCGAATATTCCTTTTCAGGCTAAAATGTTCAACAGCATGGAACTTGCAGCGATGACCGAGAACAATTATTCTATCTTGGGTTTATGCGAGAGAATTGCGAAGACTATGGATGAGATTAAGGTATACTTAACATTGAATCAATTATTATTTATTAATTTCATTTATTTATTCATAATACAAAGGCTAAATAGCAGGTGATTCTCGAGCATCGACCGTTCAATCGCGTTGATTGCAATGAGATAATGGACATTCTCAAGAAAGAGCAACGCAAAGAGAATCGTAAGCGATTATGATGAAACACATGTTTTTTTCACTCGTGATTTCAGTCCGCTCGACAAGAACTGATACGATATTATCCGAACCAATGTACAGTCACTCCGACTGGCGCTTCTAGTCTGGAAGGGAGAATTGTTCCTACCGTATGTGTTATGTCAAGGTAAGCAATATATTAGACATTAAATTTGAGCAATTTTTTAGGAGAATGTTCAATCGAAGGGCGATTGCCGTCTTGTGGGCCCCCGAGTCTATCGACAATCTCGAATACGGGAAAAGGTTCGTTCAGTTAATTTAATTAGCATTTCATGCTTTCAGACTAAACGGTCCAAAACAGAGCCGATACGAATCTCCCGTTTCTCAGCTGCGTGCTCGACTCATCGCTATTAGAGATGCAATCAAAGAAGTATCGATTCGAAAATTTGGGATTTGTTTATCTGTCTTTGATATCAGGCACAAGATATTAATCTCAACGAAATGCAAGTGATCACGAACTCTATTCCATTCATGGCATCTTTGAAAGTATTTACAATATTTTAATTATATTTCACAAATTAAGTCGTTTCAATTATAGAAGGGATGGAAGTACAAGGATGGACGCTCTGAACAGGACGAGGACTTGTATCTCGAGATCAAGGCGCTGACTGAAACGATCAAGGTGCGGTGGAATGCGACAGTTGAGTATCAGTTTTCTCTCAGGTTCACTTCAAAGGAGTGCGATTCACAGAGGATTGTGATGATGAAGTTATGAAGAAAGCGTATGAGATGGCGAAAATTCCTAGAAGAGGGAATATAAGAGGGATAAAAACGGTAAAACTAGAGGAAGAATGAAGAAGAAAGATTAATCCACATTGTTTTTTTGTATGATTGTCCGTTGTTTGTTTCGTATTAACAGTTAATGTCTTTTTATGTACTTATCTTGTTTTTTTGTGAATTCATTAAATTTTCTAAATTAGATAAACATTCACATAGCTACACTAATCGAATTTTCAATGTGGTTCAAAGACCAGTCAACTATCGTGAATCACAAATATTAGTTCAATTTGCGATGTTGCAGGAATGCTTTGTCTTCATTTCGCTACTTCGGTGTCGGTTAGGAGTCTCATATCGACTAGACTATTTCGTTCATCTCCTTATCCCACGAATGATGAGATTGCGTGAGTTGATATTTCCTGTTGCACTGGTCTACTTCTATTACTCAGCACCGTTCGAACAACGGGATCTAGATGGACGGTCAAACCGCAAATGATCGATCGCGCGGCGAATGGAGTCTACTGGGGAGAGGGCGATCCGCGGAATACGGTTAGTCCTTTTTCCTTGCCCTTTTCGTTCTTTTAGCTATTCAGCTACGGCGATTAAGCAATCTGGAATTTTTCGATTGCAGATTTTGGATAGAAATCACGACGATTCGGACCGTCAATTCACACAACTACAGTCGGTTGTGATCGCTCTGGAACAAGTCGGTTATTTATTTTTATGATTGTCATTAAGCGTAAATGTTCTCGATTATTGTCTAGATAATTCATTATTTTCTGGCCTCATTCGTATTGTGTTACCAATGGTGGGCTTATATTCTGCTAGATCATCAGGTTGCGGAGTCCCGTAGGCAAGAAAATAAAATTTGCGCACCTCCGAAATAGTGCATGTCAAAATTTTGCGCACTCCCCAGGTAGGAATTTTCTGATTTTTGCGGGATCCCCACACACCATTGTGTGTTACGCACTTCACCATGTTTTCAAGTTGGTAATTACCATTATTTTTCAGGCTAAAAAGTACGGACTGAAACGGATTCTTGTGCAAACCGATTTGGAGATGACTGAGTTTAATATTCGAAAAATGGTGAATGTGCATGAATTGTGAATAGAAAAAATTATGAACGTTGAAGGCTGATATGTACTATAACCATTCAAAGATAACGGAGAAGCAATATCCATTCATTGGATTGTGTGAGAGAATTGCGAAGATCATGGATGAAATTGAGGTGAAGCTACGACCAGTGAATTAAGTTTTTGTGAAGTTTAGACAAATGTTCATTTTTAGGTGATTTTGGAGCAACGCACTGCCTTTTTTCTTAACAGAAATGGAAATCAGGTTATAGAGCTTTTGAGAGAAGATCAAAAGAATCAAAATCGTAAGTTTTTCTTATTTTCTTTTCTTTTTATCAATAGTTTGTTCAAATATCCATATCAGCAGTGAAACTGAATTTATCAAACATTTAAGCTGGAATGAGTAGTTATTCGATATATTCGATTCATATTCGATTCATTTCATTCAGTTTTTCAAGGTTAGATGGTTTGAACGATTCGAAGATGTCGGCATTATTCACAATTTCAGTGGAAGTGGAAAAGACATACAGGATGTTCTATGCCGAACGAAATGTTGTACTTGAAGATCAAAGCGCTTACTGAGACGATCAAGGTATTTATCGAGTTTCTAGTCAGTCTCTGCGTAGAATGTTCGGCATCTTTCACGTTGTCATTTGATGTTGGTGCTGATAATGAAAGGATCCTGGTAAGATCACTGATCGTCAGCTTGTCTCATCAGGTTCACTTCAAAGGAGTGGCGGAGGATTGCGATCATGAACTGATGAAGAAAGTGCGCGAAATGGCGAAGGCTCCGACTAAGGGAAAAGTTTTGATGGCTGCAAAGATTGTGAAGAAGGAAAAGGAAGAAACTGCAAAGAAAAAGACGATGGCTCCAACGAAGACGAAAGTCACTAAGAAAGTGGTCTCTAGCAAGGTGAAAGTTCTCAAAGAGAATGCCGTTGTCTAACGATTATGATTCATTTTTCCGTGGTTGTTTCATAGAAACTCTAACTTTTCTCATCATCTTTTTGGCATGTTATTGTCCACTGTTTCTTGTCGTAATTTCGTTAATGATTGTTTTCGTTGTTTGTATCGTATTCACAGGTAATGTAATTATTGTTACGAATTTTGTAGCCATGTCTGATTTTGTTTGAAGATCTTTTTTTTGAATTTCTCTTGCGTTTTTGTTGATAAATATTCTAATAACTTTGCTTGTCAAGTCATATTCGTGGTTTACTGACCAATATGAAATATCGTAACCTAAATTTCATTACTTGTAGTAAAATCCGGAATACTGACCAGTTTCTCTGAGTGACCCCACATTATTGCCCCTGTCCCTGTCATTCTACGTCGCTTGATTCTACATAATTTTCTATTTGTACCCGCGTTTCTCCATGTGAACACGCATAAATATATATATATATATATATTACCATGCTAATGACACTGCAGGAATCACATGTTCCACCGTCCTTTGGCTATCCTTCCTCCTTCGGCGTCCATAAGGAGTATCCTATCGACGAGATCATTCTGTGCGCCTGCGAGTGAGACGACGCCATCAACTGGTGACGAGATTACGTGAGTTAATGATAGTATTATTATTAGTTGCTGTTTTAACAGTATCCGTCAATACGGTCTCAGAAAAATAATTTTTGCTTTACATTTACCCTTCATTTATTCACTCTCAGTACCGTTCGAACGACGGGAGTTCGGTGGAAGGGCACCGCCAATAGTGCAACGTACGGTATTTACTGGGGACAGGGCGATGCGAGAAACACGGTATGTTCGAGATTTTTTTTAAATCTGTGAGTGGAAAACAGAGATACTGTTTTATTCAACAAAAATTCTACAAATTGAAGTATCTTTGAGCAATTTTGTAATTGATTAATTGATTTTGTTATTCGCAGATGGTGGATAAAAGTCATGTGAAGGCGGAGCAACGGCATATCCAACTGGAATCTATCATGATGGCTCTCGAACAAGTGGGTGATTTTATATTGTTGTTCTCCAAAATATTATATGTCAATTTAATCTGGATTTTTCAGGCTAAGAAAGATGGGCTGAAGAAAATTCGAGTACTAAACGATTCGGATACGAATGAGCTCGGCATTCGAGAATTGGTAATCGAATGCTTCGTTCATCGATGTTAACGAATATTTCAAGGGTACAATGTTCAAGAATATGGATCAAGCAAAGAAGGAGGATCCTCAGTATTCGCATATGGCGAATTACGAGAGAATTGCGAAGATTATGGATGAAATTGAGGTGAATTTACGTCATGAAAAAAGCTCACTCAAAAATGTTCAGGTGGTTCTTGAGCATCGAACTCCCTGGTCAAAAGGCAAAAAGGGTAACGAGGTTTTCGAACTTCTGAAAGAGGATCGAAAGAAGCAGAAACGTGAGTTAGAGCACTTTAATTCGAACGCTGGCTTCAATTTCAGCAATTGCCGTTGACTTCACTTCTCCCGAGTTCGACTCTGAACGGACGATTACTCCGAAAGGTGCTTCTCCACTGGAAGGAAGAGTTGTCCCTACTGTATACGTTGCCGGGAGGTGAGAAAATGGATATTTTTTCCAGTTTTAAAAAAAATTCAAGGTTCCGCAAAGACATTAAAACGGGAGCCAGCGCATCGTTGTGGGTTCCTGCGTCTGTCGAGCATTTCAAACCCAAGGAAAGGTATGTCGT
The DNA here is from genome assembly GCA_900490845.1 of Pristionchus japonicus. NCBI lineage: Eukaryota > Metazoa > Nematoda > Chromadorea > Rhabditida > Neodiplogasteridae > Pristionchus > Pristionchus japonicus. Next base: position 113,669 of record LS506712.1, read on the forward strand.
TATGTGCTAACTATAATCATGATGAGTGCTTACGATGTTAAGTGTCACCTTACCAACGATTAGATTCGTTTTTCCAGTTCGTAGCAAATTTGATTTGACAATTAAAAACATGCAAGCGTTCGTATATCTTTTGATGTTTGTTTCAAAATAACACGTCTCCGTACCTGTTCTATATTTCAGACCCATCGGATCGACACTGAGATTGGCTGTGTTTCCCATGAGTGTTGCACGTGCTGGGTTGGTCGCAATTCGAGAAGCAATCAATGAGGTTTCGCTGTTCATTTCAACATTCTGTAGTTTATTCAATTCAGGCTCAACGTCTCAAAATCAACGAGATGCAATTGATCACGGATTCTATTCATTTCATCCAATTTTTCAAGGTGATTTAAAAAATTTTAAGTATTGAAGTTCCTATTTTAGTGGGAATGGAAGAAGCCCGATGGAACTACTCTGCCTAATGAGAGCTTGTACCTCGAGATCAAGGAACTGACCAACAAGACCAAGGTACGGTACAACGAAATAAATGATTGATTTTCGATGAATTTCGTCAGGTTCACTTCAAAGGAATTCGATACACGGAGAGTTGCGATGATGCATTGATGAAGAAAGTGTACGAAATGGCTGAGGTGACTGAGGAGGAGAAGGTCGTTCCCATGACAAAGTATCTGGAGAAGCTGCAGCATGGAATTTCTTAGAGATTTGGAACGTTGCATCGATCTTTTTGTTGATTAATTTCGTAACTGCTTAATCATAGTTTTTATCTGATTGTTTTTGTTATGCATGTCCTTGCTCAATTTATTTTCCCTTGAATCAATAATCACTTAGATTATTATTTTGTTCGTTTATGTTTGTGATTCTTGATAAATGAGGTTGTTTTTTTTTAGTTATTTTGATCAGATTGTGACTGCGGTTCCGAGACCCGCTTTGAAGCTATCGTGTACTTCAAAATAATTACTTTAGCAATGCCTTCGTAGGTATCGCATGTTCCGCCTTCCTTTGTCTACCGTGTTCTCGTCGATATCGATTAGGAGTGCTCTGTCAACCAGACTATTCTCTACTCCTGCGACTTCAACTAATGATGATATTACGTAAGTTGAATCGAAAATTGATTATTTCAAAGAATGTCTGTTCAAAGATCCTGGTTTTCAGTACCGTTCGAACAGCTGGTATTCGATTCACGGCTAACGGCGGTGGAACATTGAACGGAGTATATTGGGGAAAAGACGATCCGAGGAATATGGTACGCTTTCCGTCTGTACAACAAAATGAATATTTGATTACTTGCATGTTAGTATCAGCGATATCGTATTTTCATTATATTTGCAGAGAATCGAAAACGACAACGACGAAACGAGCTGGGAAGATGCCAAGGTCCGATCGATTTTGATCGCTCTTGAGCAAGTGAGTTTGTTGTTGTTGATTATGATTCTCAATTTCACTATTCGCCATTTATTACAACTACAAATCAGGCAAAGAAAGACGGTCTGAAACGGGTTCGTGTGGTGACTGACGCGGAGATGAATGAATTCAGTATTCGGCGAGCGGTAAGTTGCTTCGTGAATTGATAAATCAAAATTTTACTTTGAAGGCAGAACAGTTAAAAAATTTGGATCGCATGGAGCGGAAGGATTTACTGATGTTTGAGTACTGTGCGAAGATTGTGAAGATCATGGATGAAATGGAGGTGATTTCATGCATTCTCCTCGCATTCATGGTTAATTTAGGTAGTTTTCGAGTATGGAAAAGTTGACGATAGTGGCAAAATGGTGTTCGCCCTCCTGAGAGATGACAGAATCAAAAATATTCGTGAGTTTTTTTTCTGCTTGAGTTGTTCTTCTCTATATGAGGCCGTTTGCGAAAGAGTCAAGCAAGGGCTGGCACAGCTCAAAAATTCCGACTCTCAGAAAAGGTGTTATTTGGGGTTCTTGAAGGTGCCAAACGCGATGGGCATGCTCACTTTTTCATTTTGAGTCGCCGTTGGCTCCAGACGACGTCACGTCGAAATCAAGTTTTCACTGATAGCGCTCTTCTAAAGAAAGCTAAAATTACGCGTGCATGGCTCCCGGGCCAACTTTTGATGGTGATTACGCCT
>LS506712.1:116600-130801 GCA_900490845.1 Pristionchus japonicus
TCCACTTGTTTACGTCATCTCTTGATCTTGTTGACCTCGTCCTTTGATCTACCTCGAGTCTCTCATTGTTTTCCGTCCAAGATCAGATCAAAAGATCAAACCGGGGTGGTGAGACAATGAGAGACTCGAGGTAGATCAAAGGACGAGGTCAACAAGATCAAGAGATGACGTAAACAAGTGGATGGGAAGGGGAGGATGTTACACTGTAAGTAGATTTTCTCGAGAGTGGCATGCGGTAGGAAGCTCGCAAATACAGATTTGAAATCCTCTTGTCATTCCGAATCGATCTAGCTATCGGAACAAACTGACCCTTGGCTCTACGAAAATTTTGATTTTTAAAATTAAATAAAAATATTTATGAAAAATTAACATGACAGGCGTAATCACCATCAAAAGTTGGCCCGGGAGCCATGCACGCGTAATTTTAGCTTTCTTTAGAAGAGCGCTATCAGTGAAAACTTGATTTCGACGTGACGTCGTCTGGAGCCAACGGCGACTCAAAATGAAAAAGTGAGCATGCCCATCGCGTTTGGCACCTTCAATAACCCCAAATAACACCTTTTCTGAGAGTCGACCTTTTTGAGCTGTGCCAGACCCAGACGAATCTGCTCGACTCTCTCGCAAACGGCCTCATATGTAAACTGTTTTTTTTTAACATAACCTACCTCTAAGGTGATTTTATGTTCAAAGATTGTACCCGTTTAATGAATTACATTTGAAGCGATGAAGCCCACTACTGACTTCACTCATTCTAAAAGAGAATCAGATTGGATCATTACTCCGGAGGGGGCTTCGCCATTGGAAGGAAGAACTGTTCCTACAGTATACGCGTCAGGAAGGCACGTTTGACGGTTAATGTGCACAGAAATTTGATTGTTGCAGAATACTCGCCGATACATCTATTGGAGTAAGCGCCGCTCTGTGGGTAACCGAGTCTATTGAGCACCTCGATGTCAAGCAAAGGTTAGAATTACCGCTGCTTAATACGTGAGCTATATATTTCAGACCTCATGGATTTGTTCAGCAGCGGAGTGAAGTTTCTATAGCTTCGGTTGTGATGATGTCAATTCTCGACTCAATAAATGAAGTTTCAATTATCTAATAATTTATTTTGTACGGCGTTGTCTTCCATTCAGGCACACTCACTCAACTTTCGAGAAATTCAAGTCATCACAGACAATCTTCAGTTCGTTCAGTTTTTCAAGGTTTGTCAAGGAATTGTTGTTTAATGAAAGTATTTCAATAAACTTCAGAGCGATTGGAAAAGGATTGATGGAAGTTTATTTGCGAACGATAAGTTGTACCTCAATATCAAAAAGCTTACTGAAACGATGAAGGTTCGGGTGGGCATGTTATTGAATTGTGACTTGATCTTTTGAGGTTCACTTCAAAGGAATGCCATTCAGAAATGATTGTAATGATGAAATGATGAAGCAAGTGGTGGAAACGGCAAATAACGGTTTTGTTTGATATCGATGATATGTTTAAATAGATAAACGCGCAGACCTGGACAGGATTTCCATAACTCGCGTTTCGGAAAACAAACGAACCATTCCAAAAGAGTTATTCGTATCTAACGATCCCATTCCCGAAAGGTTTGTAGTTGAATCATTTGGCAAATATAATATGTTATATATACACGTGCAGAGTCGTTCGCACAACTGGAGTTAAATTGAGGATTATCGACAACGATAATGCTAACACTATGATTGGAATCTACTGGGGAGTTGGCGATTCGCGAAATTTGGTAAAATTTTCATTTTTTGTGCGAAAAACGCGATTTTTGTGAATTAGTTAAAATATTGTTTTTATTTTTGTTTACAGAAGGTTAAAGAAAGCACAACTCTGTGCATGGATGCTGTAAAAATGCGCGCGATTATGATGGCTCTTGAACAAGTAAGAAATAATTTGGCCGTTATTCTATTCACGCATAGCACAGTTAGACACTGAACCGTTATATCGATAGGCTACGAAGGATGGATTCAAACGGATTCGTGTGCTAACCGATTTGTGGACTGATGAAGCCACTATTCGCAGGGCTGTAAGTACATTTGTTCATTTTTTTAACGATTTAAATTTTCTTTATTTTCAGGCACAACAGTTGAAGAACGTCGATCTTACAACGATAAACGATCCCCGCCTCTTGAAGTATACATATTGCCCTAGAATTGCAAAGATGATGGACGAAATTGAGGTGCGTGCCATGTGATCTACGTAAACATCTTAAAATGGTAAAGGTACTGAGCAACTCTGGAATTTCAGGTCTCTTTTGAGTATCAAAGGCATGTACATGAGAATAAAAAAGGCAATGCAGTGATTCAGCTGCTAAATGAGGATCGGAAGAAAATGAATCGTAGGTCACAATGATTGCACTTTTTGCTATGTTGCTATTAGTAACCAATGAATTCAGCACTCGCGAACACCGTTGATTTCACCTCGCCTGAATACGAATCAGAATGGATAATCACTCCCAACGGCGCTTCTCCGCTGGACGGAAGAACTGTTCCAACTGTATATGCCACGGGAAGGTAATATTGTTAACTTTATGCATTTGCGCTAAATTATCGTAGCAAATTTCAGGTTTGACAATGAATCTAAGATCGGAATGAGTGCATATTTATGGTCTCGCAATTCTATCGAACATCTTGGAATCAAGCAGAGGTTTGGACAAAATTTTCTCAAGCGATGCATCAATTGTACAGGCCTACTGGATCGATTAAAGAAGTTACAAGAAGCTCTATCCTTCCTACTAGCCGTCTTCTCTCGGATACTCTAGATGGTCCTATTTTTGCTGTCACTCATTTCCAGTCTCAGTTGATGTCCATTTACAATGCCATCAAGGAAGTTAGTGTAACTATTCCACATTCGCTATAAAATTTACAGGGTGCGCCAAAATTACCCGGACTCATTCTAAGGTGTATTGTTCCGTCAAAAAATACATCGACAACTCTATATTTCGTGAACTTTGATCGTTAGCTTTGGGCATTCTATAATACATAATTGTTCGGGTCTCGAATAATTAGCATTTATTCGAATGACTAAAACAAGTCCGGGTAATTTCGGCGCACCCTGTATTTTTGTTCACATTTTTTTAACGCAAAATTTCTTATTTGTTTAGGCTGAAGAGTTCAATATTCCCGAGATCCAAGTAATCACAGACTCGATTGAATTCATTCAATTTAGCAAGGTATAATTTCGAACTAATAATGATTTGAAACAATAATATGTTGTGATTAGTGGGGATGGAAGAAAAACGATGGAAGGCCAATGCCGAATGAACGGTTGTATCTCAGGATCAAGGCATTGACTGACACGACCAAGGTGCGGAAGTATTCTGTGGATAATTGATTGTCTGAAATACATTTAGGTTCACTTCAAAGGAGTGCTTCTAACAGAAGAGAAATGCAATGATCCACTGATGAAGAAAGTGTATGAGATGGCGGTTGTGCGAAAGAGAAATGCATAATTATTTCTTCTTATTGTTCGTTTCTACAATTTTCATATTGTTGTTTTCTTATCTGCTACGTTTTAGTTGCATGACAGGATTGTTTCTAGCATGATCTCTTGTTTATCTCTTATTGTTAATATAGTTAATACATCTAACATTTTTTTCACACTGATTTCGCATAGTTCCGTTTTGCAAGCAAGATAAACTTTGCTAGTAAGATGTCACTGTGCCCTTGCTATAGTGGTTCAAAGGTCCCCAGAAGAATACCGTACGAATTTGAAAATCAGTTCTCTACGGATTAGTTATTAATCTATGATTTCGTTGTAGCTCCATCGTCCTTTATCTACCATAATCTTTTAGATTTCGATTAGGACTATCAACTAGCAAATGTTCCTGCAACTTCAGTTGATGGCCAGATCGTGTGCTATTGATTTCAACCATTCATTGCTCATACCCCGCTCATAGCATTCATACCGGGGAACTTCTTTTTTTGGTATACCGCTTTATAACGCGTACCTCTGCTGCTCGCTAGTTCATATTACACGGATTGCTTTTACGATCCAGATTTTATTTCAATTGATTAATAATATTGTTTTATAATTGCAGAGACTGCATGTTTCATCGTTCTTCGATAGCCGTGTCAGTATCGAACAGAAGCCTCTTCCTATCAAGACTCTTCTGTGCTCATGCTACTTCAACTGGCGACGAGATTACGTGAGTAGATCAGGCTAATCGGATTAATTACTACCATTTCCAGCACCGTGCGAACGACGGGATATCGATTGAAAGATGCTCGAGGTATCGGCCGAGCACTGAACGTTGTCTACTGGGGAGAGGGCGATCCAAGGAACACTGTGAGTTCGTTGAGTTTTGAATTCCAACCAGTTCTGAAATTTAGGATGCTATGATTTTTAGAAAGTCAAAAGGGACTATGACAACTCGGACTCACGATTTACGAAGCTGCAGTCTATTATGATGGCTTTGGAGCAGGTGAGAATTCCAAATTCTCCGTAAGATTATTCATGCGATGGATATTGCAAATTGCTAGTCAGGCTAGAGAGGACGGTCTGAAGCATATTCGAGTGCAAACCGATTCGGAGATGAATGAGTTTACTATTCGAACAGTTGTAAGATTAGAACGGTTGTCAGGCGATGAATAAAAACGTTCCAGGCTAAAATGTTCACGAATATGGATCCGGAAGAGAGAGGAGAGATGCAGTATTCGGATATGGTCTATTGCGATCAAATTTCGAAGATCATGGATGAAATGGAAGTGAGATTTCTGTTCAGTTATTATTTCTGGCTATTTTCGTCATTTAAAAGTTATTTTCAGGTGATTCTCGAGTATCAGTCACACACTTCTATAAAGCTTCCGAGAGAAGATTGTAAGTGATTGCTATATTCTGACATTTCATCGCAAGTTCAACTCAACTTCTTCATGTGATCTTGTTAGCTGACTTGGACTTCAACTTCACATCCCCCGAATACGATCCTCGACGAATATTCACTCCAAGGGGTGCTTCTCCTCTGGAAGGGAGAATCGTCCCTACCGTATATGTCGCGGGAAGGTCGCTTGGCGAATACTGATTCGTCACAGTTTCTTTTTTCAGGCTTCACAGCGAGTACAAAGTCGCAAGGTGTGCATCTCTGTGGGTTCCCGAATCTATCGAGCATCTTGAGATCAAAGAAAGGTTCAATCTACCATTAAATTAATCTATATTCTATATATCAGGCCTGTGGGATCGATTCAGCGGGTGTCAATGACAGTAGTCAATCCACGAGTTACGTTGATGTGGAATTCCGATCGTCCCACTCAAAGTGTTACTCTATTCCAATCTCAGCTAATGGCAATTATATTTGCCATCAAGGAGGTAACGAGCCAGCTTTCATTGAATTCTATACTGTAAATTAAGGCGCAACAATTTGAGCTTCCCGAGATTCGAGTGATCACGGACTCAACGAATTTCATTACATACTTCAAGGTATTTTATTAATCTTTTATCAATTCGAGTATTGATGATTTAGAGCGGTTGGAAGAAGCAAGATGGAAATTTAATTGCCAATCATCAATTGTATCTCAAGATTAAAGCGCTGACTGATAGGATCAAGGTACGATTTGATACGCTGCTTCATACTTATTGATCTCATCAGGTTCATTTCCAAGGAATTCGACCCACTGAGGATTGCGATGATCAACTGATGAAGAAGGTGTACGAGATGGCAAAGGTACCCGATAAGAAGCTGAGTAGTGTTCCAGTAGAACCCCGTACTCACTCTCTTGGAAGTGATCGTTGGTGAATGGTATGTAGTTACTAATTTTGTAAACTCTCGCTTGATCATTTCATGCATGAATTCATATTTTTCAATTCTTGTTTCGTTAACATGTTTGTATAAATATTCAATCGAAAATTGTCGTATTGTCATGTTACCCATTGGTTGAATAATCCACGAGAGAATATCTTGAAAAGATCTTGTAAAAGATTTTCTCGATGTTTTTCAAGGTATTGGATGTTTTGCCGTCCTTTCGCTACCGTATTTTCATCGGTATCGATTAGGAGTGTACTGTCGGCCAGACTATTCAGTGCTCCTTCGATATCTGGTGACGATGAGATTACGTGAGTTCTTTTAGTCTCTGTCTTCTTTTATTGTTTGTATTCGTAATTTCGCATTTTGTTTCATCAAAAACAGTTGAAAAATTTATTTATTTTGATTCAAGCTTATAATATAGCATAATTTTTTAGCACCGTTCGAACGACTGGAATTCGATGGACGAAGGATCACATTCATGGATCAACGAATGGAATCTACTGGGGAGAAGGCGATCCGAGGAATACGGTGAGATTAAATGAAGCTACCCCTTCTTCTGCTCTTTCGTAACGTGATTTTGAAACTTCTTATGTTTTGTTCCTCATTCTCGTTTCCTCCATCAGTGAACATTTCAGAGAGTTGTACGAGAGAAGGATACAACAAACTCCCAATCTACAATGATGTTATCGATTCTGATGGCCTTAGAGCAAGTGAGAGAATCGGTCTATGTATTCTAAAAATATTGTATTGCTTCAGGCTAAACAAGACGGTCTGAAGAAAATTCGTGTGCAAACCGATTCGGAGATGAACGAATTTTCTATTCGAGCAGCGGTAGGCCGTTTGATCGTCAGAGTATTCTAGGTTTATCAAAAACTCTACTTTGTAGGCTAAAATGTTCATAAACTTGGATCCAACTGCGAGGAAAAATCCGCTTTATTCAAATCTGTCATATTGCGAACAAATCGCGAAGATTATGGATGAAATGGAGGTAGAACAATTGTTTGGTGATGTGTGAGAAGGACAGTTTGGTGATTCTCCTAGGTGCTTCTCGAGCATCGAAATAGCTCAATTGTTGGAGTGGATGGGAATGAGGTTATTGATCCGCTGAAGGAAGATCGAAAAGAGCTGAATCGTACGTGTTTATTCATTTGTTTAAAGTAGATCTGTGATTTCAGCAGAGGCCGACTCAGATGACGTGGCAAAGCTTCCGCCCGAATTTGAAGTGGAACAGACAGTCTGTCCGGCTGCTGTTTCTCTTGCGCAAAGTCAAACTGAAGAGGAGGCTGTCGAAAGGTAGAAAACATCATTTGTTTTACTTTTTCAACTTTATTTTTTAGTGTTGCTCCGAGTTTGACTGATGCCGGCCCGATAACGTGGGTATCATATAACAGAACTATGTTTTTCGAGTAACCGTACTTCTCAGCACTGTTCGTACGACTGGAATTCGATGGACGAAAGATCAAAAGCATGGCTCGATGAATGGAATCTACTGGGGAGAAGGCGATCCGAGGAATACGGTGAGAACATTTTATATTCTAGGTTCGTTTTTCCTGACCTGAAAGTACTTAATCTACATAAAAGTTTCTCGCATTTTCCAGAACGTGGTCCGAGATAATGATACAACGAACTCTCAATCCATAATGCTGCGATCGATTGTGATGGCTCTAGAGCAAGTAAGGAAATTTTGTCTTTTACATGTTCGTGCATGCTCTCATTTATGAAGTTTAAATTTCCATTGTCTCATTATTAATTTAGGCTAAGAAAGACGGTCTGAAGCAAATTCGAGTGCAAACTGATTCGGAGATGAACGAATTCTCTATTCGAGCTGCGGTAGGCTTAATTTGCAATTTTTGTATCACCTGTCTACTTTGTAGGCCAAAATGTTCTCCAACTTGGATCCTACTGCTAGAAAAAATCCGCTGCATTCAAACCTGGCATATTGTGAGCAAATTGCGAATATTATGGATGAAATGGAGGTAATTTACAAATATTTCCCTTCGGACTTATCAAGGGACACTCAGGTGATTTTCGAACATCGAAGTAGTTCGAATATTGGAAGTGACGGCAACGAGGTTTTTGATCTGCTGAAGGAAGACTGCAAGAAGCAGAATCGTACGTGTTCTACTTTTTTCGGTAGTATACATCTGTTTTTTTCAGCAGAGGAGATATCTTCTGGTATGCTCGTAAGCGAACACCCAAACACTCCGCATGATGCCTCTCCCGTGCAAAGAAAAAGTGAAGAGGATGCTGAGGAAAGGTTTTGAAACTGTTTTCATTTATAATATTCATAAACGTCGTTCAGGAATCTCTGCACATCTCCAATTTTGCCGGTCGCAGATCAGATTACGTGAGTTTCACAGAGTGATGTATGTTCGTTTAAACCTCGAATTCTCAGCACTGTCCGAACGACAGGAGTTCGATGGATGCGGGATTCCAATCACATGGCAACAAATGCAATCTACTGGGGAGAAGGCGACCCGAGGAATACGGTGGGAACAGTTGATATTCTTTGTTCATCACTAACCTGAAAGTATTTATTATTAGCGCATTAACTTGAATCGAGACCTTTCACACTTAAATCGAGTTTACTTATATCGAGACCTTTCACATGGCTTTCTTACCTTTTTCACTCGAACGAAACTTATACTATTTGCAAATGTTTTTTTTTTCAGAAATTGATCAGAAATCACGGTTCTACTGATTTCCGAGGTTCAAGGCTACGATCGATTCTGATGGCGCTAGAACAAGTAAATTCATTTCTCTTCTTCTTGATTAGCTTTAATTTATAATATTACCAGGCTAAGAAGGATGGATTGAAACGAATTCGTGTGCAAACCGATTTGAAGATTAACGAGCCTGGTATTCGCAGTGAAGTACGCTTCTGGGCCGAATTTCGTCGAGAATCACTTATTTAGGCAGAAAGGTTCAAGCGTATGGATCTCATGGCTTTCAGCGAGGAAGACTCACCGAAGTTTGTGTACTGTGAGAGAATTTTGAAGATCATGGAAGAAATAGAGGCGAGAATTTTCAAAATTTTCCATTTTTTGAGAAAAGCGGGAAACATGAATCAGGAAATTCTACTTTCTCATTTCCGGCGATTTTCGAATATCGAAATCCAGCTTCACATAACGGCCATGGAAATAAAATCATTGCACTGCTGAATAAGGAGAAGACCCCCTGTAAATATCGCTATGGAAACCATTTACTTTTATTCCCCTTACGCAGATATGTTGGATTCGATCGACTTTAGCTCTGACTGGGTAATCACTCCGGAGGGCTCTCCCTCACTGGAAGGAAGAATTGTTCCTACAGTATATGTCGTTAGCAAGTAAGCCCGTTGTATATCTATTAGACAAAGTAAAAGTATTTAGAGCTTACAAACAGATTGAAGACAGTATTTGCGGATCTCTGTGGGTACCCGAATCTATTGAGCATCTCGAGATCAATCAGAGGTTTATTTACCTTGAAATCAGTCATACGTCTATTTACAAAGGCCTGTCGGATCGATCCAGCGGATATGCAAGCAGAAAGGCGCGCGCATGAAACCTCTTCTCGTTTCCATCCGCGATGCCATCAAAGAGGTCTTTTCTTAGTAATTGACTTTTTTTTAAAATTTAACACCAAGCAGGCTCAAGAGCTCAATCTTCCCGAGATTCAAGTGATCACTAGTTCCATTGTTTTCATAAATTTTTTCAAGGTTTGTATCATGTGCTCACTTTAGTTAGCATAACAATTAACTCTAACAGCTTTTGAAACAGCTTCCTTTAATCCATATCCCCATCAACGATGGGCGTGATAGAGAGTCGTTGACTATTTATTTGAGATTTTGGTAACCGAGAGAGATAAATTAATCAGCGTGTACTTTCGGTACTATCATTTTATAGACGAGCTGGTATAAGCAGAACGGGAAAAAATTGGCAAACGAAGACTTGTACCTCGAGATTAAAGATCTGACTGAGAAGATCAAGGTATCACAGGATACTCAATCGTTTACTATCGTCAAGCTCATCAGGTTCACTTCAAAGGCGTGCGATTCCCAGGGGGCTCTAATGATAATCTGATGAAGGAAGTATATGATAAGGTTGATTTATGGATGAGAGATCGTAAGGATTAGGTGAGCAGTAGTAATTAGGAATTGTCTAGTCAAATTTCATCATTTTTAATTGTCTTCTTATTGATCTTTTTTTTCGCGTTGTAGATGCAAGATTGTTATTTCCGCATGTTGACTTTACGAAATTATGCGAGAGCTTGTTATTTATACTCTGTGTGATTCTTTTTCTCGATAAATGTTGTAAAAATGATAAGTGCTATATTATTGTGGTACAGAGATCCATAATTATACTTCCAAGATCTCACTATGTCTTATCATTCGAATAATCGAGTTCCATTTAACGATGAAAGCATACAAATTTTACATTATTCTGAATTCCTTGAACATGGAAGGGATGAGGCGAAACTGAAAAAGATTTCTGGCCTTTATTTCGTATGATCTTTGCGCAAACAATAGTCGTTTTTTATTGAGACAGTATTCCTTGAATGATCATACTTTTCAGGGCTTACATGTTCCGTCGTCCCTTGGCGTCCGTGCTGTCGTCGATATCAATAAGGAGTATCTTATCAACCAGACTATTCAGTGCTCCCACAATCTCTGGCGACGATGAGATTACGTAAGTGAGCGTTTCTTTTAAACTCTTGATCAACTGTCATTAAATTTCATAATTAATATATTTAAAAAAAACTTTCAGAACCGTACAGACGACTGGAATTCGATGGGCGAAGGATCAGTCGCATGGCTCGATGAATGGAATCTACTGGGGCGAAGGAGATCCGAGGAATACGGTGAGAATAAATGGCTCATGGCTCTTGAACACCCTATCAATCACTTCCAACTTGAAATGAAAAATTCGATGTCGAAATGAATTCTTCACATAGCGTCCCCTGTGAAATGGCGAAATTATGTACTTTCTTGATAGAATGTTGAGGGATGTGAAAATCTTGAACGAGGATATGTTTAACATCTGTGTTTCCAGAAAGTGGTACGGGATAATGATACAACGAACTCCCAATCCATCATGCTGCAGTCGGTTATGATGGCTTTACAGCAGGTGAGAAATGATTATATTTGTTTCGTATTAGAGGTCTTCTGGATATCTTCAATAACTAGATTCTTATTAAAAATTTAGGCTAAGAAAGACGGTCTGAAGCGGATTCGTGTACGAACTGATTCGGAGTTGAACGGCTTTTCTATTCGAGCAGCGGTTGGTCATGTTGTTTCTCATTATAAAACGACTGCTTCACAGGCTAAAATGTTCTCCAACTTGGATCCTATTGCTAGGAAAAATCCGCTACATTCGAATCTGGAATATTGTGAGCAAATCGCGAAGATTATGGATGAAATGGAGGTAATTTATCAAAGTACTTCGGACTTATCAAGGAACTCAGGTGATTTTCGAACATCGAAAAGTCTCGAATAATGAAAGAGATGGAAATGAGGTGATTGATCTGCTTGAAAAGGAGGGCCGAACGAATAACAATCAGATTACGTGAGTTTCATCGCGTATTTGCCGTTCTGTGCTAATGTCGTAATTCACAGTACCGTCCAAACGACGGGAATTCGCTGGATGCGAGACGGCCACCACATGGTAACGAATGCAATCTACTGGGGAGAAGGCGATTCGAGAAACACTGTATGCATTAAATTGGTTTGATCGTTTCATCAAGAAAATAGACTATGAAATTTATTCAAAAAAAGTTAACTCAAAATGAATGTTTTCAGAAATTAATCAGAAATCATGGCCCCACGGATTTCCGAGATTCAAGGCTACGGTCGATTTTGATTGCTCTAGAACAGGTGACATATTTGCTTGCATTTTTCATTCGCAATATTAATTTCCAGGCTAAGAAGGATGGGCTGAAACGGGTTCGTATTAATTCCGATTTGGAAATAGCCGAGATCGGTATTCGCAGTGAGGTACGTATCTGATCCAAATTGTGATCAGTTGTTATTCTATTTCTCAAGGCTGATAAGTTCAAGAGCATTGATATAATGTCCTTCGACGAGAAAGAATTGCCGAAAGTTGTGTATTGCGATAGAATTGTGAAGATCATGGATGAAATGGAGGTGAGAATTTTGAGTGTGATAGATGCCGTTCAATGTAGAAATTAATATCTTACGCTCTTCATCTCAGGTGACTTTCGAATATCGGGCACTCACACAAGTAGGCAGTGAGGAGAATGAAGTGATTTCGCTGATAAATGTGGAGAAGGAAAAATGTTGTGCGTTTCATGTTTTCTTTTGAATATTCTGATTTCCGTATGAAATTATGAGCAAATGCAGCGATCGTCACTAACTTCAACTCGCCCGAGTATGAATCCGACTGGATAATTACTCCGAATGATGCTTCTCCCCTGGAAGGAAGAACTGTTCCTACAGTATACGTAACAGGAAGGTACGAAGTGCATGCACTTGATAGTGAAATCTCCAAAATGTTTCAAGGATGCAAAGTGGTAACCAGGTGGGAGTGAGCGCTGCTTTGTGGGTGCCTGAATTTATCAAGCATCTCGAGATCAATAAAAGGTTTGAGGAACTTACAATCAGAACGCTTATTGGCTATCGTAATATTACAGGCATCACGAATCGATTAAGCAGTATCCCATCAGCACTCTTCCTGAACTTCAGTTGAAAGCTATTAGGAGAACGATCAAACAGGTTTTACTCGACATTCTACATCAAATATATGCTCTAAATAAGGCGCGGTCCTTCAATCTCCCTGAGATTCAAGTGATCACTGATTCGCTATATTTCATCCATTTTTTCAAGGTTCGTAGTTTCACCACAATAAGTGATGGAAACATTGACACTTATAGAAGGATTGGAAGAAACAAGATGGAAGGTCGTCCTCATTTGAGGGCCTATACCTCGACATCAAGTCACTTACTGAGACAATCAAAGTACGCTGCTAATTATATATGCCAATTATCATTCAATTCAGGTTCACTTCAAAGGAGTTCGACTGCCAGAGGATGAAATGATGAAGAAAGTGTATGAAATGGCTAAAGTTTCACCGAAACTTTTGAAGTCTAGCAAAGGTCGACGCAAGAAGAAGAATCCCTATGCACAGTATAGTTCTCCCAATGTGTGCTTTTATTAGAATGTCTGATCATTCCTTGTTGAACTGACTTTTTTTTAGTTTTCCGTTAAATTGTATTGTTTCCAGTCGCTATCATTTCATATTTGAGAAACTTCTTGTACAACTATATTAGCTATGCAAAATAACAATTTTAAATGTAATATCTATACATTATAAATGAATAATTATTTTGTACTGTTATCGGAAGCATATCGTCATGGTTCACAGATCCATCGCAATATTATCTTTCGAGATATTTATATTGATTTCTGCATTTGTAGGCGCTAAAGGCTCGGCCAACCGTCTTTTTACGGTAGCCGGTATCGATTAGGAGTCTCCTATCGACATGATTACTCTGCGCACCTGCGACTTCAACTGGAGAAGAAATTATGTGAGTTATGCCATTTCAAATAGTACTAGGGGAGGGTACACTTGTTCGTTTAGGCACGAAATATCAAGGTTCCACACAAAGCGGAAGACGGAGATAAAATATATTGAGATGTTTTGAAGGTCGAACTTCATCACAATTGTTTCAAAAAATGTAGTTTCCTGTAGGAACATTGACCCGCCTTCTAATGTAAAACACAAACGGGCTATGCAAGACCATTAATTATTTTGTGCAACTCACCTCTGTAGCGCCAAGGGATCAAGTTTGCGGTTGCATAGACCGATTTTGAAAATTATCTAGCAAACTCGTTTTTGATTTTGGCGTCTGTGTAGAAAGACTGGTTGGGGCTGGTTTGTGCGATCATGTGATTTATGACTAACAATGATGACACTATGCAACGGAGATCTTAGCTTGGCCATATCTATCTTCCCTTAGAACCAGCGACTCATCAAAAAGTTTGTTTCAATGCCCTCTACTTTACATTTGGCAATTAATTACATCTCTCCCGATAAGCAGGCAGGTCTGTGTTAAAGGGCGCTGTAGAGAGTATCCAAGCCCGAATATACTAGAAAAAAACTAGAAGTTGATTGAGCTGGTGTCAACGTTTTTAGGAGCTGATTCATCGAGCTTCAAAAAAAGAAAGAAACTTAACGAATAACCCGATATATTAAAAAAAAACGTCCACGAATCTGGTTCATCTTGTGAATTTTGGTATCACTAACTCTCCAAAGTGTTCTTTAGACAGGCTCATGCCCCGATTGGGCGTGCCCTCGCACACCCCGATGGGTGGAGCAATTGAAAAACCAGAAAATCGAGTGTTCTTTAGACAGGCTCATGCCCCGATTGGGCGTGCCCTCGCACACCCCGATGGGTGGAGCAATTGAAAAACCAGAAAATCGAGTGTTCTTTAGACAGGCTCATGCCCCGA
>LS506716.1:17632-32510 GCA_900490845.1 Pristionchus japonicus
GTTGTGAAAATGCACTTTTCAAACTTCGCGCGCATCTGGCGCGCCGTATTTCGCAATACGGCCAGTGACGTCATCATTTTTGTAAACAAGGTCAAAGGCCCTCCAGCATATGTGAGTATGGCGGCTCGTATCCAAAGTCCTGGCGGAATGTCCGGAAAAGGGCGAAAATGGTGAATTTTCTCGGAGCCGGTCTCTTAATCTTCATTTCAACTGGCTTATGAATAATGCCCCATTTCTGTAAACAACTAAATGAAGCTTAGAATATATTTTCATTTATATTTCACACTGACTTCGTTTTTTCTGAGCTGGTTGACATATAAGTTTAAAGCGTAAAATATTGAACTCACTGTCTCTGCATATAAAGTAGCTTTCCTCCCCTTCTCCCTTTTACTCATCCATCTCATTGTCTTTTCTAGTATTTTTGATATTGTGTAGACTTGGCCATCAATTGGTGAATTCCTTAACGGTCAAAATTGAATCAAATATACATTTCAAACGAGTGTATACCTCGCATCCTCCTTTTGTTGAACTAAACGGAGCTGATTCTCCAATGAGGCTTGCATAAAATGAAGCTTCTGAATTGTTGTTTTGAGAAAAGGAGTTCAGTAAAGTGGCCAAACCTCCGCATTCGCTTCACTTTTCATGATGATTTGAATAGAGTCGACAGCTTTCTGAACTAGACTTTGGAGTCCATCCTGAAAAGGCAAATCAATTTAAAATGTGATCTAATTTATAACAAACCTCATGACACCTTTCGCCGCTTTCTTGATCCATCTAAAAGTATCAATATTTGATATTAACGAGTTGGTTTTTAAATGAATTGGAATACGAATTGGGAAGAGAATGAAGGCATAACAAAGACGGGGAATATCGATTACGATTGATCGCGAACAACATCTTCTTTTATTCTTTACAAGCGTGATCTTATTTAAAAGCGACGCGGGAAGAAAACAAGGTCTATGCGTGAGCGTTCTCACGATACAGATTGACATGGGCATTGCCAGAAGGTTTACCCCGTAAAGGAAAATTTTTCTTCACGCCTCGGCACGCCGAAAAGCATAAAACAATTACGAGATCTAAATTTGACTGTTTCCGATCATCCCCGTCTGCTTGTAATCGCCGCTGTTTTATGGGTGGCTCGGCAACGGCTCTCTTCATTTTGTCCACTCTCTCGCTTCTCTGACTGGAGTGAGAGTGTGAAATTGAGACTATGATTGCAAACATGAGCGTGCTGCTGGAAAAACGTATGAGAAAATTCGATTTACTATGCTGCACAAAATGACATACGTTCACAGAGAACACAAAAGCAACACATGAAAATTCTGAACATAATCATTCGTCACGAAAGGTTTCAAGTGAATAAATAACAGGGAAAGGGGCGAATAGTTTGCTGATCGAGGGACGATTGTCATCAAAATGGGTACAATCGATATCGGAATTCTATTCACGTTCGGAAACAATCTGCGAAATTGAAATATTATCACATCGAAATATTTTCTATCACCTCCGACTTGCGCTCATTTCTTTCAGATTCCATTCCATTCTTCTCATTCTTTTTGTGAACTCTCAGGTGACGACTCAGTTTCCATCTATCAGGAAATTCCTGTTCGCAAGAATTGCATTTAAATGTACCTGAAGAGGACGTTTGTAAAAAATTTCGTTTGAAAAGCCTTGCAAAAAACAAAAGAAATAAAAAATAAAATTTCAGCTCACCACCGTGAACCAATCTTTTATGCGATCTGAGATTAGCTGCATTCGATGATATCTTTAGGCATATGTCACATTCAAACTTCTCCTTGTGAGGGTCGTCCGCATCTAAATTTCGAAATTTCAATATTGGATTGAAAAACTGAATTCACCTAAATGATGTCTTTGATGGTGCTTTTTGAGATTGCCCTTGTGGCAAAATTTCTTCCCACAATCATCACATTTGTATGGAAGCCTCGCATCTTCATCATCTGAAAGCATTACTCGAGAAGTAGAATCAGTCTGCCTGTGTATCTCTCAGTACCATGTGCCATGCATTTGGAAAACAATCAAAACTTGCCTGAGACGAGTTGACAAGGGATACCGATATTAGTCAGATTTCGATGTTTTAGAACAATTCCGTGTTGAAAAGGACTCACTTTGATGCGACATTAAATGATATTTCAGCCCTTCTGACGATACAAAACTCTTATCACACATATTGCATTTTTTCTTTTTTTGTGGCTCATTTTTCGCTGAAGAAAACGAACTTTGCTCTAAAGTTTCAAATGAAAAAACCTAGATGAGAATTTATGTGCTTCCGCAAGTTTGAACTGCTAATGAATCGTGCAGAACATTCAGCGCACTGATAGGGCTTTCTATCAATTTCGTCTTCTGAAAGAAAAACCAATCAGGTGCTTAAAATTGGAGAAGCAGAATAGGCATCCTTCAGTTTCCCTAGAAATAATTTGGAGATTGCTAAAATGACTGACGAAGATGAATTAGCATATGCGTTCTTAGAGTTTCTTGCTTCGTATATTTCTTGTTGCAAATATCACATACGAATTTTCTTTTGTTAATGTCATCGCCAGCTGTAAAAGTGAGATCCAATATTTGAATTAAATAAAATAGAAAAAATTGACAATATAAAGTTTTGGCATCTTACGTAGATGAGTCCTCTCATGACGCCGGAGATTTGACACTCTATCAAAACGGTTTTCGCACAAACCACATTTATGTGGAAACTTCAGTTCTACATCGTCTGAAAATTAAACAAGTTGAAATTTCTCATTGTTCGTTTTGTTTCTCATTCACGAAATTATCATTAACGAATTAACTCTCAACACTGGATGGACCAATTTCTCGAGAACTAGACTTTCAAAAACAATCAACTATTCTTTTGTTCACAAACCTGAATGTAGCCTTTCGTGATTTCGAAAGTAACTTCGACAGACGAATTTCTTGCAAACCTTGCATTGAACCTTCGCCGAATGATATTTCTTATCAATGTCTCTTTTCCTCTTCTTCCTTTCTTCTTCCTTTTTGAGTCTGTCAGCTTCCGAGTTATCACCAATTGATTCCAAATCGTATTTAGATTCGTCACTCGTTGAATTTTCTGATACATTATCTTCTCTATCTTCATGGTTCGTTCCTTCAGTTGCGTAAACCTGAAATTTGATAATCTGACTGTAAAATGAAGCATTCACACCTCTGCGCAAACGTCAATTCTTTCAGCACTATCAAACAAGGAGATCTCATCTTCATCTTCTTTCACTTTCTTCTGTCCATATTCGGATACATTGAACAAGATCCCTGGATCGAAGCCGCTCATGTGTTCAATAGGTTCCTGAAATAATATCATGCGAGGACAATTTCAGTTTTCAACACTTTTCAAAGCGAAAATGCTTGAATTAACCTCTTTCACTGTTCTATCGACTTGTCGATTCTCTTCTCTTCCTTTCATCCATTGCATTGTTTCAGCAAGAGTGTGAGATAATTTGAACATCAGATCATGATGTGCTTTTCTGAACAATTCCGATGAATATTAAAGATTGCTTCGAGTAGTACGCAAAAAGGATATTACGTTCACTCCCAAAATGATTGGCAAATACCTCGTCTTGTCATAACCCTGAGCTAAGCGAAGTTCATTTTTCAGCAAGCTCACGGTGAAGTGAATTTCCTGAATGGATGATCGAACTATTCAGTTCAAATTATAAGAGCTAACCTGTGCATCACTATTTAAAGTGAGTCGCATGAGATCAATAACGTTATGAACTAGAATCCCGAATCGATCATCAGAAGAAAAGGACTGAAGTGAATTATAATCTACCTAACAGTGATTTATCTTACCTTGTGTCGTGCTTGGACGATTTGATCCATTCTGTTTTCCTACTATCTTTAACAGTAACAAATGGAACAAAGCTCTTCGAAAAAAGTAAGTGAACTTAATGGTAAGTGAACCTATGAACGGAGTGAGATTTGAATAGTGTAACTGTTTTTTTCTGCTTAAGAGACTGTCTCCGTAAAAATTTATCATTTCGTCTCTTTTACGGACATCTCCCTAGCACAAAGATCCAGCCCACCACACTATCATGGCATGAGAGGGTCTGGACCCCTGATTGATGAAGTGGTGGTTTTGGGATTCCTCGTCGCGTGCGTGGTGCACCATGTGCGCGGGAAGTTCAAAAAATCGATTTTCATATCTTCTCAGTCGAACAAGCTAGAGTCGAAATTCTTTTTGCGTTGTGTTAGTGAGCTCAAATGTGCAAACTTTCAACGGGGAATCTATTTATACTTCGATTCTTACGTCGATTTTGCAAGTCAAAAAGTCATGTTTCTTTGATTTTTTCCAGCTTTACGAAGGGGGAGCAAGGTCCCACATAGCACACAGTGTGTCTCCCATGCATACGAACATGTTCCACCACATTTGACAGAAATCGGTTTTACTCCACCCCCCACTTTTTCTTGCCGAAGTTGGTGTACTGCCTAACTCCAAAATGCGAAAACGTAGATCTCACCAAAGTTATACGTATACTAGAATGTCCAGAGCCTAAATGTGTTAACTTCAAAGTTTTAGGAAGATTGAAGCACTTTGAGTATTTTTCCGGAGGCGACTTTATCGTCGAGGACCATGACCCGGGGGTCATGGGTACTGTCTGCACCTTGCAACCATGAACCCCGGGTCATGGTCCAAAATCGAGTTGGTGGGGATCCTGAAGTAACATACCTCATTGCATACTACAGCACCGCACATACTACCGTAGCCCGGTATACCGTGCTCTGTTCAATCGCGAACTGACTTTTATTCAAAAATGAGTTTTCACGTTGTTTGTCCAGTTCTTTGGCACCAGGTTGTTCTCTAATTGACTTACTTTATTTTCAACTGTTAGCTTATGAGTCACTCAATTGACCTATTTTGTTTCCATATTTTTCCTCGAAACGATGTGCGTGAAAACTCCCCGAAGAGACATTGAAATGCATTTTTGAATTAAAGTCAATTCGCGATTGAACAGAGTACGGTATACCGGGCTACGGTAGTATGTGTGGTGATGTAGTATGCAATGAGGTATGTTACTTCAGGATCCCCACCAACTCGATTTTGGACCATGACTCGGGGTTCATGGTTGCAAGGTGCAGACAGTACCCATGACCCCTGGGTCATGGTTCTCAATGACTAAGTCGCCTCCGGAAAAATACCCAAAGTGCTTCAATCTTCCTAAAACTTTGAAGTTAACACATTTAGGCTCTGGACATTCTAGTACACGTATAACTTTGGTGAGATCTACGTTTTCGCATTTTGGAGTTAGGCAGTACACCAACTTCGGTAAGAAAAAGTGGGGGGTGGAGTAAAACCGATTTCTGTCAAATGTGGTGGAACATGTTCGTATGCATGGGAGACACACTGTGCGCTATGTGGGACCTTGCTCCCCCTTCGTAAAGCTGGAAAAAATCAAAGAAACATGACTTTTTGACTTGCAAAATCGACGTAAGAATCGAAGTATAAATAAATTCCCCGTTGAAAGTTTGCACATTTGAGCTCACTAACACAACGCAAAAAGAATTTCGACTCTAGCTTGTTCGACTGAGAAGATATGAAAATCGATTTTTTGAACTTCCCGCGCACATGGTGCACCACGCACGCGACGAGGAATCCCAAAACCACCACTTCATCAATCAGGGGTCCAGACCCTCTCATGCCATGATAGTGTGGTGGGCTGGATCTTTGTGCTAGGGAGATGTCCGCGGGATGCAGACTTTTTACCGAGACAGTCTCTTAAAACGCGTTCCGCGTAAGAACGTATGAGGGGGTGGCACAGTTGCTCAAAATGGTCGCAGGAGACTCAAACTTTGTGGTGAGAGTCCCTAGGGGTGGGACACACTTCAGCCGAAAAGTTGGACCCAAAAGTTGATCTTTGATCTTTGAGATCGACTTTTTTCCCTTTGATTTTGACCCCTCATGTTATATACCATTCGATAGAGCATCAACAGATTAGCTTAAGTTTAAATTTTCAAAGGGTTTGGACTTCAACTTTTCGATAAACATGAAAAAGAGTGAAAAAAGTGTTCTCTCAACTTCTTCAACAAATTATTTCAACATGTTCCAATGGATTCCTCATCCTGGAAAGAGTTTTGATCTATGCTAATTCGTACGAAGAATTTTATAAAAATTGTCTCGAGTCGAAAATCGCTACCCCGACATGACTTTTTCTCGAAAAGCTAGCACGCAAACGTGAGCTCAGGTTCGAATCCGCCTGCCCACATCAATCTTTTGCCAACTTTTTTCGGGCACTTGAAGAATTGATTTTGACTCTAATCCTCTTTATTTATGTTTATTCATTAGTTTCGAGATATACTGTGAACTTTTAAACTGAATTGTGACCCAATCTTTCAACTCCGTTTTTCACATAAGGGGGGACCCTTATGTGAAAAATCAGTCAAAAAGTGTTTGAAAAATTTTCGTTAAAAAGTGGCTCAGATGTGAAAAATATCAAAGATTGGTCACGGTAAATACTATTGGGCATGATACTTGGGTTAATTGTGATATGACCTCCAACCTCATTTTTCACATAAGGGTCCCCCCTTATGTGTAAAATGGAATTGAAAGATTGGGTCACAATTCAGTTTAAAAGTTCACAGTATATCTCGAAACTAATGAATAAACATAAATAAAGAGGATTAGAGTCAAAATCAATTCTTCAAGTGCCCGAAAAAAGTTGGCAAAAGATTGATGTGGGCAGGCGGATTCGAACCTGAGATCACGTTTGCGTGCTAGCTTTTCGAGAAAAAGTCATGTCGGGGTAGCGATTTTCGACTCGAGACAATTTTTATAAAATTCTTCGTACGAATTAGCATAGATCAAAACTCTTTCCAGGATGAGGAATCCATTGGAACATGTTGAAATAATTTGTTGAAAAAGTTGAGAGAACACTTTTTTCACTCTTTTTCATGTTTCTCGAAAAGTTGAAGTCCAAACCCTTTGAAATTTTAAACGTAAGCTAATCTGTTGATGCTCTATCGAATGGTATATAACATGAGGGGTCAAAATCAAAGGGAAAAAAGTCGATCTCAAAGATCAAAGATCAACTTTTGGGTCCAACTTTTCGGCTGAAGTGTGTCCCACCCCTAGGGACTCTAACCACAAAGTTTGAGCCTCCTGCGACCATTTTGAGCAACTGTGCCACTTGCCTTACGATTTTAAACGTTCTTATGCGGAACGCGTTTTAATCGTTAACATATAGGCGGCGTCCATTCTAAATTAGAGTATCCCACCTACTACCAGAGGACGCTTTCTCTCAACATTTCATAGCGTCGCCAGTGGGAGAAATGCTAGGAGGTACTTTATTCACGTGATATCATAGTTCCTTGGACTTTATTCTTACTGTAATTACATTACACGTACAATACAAGACAATGTATAGGGTTGATGCAAAAGTCTTGTCGCATTTCAACGTTCGGATCATTTGTCAACTAACTCGTTTGTTAATCACCGATAGCCTTCTTGTTTTTAATATGAGTAAGGGCTCGGATACTCTTTCTAGCGCACACTATGCCGGACCAGCCTAAAGCAGAATGTAGGTACAGTGAAATTAAAAAGACATCGAGACTGAAAGTGGAACGTGCCCTTTCGTGATTCGTTTCTCCTACAAAGGTTTAGCTAGGGGCTAGGCAACAGTACTATCGTGTAGTACTATGACCCTAGTACTACACTATAACAAGAACACGTGGTTGCAATTAGCCGCCCTTTAGAAACAGATGTTGAAAATAATAACAATTTTTGTGATAAAATTCGATTTTGAGCTTTTATGCCGCATATTTTCATCGATAGAGCTATAACCATATATTTCGCAGAAAAATGTTACACTCACGCATGTCATGCTAGGATACTTTGGGCGCATAAAATCGAAGAACCTTTCATGAGCTACATTCTTCAAACGCTAGGTGTCAAAAATCGGTGATCGAAATCGACTCTTCCGCTTGCGCCCAGTTGCACAGAGGGCTCAAAGCCCAGATTTCTCACCATTAGCTGAAAGAGCAACCCTTGCCTGATAACTTCTCACTTCGGTAGATTTTTCCGAGTCCTAGCTTTGGAGATGTATGCTCCTACCAAAATCACTCCAAAATATATTTTTTTCATAAATTTTGCTTGAAATTTTAATTTCGAAAAGTTTGAATTTTCGCAAGTAAAAACGAAGTTGATTCTATTCTTTCATGGGATAGTTGAGCACTATGCGTGGTGGTTTGAGCGCACTCGACACGAGGCCAGACACGACAACCATCGACTAGGGAGATCTGTTCACGTAAACAGTGTCAAATTGTCTCTGATCAGATTCAGTGATTTCCCTCTCCTACAATAATAACATTAGAAAATTTGAAACACGTCTGCTACGAAGGGTAGTCCTTGGGCTTTTCAACAATCATCTTGACAATAAGCTGCGATTTTTTTTCGTGAGATACCAACTGATTGGAAATACATAAAAAAAAATTTATGATATTTTTGCGACTACCAAAACTTCGATAATACTCAAACCAATGAAGCGTCTAATGATTCAATCACATGATTATTAAGTTGGGTCATAGCACTAAATAGTGCTACCGAACTGGGTTGCTGGGATTCTCCTCAAGCAAATGAGGCACATCCAAAGCGGACGATCCAAATGCGACAAGACTTTTGCATCAACCTGATACATAGAATTGTGTGGTATTAGTTATGTCGGTTTTCCGAATCAGTGTTTTCTTTTTCATTATTCCTTTGTTTTATCTGCCTTTTTCAACTTTCAATCCCTTTTCTTCTCGTTCTTTTCTGAAGGTGGATGTTATGTGCATGTCCATGCTTGCAATTTCCGTTAAAATTTCGGTTACAGTCACACTTACCCAAATGAGTACTCTTGTGGATGTTACGTTTAGTAGTCGAAGCGAAATTCTTTCCACATATTTCACAACTGGTGACAATACGTCGGGGATCATTGAGAGCTGAATGAGCATATTGTTTACGAAAGAACAGTATTTTGAATGATTGTATTCGAAACTCACGCAAATGAGTTCGCTTGTGGCGGTGAAGATTGAAATCGCTTGAAAAACTCTTTCCACATATTTCACAACAAAGGGCATTATCTGCTGAAAATGTTTGAGCTAAAAACTAGTAGTTCACTACAAACTTACGGAAATGAGTTCTCATATGATTTTTCAGTATTTCAGACCTTACGTAGTGCTTATCACATCCCAAAATATCACATTTGAATATTTTTTTGCGAGGATCTTCAGAAATAAAATAAAATGAAATTTATCTGTTGTTTTCACACAGACTCACAGATATGCGTTTGCATATGATATTGAAGATGCGTTTTCGTATTGAATCGTTTCTCACATCCAGGCTCTTCGCATTTAAAAAGCTTTCTGCTCTGACCGTCGATTGCTTTCAAAAATTTTTTATTATGCAACTGACGAATTTTTCCGCTGTCAAAAACTCACGCAAATGAGCTTTCGCGTGAGAATCGAGATTATGTTTCTGCGTAAATTTTTTATCACACCCAGCAACATCGCATATGAATCTTTTCTTGCCGGGATCGTCGCTTGCTATAAATTTGAGGTTTTACTGTGTAATTGATTGTTTCACTCAACGACATACGTAAATGAGTTTTCATGTGGCGTTCAAGATGTTGAGACCGATTAAATTGTTTAGTACATCCAGAAACTTTGCATTTGTATTTCCTCTTGCGTGGATCATCATCAGCTATTATTTGTTAGTTTAATTATTGTCTCAGCACCGCATTTCACAAAAAAGACTCACCAAGGTGGACTCTCTGATGCTGTTTCAGATCATCTTTGTCGGGGAACGTCTTGTGACAGATATTACACTCAAATTGTATTTTACGAGGATCATCGTTCGCTGAATAGACAACTGAATTAATTATGCAAATCTACGATCATTGGGATGAAAATGGAAGGCGAGAAAAGAGCAGAAACATCTATAACTAGGGGCCGCAAGCTCCGCCCGCTTTCAGTGGACATCATTACGAGCGTGAGCGTGCAAAAGAAAATATAAAAGCTTATTCTGAACCGATTGACTTGTTCTAAGCTGATTTGTAAAGCTATTCCTACCCCCTATCGATTGGACGGTGTACAAAGATGAAAAAGATACAGCTTGAAGATCAAAGATCAAGTTGAAGGCCGCGATAGGGCCCGTTCAGTGAATGGAGAATGACCACAATGTTTGTACAGCAATTTTCTGACTAAATAGAATTTTTCATGAATTTTAGAATTTTTTTCGGAATTTTAGCGATGACCCCCGGGCTGTGTTTTTAGCGCGGGGAGAGCGAGGCGAGAGGGCGGGGGAGGGAGAGAGACACACGCGAGAGAGGCTCCGCCCCATTCTCTCTCCTCTCGCCTCTCCCTCCTCTCCTTCCCCTCGTTGCGCGCGCACGTCTTGGGCTCTAGCGCGCCTCAGAAACAAGATATCGACTTTCGGTAAAAATTATGACTACTGGGATCACAGGGGACAGTCTGAGCCTGCTTTTGACAACATAGTGGTATAGATTGAATCTACGTTGTGGCCCCTATCTATAACTCTCGTCTTTCCACAGTATCTGTCTCTGCGCGTACATGCCAATCTTTTAGGTGCTCTGATTTTAGCCTATCCATAATTAAAGTTGAAAAAATAATTTTTTCCCCTCTTTTTTCTCAAATAAATCCGCGGACACCCACCGAGATGTCTGTTCTCATGAACTCGCAGATGACATCTATAATTAAACATTTTGTGGCACGTACCACACTTGAATTTCTCGGTGCCGGTTGTGTTGATTGCTGCAAAGGGAGATTTAGAGAGCACAGTACAATTAATGCTCAACATGGCGTACCGTTCTTTGATTTCCTTGGACTTGCGGTTCCCTCTACATCATTCTCCTCGGATCCCAACTCAGTATTCGTTCGAGTGCTAAGATCAGGTTCTTTGCCGGATGAACTGTTAATATCCACTCCAGAAGAGTCCTCTTCAACTGGCTTATGAATAATGCCCGACTTCTATAAATAACTAAGTTGTTGACACTACAAGTTCATTTTTATTTTTGTATCACCATAACTTTGTTTTCAGTGACCTGCTTTACATAAAACAGAGAAAGCCTAACGTATTGAACTCACTGTCGTTGCCATAATTTTCCGCCCCTTTTCCCTTTTACTCATCCATTTCATTGTCTTCTCGAGCACTTTGGATATTTCATAGGTCTGCTCGTTGATTGGAGAATTCCTTAAAGAACTAAAATAACGAAAAATAGCATAAATAGCATAAAGGAGACCTTTCTTCGTTCGATTGTTGATCTCGAAGCCTTTGCATCCACAGTGAGTCAGATTCGTATTGAAGCTTCTGTAATGATTATTCATTAAAAAAAATTCTTGTAAAAACAATGGAATGAGTGCCTCAGGATTAGCTCCGTTCGAAATCGTGATTTGAATAGAGTCTGCAACTTTTTGCACAAGATTACCGAGTCGATCCTGAAATGACTAAATACTGAACTTGTGATCAAAGTCATAACAAATAAGTAAAGTGACCTCATGACACCGATCGTCGTTTCGCTCCATTTGAAAAAGTCTTGACAAAATCGACTTTGAAACGCTTGGGAATACGGCTAGGAAAGGGAATGAAAGCACAACAATGACGGGAAACATGGATCACGATAAAGCGACGCGAGGAGAAGCGAAACAATTTCCACGCCTGATCTCTCAAACGATGTACGATCGAGACGGGCATTGCCAGAAGGCTTATTGAGATTTTTGTTCTGCTCTTTGATATCACAATTGCTACGGCTCGAAAAAGTTTATTCGTTTATTCGGTTGGAGTTGAAGTCGGTTGAAGTTTATTCGTAAGTTTATTCGGTCGATCGTTCCGTGAATAATAAAAACAACGAAGAGGCACTATGGTGGATTTTTCAACTGTTTTGATGGTCCGAAGCGAAGTCTTCGTCTTCTTCATCATTAGAGATATCACCCGACAAATCTCTCAGTTCATTCTAAAAATGCAACCTTCATTGTAATAATAAAAAATTGCGCATTACCTCATTCTGCGTACTCTCACAATTTTTAGACGTGCCGACGTGTCCTTTCATGTTCTTTTTCGAATGGACTGTTTTATGACCGCCTAAGCTTCGGATTGTTGGAAAAACCTTCTCGCAAATCATACATTGGTATGGTCCAGTAGCTGAAGATCGTTGTCATTGTGATATTTTCATTTACATCATGCGTATAAAAATATAACTTTCTCACATGCATGACGCTTTTTGTGTATAATGCACGAAGAAGAATCTGTGAAACGTTCCCCACATACGCTGCATTCATATGGCTTCTTTTGTGGATCATGATCAGCTGCGAAAATTCAATATTAAGAGTTTCAAAAAATCTAATTTTCACGGTACTCTCAAGATGACACAATTCGTAGGTTAGAAGAAGGTTAGAAAACAAAGAAGTTGTCATACTTACGCAAATGAGTTCTCATGTGACGGTGAAGATTGAAGTCGTTTAAATATTTCTTTCCACATATTTCACAACAAATGGCATTATTTGCTTAAAAACGGTTATGAAACTATAAATATACCTTTAGTTAACTCAAAACGTACGTAAGTGAGTTCTCATATGATCGTTGAGATATTGCGACCTCGTATATCGCTTATCACATCCTGCTACCTCACATTTGAGCATCATTTTGCAGGGATCGTTAGGGGCTGAAAAGATGCCAGTTTAAAAATTCAGTTGCTTTATTTAAGGCTCACGTAAATGGGTTTTCATATGACTTTGTAGGTGCGCTCTTGTAAGGAATCGTCGTTCACAATCTGTTACTTCGCAAATAAAAGGTAATCTTTCAGGATCGTCAATTGCTGTAAAAAATCTAATTATCATAGGAATCAGGAGAGAATGTATGAGCCTGAGAACTAGAATTTTCAAACCCATTTGAAATCAACCATATTATGATGGATACATACCCTGGTGACAAGGATTCGATCTATCGGGTCAACGAGTTCCACAGCCGCCTTTTGGGATTTCCCGGTTCTGGACCCGGCTATGCTGTATCCCACGACCCAGTTGAGCTAGAAACTTGTTCTACGGCTCAAAATGTGCGGAAAAATATGAGAAACGAGAATCTTTTGAGAAATTGAAAATTCGATTTTTTTCGACAAAGTTATGTTAAAAAAACTAATTTTTGATTTGCATAATAAATGTTCTCACTATTCCACAATAGCGTTGCACTGAATTTTATTGCATAACATGAAAGAGTGAATGCATAGGCATAGTTTAAAAATATTTCAACAGGAAATTTAGCGTACCTTAAAAGGTGAAAATGGCCTCTGAAGTTGCCCGACTGCGCTTTTTCTGATAAAATTGTTTCGATTTCTAATACCATTGGCCGTAAATTCTTAAATATCACTCAAACAGTAATTTTTCATATCCTAGCAAACTTTTATCGCCATTAGAGTCGATTCCGCTATGGTCATTTTTGGACCAAAACCATGAACCCGGGGTCATGGTCCGAAATGGAGGTGGAAAGTCATGATCGAGGAACTTCAAAAACTATGTGCCATTCTATGCTACAGTAGTCCAGCAATTTATCGCTACCCGAATTACAGTAATACGTTTATCACAAACTGATTTTTTAAAATAATATGTATATAAAAATCATTTTGCGATTTCACGACGAACATGTTACGGTAATTCGGGTTGCGATAAATTACTGGACCACCGTAGTATAGAATGACACTTAGTTTTTGAAGTTCCTCGATCATGACTTTCGAAGTCATTTTCGAACCATGACCCCGGGTTCATGGTTTTGGTGCAAAAATGACCATTGCGGAATCGACTCTAATGGCGATAAAAGTTTGTTAGGATATGAAAAATTACTGTTTGAGTGATATTTGAGAATTTACGGCCAATTGTAATAGAAATCGAAACAATTTTATCAGAAAAAGCGCAGTCGGGCAACTTCAGAGACCATTTTCACCTTTTAAGGTACGCTAAATTTCCTGTTGAAATATTTTTAAACTATGCCTATGCATTCACTCTTTCATGTTATGCAATAAAATTCAGTGCAACGCTATTGTGGAATAGTGAGAACATTTATTTTGCAAATCAAAAATTAGTTTTTTAAACATAACTTTGTCGAAAAAAATCGAAATTTCAATTTCTCAAAAGATTCTCGTTTCTCATATTTTTTCGCACATTTTGAGCCGTAGAACAAGTTTCTAGCTCAACTGGGTCGTGGGATACAGCATAGCCGGGTCCAGAACCGGGAAATCCCTAAAAGGCGGCTGTGGAACTCGTTGACCCGATAGATCGAATGCTTGTCACCAGGGTATGTATCCATCATAACATGGTTGATTTCAATTAGGTTTGAAAATTCTAGTTCCGGATGGGGCTGTTTTTCATACATTCTTTCCCGATACCTGTGTTATATTGTCGTTTTTTCACGCTGCCTTACGCAAATGACTTTTCATATGTAAATCGAGATTGTGTTTCTGAGTAAATTTCTTGTCGCACCCATCATTCTTGCACTTAAAACTCTTCTTGCTTGGATTGTTGATTGCTGGAAATGAACATAAATGATATGGATAAATAGTCCTCAAAGACTTACGCAAGTGAGTTTTCACATGAACTTTAAGATGTTGTGACCAATTCACTTGTTTTGAACATCCAGGGAAATTGCATTTGAATATCTTTTTGCGAGGATCACCATCCGCTGAAATATTTGTATTGAAACATTTTTCCATAGTAAATAAGTTTATCGCTTACCAAGATGCATATTCTGATGCTTTCTCACATCATCTTTGTCGGGGAAGGTCTTGTGGCAGACATCACACTCAAACATTTTCTTACGAGGATCATCGTCCGCTGAATAAGAAACTGAATTAATTTTGCAATTCTAAGACCATTGCGA
>LS506716.1:56812-118595 GCA_900490845.1 Pristionchus japonicus
CAAGGATCAGATAGGATATTCAAAGTTCTGATTACACCAATCGATAGAGCTTGGCCAGATTAGGTCGTAGCCAAAAATAGCCAAGAAAATACACACTTTGAAGGGGTGAAAAGCCTCCTCAAAGTCGGGGTGACCTGATGTGACTCACCCCGACTCACCGCGCCACTTGCGTTAGGGAGGAGACTCTGCGGTACTGTAGATTTGCTGATTCAGCAAAACTCACACGACACAAAAGAACTCATTTACGTGAGTGAAAATACACAAATTCTAGCGTTTAGAATTTGTACACTATCATTGTATGAATTAGATTTCATTCAAGCTGACGACCACCCCGACAAGAGAAAATTCAAATGCGACATATGCAAGAAGGGTTTTCCTGAGAAAGAATCTCTAAAAATTCATGAAAGAATCCATCTGAGTGAGTATCAAATCCATTACTTTTTATTTCAAATATTTGACATAGTCATCATTTCTGGCGAAGAAAGAGATAAGAAGCCTTTCCAATGTACTGAATGTGGCAAACGATTCAGTTGCAGCCAAAACTTGTCGAAACACAAGAAGACTCACATTGCATTAGATGATCGCAAGAAGAAATACGAATGCAACAAATGCGATAAGATTTTTTATTCAATGGAAGGACTGAACTATCACCAAAAGTCGCATCTCGGTGCGTTTGATTACTTTAACGTTCAACATACGTGATTGAGTGGGATTGAGACAGAAATAAATATTTGTGTTGCATTTGCTTTCCATGTTATACAATTCTATTTAGATGACATAGAAATAAGGAAACCTTTCAAATGCGACGAATGTGGCCAAAGATGCGCTACAAGTTTCATTCTGAATAGCCACAAGAACACGCACCTAGGTACGTAAGCTATTGTGAATCTTTTCCGATAATGAGCATTTTTCACAGCCACGGATAATCCTCTCCGAGCAAAGTTTGAGTGCAACATATGCCACAAATCGTTCCCTTTGAAAAGTTCGTTAACGCAACACGCAAGATACCATTTGGGTGAGCAGCGCAATTATAAAAATAGAAAATGGAAGCTCACAAGCTATGGATCAAACCTTACTTTTTTTCTCTTGATTTTAAGATGACCAGAACAAGAGAAATCCGCACCGGTGCGAAGTATGCAACAAGCGGTTTTTTTGCTCTTCAGCTCTGAAAAGGCACAGGAATGTGCACTTGAGTAAGTGAAATTTCGTGAGATAAATCAGATTTGATCGAAAATTTTTATAAATTTGAGGTTCAAACGAAAAAGAAAGACCGTTCAAGTGCGAAATTTGTGACTCGAAATATACAGTAAAAGCTAATCTCGATTTGCACATGAAGAGTGCGCATGGTAAAGAGTAGGTTCAATTTTTCGAAAAATGAATACACTTTCAGGATGCGAGAAACCACCTGGGTCATTCAGATGTGGCTTTTGTGATAAGTCCTTCTCCACAACACAGGGACTTGCCATCCACAGAAAATCCCATAGAGAACAGGTAATACCAAAGAAGGGTGAGGTAAAAGAAGAGCTTCAGAAATCAGGGCGCACCTGGTCCGTTGCGGAGAAGTATGAAGAGGATGTGAAAGATTGCATCGTCAAATCAATTTTGTGATTCCATGAGACAGCATTGATCTATTCTATTTTTTTCATTTTCCTCTATAAAAATATAATTTTGCGTACTTGCTTTGTTGAATAAAAAAAATCGATGTGTGCCATCCCAGAGAAAGTTCCCCTAAAACATAAATCACAGTCTTGCCAGAGGAGATGCCTCCTCATGAACGGAAATACCCGAACTAACAGGGGTAGGAAACGTACATCTACTTTTTGTGTTTCTGACTTCGACCGGATTTGAGTTATTGTAAAAAACATGTTTATCGCAGAATTCCAATAAAATGAATTTAGTCGAAAGCGAAAAGATAAATGCTCATTAGTTCGCCGATGTCCGATCGCTTGGATCCTCTTCTTTGTATTCTCTGTCTTCTTTTCCACTCTCATTCTCCGATTCCTCATCTTCCGACAAATTCTCAACTTTGACCTCCTCGTTTTCGATCTTCACATTCTTTTTCGCGTGATTACGTTTGTGTCTGGTCAAACCGAGCCAACTATTGAAGCTCGCGTCACACACGTCGCACTCGAATGGAGGATCGCCATGATCTACTGCAAATTAGAATATTTCATGACATTATATGATGAGAAAGTCTTCGGAACACTGACCGACGTGCATTTTCTGCTCATGTCGACGCCCAACTGCACTGTTGTAAAACATTTTCTGACATATCCCACACGAATATGTCTTCTTACGAGGATCGTCCGATGCTGGAAACAATCAAATCAGAGGTAGCAAAGCCCACGAAATAACAAGCAGGGTTGTCCTCAGTTA
The DNA here is from genome assembly GCA_900490845.1 of Pristionchus japonicus. Taxonomy (NCBI): domain Eukaryota; kingdom Metazoa; phylum Nematoda; class Chromadorea; order Rhabditida; family Neodiplogasteridae; genus Pristionchus; species Pristionchus japonicus. The sequence goes on from LS506716.1 coordinate 59,189, forward strand.
CAAATCACACTCACCCATATGTTTTCTCTCATGCTTTCTCAAATCTCCCTTATCATTGAACTTCTTAAAGCATGTACCGCAAGGATATGATTTCTTACGTGGGTCATCCGGCGCTGCAACAGTTATAAAATGGGACCGAATTGATCGGTAAATTCGATATTAATTCTTCGACTCTTTAGAAATTGCCCTCTTAGAAGATTGTGAACTTGCCTAGATGTCTGTTTTCATGCATCAATAGATTTCCTTTCACAGAGAACGATTTATCGCATGTTCCACATTTGAACGTCTTCTTGTGAGGATCATCGTTTGCTGCAATAAAAATAGTTTGGTGCCGCGTGATTCATTACATCAGAACAGAACAACTACATTCGCTACATGCTACAATAGCAGAGCAATAGCAGAACAAGAGCAAAAAAAGAACAAAAAAATTTGTCGAAACTCTCACCGAGGTGTACTTTTTCATGGCTTCGAAAATGGCCGACGTTATCGAACTCTTTCTTGCATGTGCTACAGCTATATTTTTTCTTGTGGGAATTATCGTCCGGAGCTGCAAAGCTTATTGATTGTCTCTAAATATCAGTTTCGTTTTGGATGCAACTGAAAATTTGAAATGTTAATGGAAAAAGCACTGTAATAAGCTTCGATGAAAAAAAAATGCAAAAAATGCAACCTTTTACGGCAGCAAAAATTGCCTCAGTCGTACATAAGACGGTCGTGACAATTCAACGAAACTCACCGATATGATATTTCAGATGTTTTCGCAAATCCGAACTGTTGCCGAACTTCTTCGAGCAGGTGCCACAAGGATATATTTTCTTTCGAGGATCCTCCATCGCTGCAAATTTAATTACAGGAATGGAACAGTTGCATTTGTTTGAAAGCGTTTGAAATGTATAACCTTGTGAAAAAGTTGCATTACCATACTCCTATGTAACTAACCAAGATGTGTATTTTCATGCTTCAGCAAATCTCCTTTCATGGCGAAAAATTTGTGGCACGTGCCACATTCGAATCTCTTCTTCCGTGGATCATTAGCATCTGCATAAAAAATTCGTCAAATATTCGTTACTCTATTCCCTAGGAACAACCGAGATATGTACATACCTAGATGAATGATTTCATGTGTATGAAGATCACTTTTTCTGGCGAAAAATTTGTTGCAGGTTATACATTCAAACATCTTTTTGCGATCGTTATCAGCTGTAATTATGTACTTGAATTGAGGAAACTAGTAAAACGAAAAAAAAATATTCAAGTTGTATTTTCGCAAAGCGCATGAACTTGCACTACAGAAATTACTTTTAAAAAATCTCACACAAATGTAGTAACTCCAGGTGATTTTCGAGTGCAAATTGCCTTGTAAACTTTCGTCCACAGATTTCGCACTGATGAGGGCGTTTTAATGCTGCCTGTTCCGGATCATTTTCATCTAAACTTTCAATAAAAAAACATTTTCTTGAAAGAAATAACTTACCCAAATGAGTTTTCTCGTGAACTCTCAGTTGGCTCAATTGACGGAATCTTCCTCCACATTCCGTACATTGATAGGGCTTAGCTGTTTCCTCATTTTCTGTAAATATTTGCAGTGAACTTCACAATCAACCAATTCGACTCACTATCATGGCGTCTTTGGTGTATTCTGAGCGTCTCTATCCTAGCGAAAGACTCTCCGCATTCTTCGCAATCGAATATTTTCTTGCGAGGGTCGTCGTCCGCTGTAAATGGATTTGACTCACCATTTTCGGTATTTAACAAGAATCATTCATCAAACCATACCCAGATGAGAAATCTTATGGCTTTTCAGGGACGCTGCAGATGGAAATCGCAAGTCACACTCGTCGCAAGGGTGAGGCAGTCTTACTTCCAAGTCCTCTGCAAGATGGATGTTCATAAGATTCATAGCTTTCATAGTTCATATAGGAGTTGGGTGTGCTTGAATAAGGGGCATGAGGGATTTTCCCAAAGATCAAATTGTATTCAAAACTAATTGTTCTACTCACCAATGTGCATTCTCGTGTGTTTTCGCAACGAGCTTTGATCTGTGTAGCTCTTATGGCACATATCACACTCAAATCTTTTCCTGTCTGGGTCATCTTTTGCTATAAAAAACGTAATGAGAAATAGAGAGCTATCAAGAAACTCACTCAAATGAGTTTGCATATGATCTTGCAATGCATATTTATTTGACAGTGACTTCTGGCAGATTCCGCATTCGAATGTTTTCTTGTGAGGATCGTCGTCTGCTGTAAGCAAGAATGTAAAAAAAGTCAACAATAATTACATCAACAACAACAACAACAACAAATCACGAACTCACATAAGTGTGTTTTCAAGTGCCTCTCAAGTGCATTTTTTTGAGAAAATCTCTTCCCGCATTCGTCACATTTGTAAGGTAGTCTCTGTTCCACATCATCTAAATATGAAAAAATAGAGAGATTCGCTGATTCGGTTAAATAAATGCACACCATCTCACCCGAATGAGTTCTTTTGTGTATGCTCAGTATTCCTTGCTGCGCGTAGAACTTGTGGCATATGTCGCATTGGAATCTCATCTTGTTTGGGTCATCGTCGGCTTAAATTCGTTTGTTCGATGATGTATCCCCAGAAACAGAACACTTACTCAAATGAGCGTTCTTATGAGTCTTAAGATGTCCCTTCTCTCCGAACTTCTTTCCGCATACATCACATGCGTGATTTTTTGTCGTTAAACTCTTCTCAATTGTATATTTTCCGACTTTTTCCGAGTAGACATGATTATTGTTTTCGTCAGCTTCACTGTTTTCATACTCCATCGACTCGTCATCGATCTCCATCTTGACCTGGATTGGTTTGATCTCATTGTTTCCTCACATTACCAGTTTACCTCGTGTTTCACATCACTCAATAAGTGCCGATCTTCCTGCTCTGGTTGATCCTCTTTCACTTTTTGATAGCTTCTTCCAAGTTCAGTTACGGATCCTTGACCCTAAACTTTTGCCATGAAAAGAATGTTCAGTGACATTCGTCGCAATATTTTCCGAGTGATTAATGTACTCACCGAATACTCAAAAACACTTTGTCGACTCTTCTCTCGCTCTCTCAACCAACTCCATGTCTTCTCGAGTTCTTCGGATAAGATGCTGGGACTGGCATGTAGGGTAGAGTTCCTGAACAGCTCAAGCCCATTCAACATATGAGATTTTAATGAATACTTCGCATCATACAGTTCGATACTGATCACTTTCCTGTCCAGCAGACCACATCGAAGTTTCTGAAACAATCAAAATCCATATTCAGAATAGCTTGCGACCAGAATGAAGAGCCAACCTCCGAATGACCGTCGTTCTGCATCATATCTTGAATGAAGTCAATCGTCTTCTGAACTAAACTTCCAACGCCATCCACTTCAGAAGAAGCCTGAAGTAATCATTGAAGCACGGGTGATTGTGGAGAATAGTACCTTCCATAGTGTATTCTTGATCACTTCAATCTGCTTGTCGCCTGGCATGTTTCTAAAATGATATTGCAATGATACAGATAAAACAGTGTTAAAAATAGAAACAAAATATAAAACATGCGCGTGACTATCAGAAAAAATAGAGATCCGATCTTATTACCTATTTCCGTTCGCTTCGCAAAGGCATAATAGTGTGGATCGGATGTCTTCAGTCGAACGCCTCGAATCCAATCAATACCCTCTGGTATGGCTTGGCCACAAGACTCAACGAACATTGCGCTGCGTTAAGTTAGCGTCCATTTCTTTCTTAAGGTTGATCAATTTTGACGCAGAGTTAAACAGATTTTCAAGATTCATAATTAATCAATTGGGCAGCAAAATGGAGCGCACTGAGAAAGCACGCAAGCAGGTGATTTTTGAACAAATTGTCGCCAATTTATAACGATTAAGAATTTTAAATCTCTCAGGATCGAATCGAAAGCTTAGTGCGAAAAGCGCTTGACTCTGTTCAAGCCATGATGCATAGTGATGCTAATGCGGAGGTTTGTTCAAATATCACGAATCGTCGTAAATTTTTGTCATTTTAGAAGCTTCAATTCGATTCTGAATCGCTAGAAAAGCAGCGAATGCTTGTTCAGAAATGGGATTTAACGCGGTAGACGAATGATGAAATCGTTTTTTCAATAATTCAATTTCTAACGGCTACAATTGATAATTTATCCTATAAAGTAACTGAATCAACTGAAAAGCTGATGAAATGGATGAGTATGAGAGAGTTTTTGCGAGATTCATCAGTCAAAATGGTCAGTTCGAATGAGCATTGAAAATCCAAACGCCCTAAACTAATTCAGGAACTAACTGAGGCCAACTCCAACGTCGGTTTTGAAAGCTTGCTCAATGTTTCCGAATTCAGAATGAATGTATTGGGAGTGAAGGAGGAGACGTTGGAGCCTATTGTTGTGAATGACTCATTTATTGATGGTGCCGAGATCACGGATAATGTGGTTGAGGTACGAATGAACTGATTCTCACTCAAGCGATAAATATTACAGATTGAAACAACTAACGACGAGGCGATTGAAGTCGATAAACGCAGAAAACCGGATTATTCTTCGAGCGAAGATTCTTTCAATGATGGGAGGATAAATGAAGAGGATGACTCGGAATCTGGCACGCTCAAAAGGGATGAAGAAACGAAGAAGAGGAGAAGGGGGAGCGTACAGAAATATTCGGTGAAGGTCCAGTGCAAGACATGCAAGAAGTTCGTTGCCCAAGGATACATAAAAGAGCACGAGAGAACCCATTCAAGTTAGTTTGATGTGTACGCGATGAACAAGATTCTTGATAATTTAATTATTTTCAGAAGATGTGGAGAAAAAGGCGCCATTCAAATGCGAAATCTGCGGAAACCGGTTAACTCAGTCAACTGGTCTCATACAACACAAGAGAACTCATCTATGTAAGGGCATCATCAACATTAACTTGCCCAACCATAAATATGTGAACGTTTCAGTCTCACATTCAGCAGAATCTAATACACTTTTACAGCAAATGACGATCCCCGTAAGGAAAGATTCGAATGTCCTATCTGCCACAAATTCTCAACGGATAAAAGAAATCTGAGAAAACACATGAAGATGCATGATGGTGAGTGAACACACTTGTATTCCTCAAATAAGAGACTTCTTGTACAGAAGAAGTAGAAGAGAGACTACCTTACAAATGTGATGTATGTGAGAGACGATTTTCTACTACTCAAAATTTTAAGATGCACAAGTTATCTCATCTGGGTAAGTTTTAAGTGTAATTATGCTCTTGTTAATTTCAATATTTTCTTTTTTTCTTACATTGTTCTTTCTCTTCAAAGTGAAGTGTTGCTTCTGATGCATGTTTAACTCCTTTTTTTCTCAGAAACCGAAGAAGAGAGGAAGCCTCACCAGTGCGATGATTGTGGTAAACGATTTGTTGAGATTCGTCTTCTCAACATTCACAAGAACGCTCATCATGTTGGTACGCATTAGTTTCTCGTGAAACCGCTGCCAAGTTATTATAAAACTCGTTTTAAGCTCTGGACGATCCGCGTAAGAAATCGTTCGAGTGCGAAACTTGTAAAAGAAACTTTAGCAGCGATGGAGATTTACGAAGACACGCGAAGGTCCATTTCGGTGATTCAAATAATATTTTTTATTTATTCTAGTTTTTTTTTATTTATTCGACTATTATAGATGATGTCGAAAAAAAGCTCTCATTCAAGTGCGATGTATGCGATCGGCGGTTCGGCACTTCAGCGCATCTTAGAGGACACAAGAACATGCACTTGGGTGAGTAGGAACATTCAAAATGTTGGTTATTTATTGGGACTTTGCAGCATACGACGACCCCAACAAGAAAAAGTTCAAATGTCATACATGTGACAAGAGTTTTCTTTATAGAGAATATCTTCGAATACATGAAAGAGTTCATCTGAGTAAGTATCTTGTTCACAACTTGTCTTCTTCGTTTATACACATAATTAAATGTGCTCCACATTTCTCCTCACTCTATCCTTTCAGGTGAAGAAATCGACAGAAAGCCATTCCAGTGTACTGAATGTGGCAAACGTTTCAGTAGCGGACAAGCATTGTCAAGGCACAACAAAATTCATCTAGCAAAAGACGATCCTCGAAAGAAGAAATACGAATGTGACGTCTGTGGCAAGAACTACATGTCAGGAAGTGGCTTGCAGCTGCATATGAAAACACATCTGAGTACGTTTTCCAAACCACGCATGTTTCTCAACTGCCATTTTAATATATAATCAAGATTTGCTAATTTGCGTCAACGAGCTCATTTGTAGCACTGGATGATCCTCGAAAGAAGACATATTCATCCAGTGGAAACTTGAGACGACACGAACAAATTCATCCACGTAAGTGATTCGCTGACGTTTTGTGACGTTCAAAAACGACCATCCTTTGCAGTTGACAAAAACGAGTTTCGGTTCGAATGCGACAGATGCAAAGCAGTCTTCAAGACCCAATCGAGCCTGTCCAGACACCAACAAGCTCATATGAAAAAGGATAAGAAGAAGAATGAGGTTTGGATTGGAATTTTTTTTAAAAAATTGAAAAAAAGTAATATGGATCGTTAAATGTTCAGAAGGATCAGAGCTCGTGGTCAGACAACGAAGAGACGAAGGACGAGAGTGACGATGAAAGCAATTAGTGCGGAGAGGATTTTTGACTGTCGACGAGTGAATAATTTTCTACTTTAATAAAGTGTTTTAAAATTTTCTGTGCAAGAGAATAAATGACTCAGAATGAAATGTGTTGTTTTCGATCTTAACCTGCCACATCTTTACATCTTGATCATCTCGGAACATGACAACTCTTCCGGCCACTCTTAAATTTTTTTAGACAAGCCACAAAAGCGTAAAAATACCAATAAAACCGTCCAATCTCAATTACATGTTCCAGAACACATCGTAAAACTACAATACAATGCCCTCTGGCATGGCTTGCCAGACTGCCTAATCTTTCTAGTTCGTCACAGAGCCAGGAGAGCGTCTTTTATTGCTTATCTCTTCTAAAAGACTGCTGTAATCTCTTTGCTTCGCTACCTGTTTCTCATTTTGTGAATCACACTGCACAATGGATCACAGCAAAGAAGCTCGACAGAAGGTAAACTTATATTTGATGGCATTTTTCATGTAGCATAATTGCTACATGTAAATCTTTCAGAATCCACTCGAAAGCTTGCTTCGAAATGCAGTCGAATCTGTTCAAGGCCTAATACATCATGAAGCGAACTCAGAGGTTTGCTCCTAATTGATAATCTTTGTATTCATTTGAGCCAGATCCCATTTATAATTGTAGAAGCTTCAAACCGACTTTATCAGATTGGAAAAGCAAAGGTTATTTGCTCATCAAGGAGATGAAACCCGGTAGGCGACCGTACAAAATCGCTGTTTCAAGAACTGTTTTTCTAAGGGATCCAACTGATGATATATCCTATAACATAGCTGAAGCGCTTGAGAAGACAATGAAATGGATTAGTGAGAAGGAAAAGAAGCGAGAAGCAAGTAGGAAAGTGGTGAGCTCGTACGATCGGAAGGCTTAGAGTATTTAAACCATAAAATTACAGGGATTGACTGCGTACGAGGGAAGCCTGTTAGAAAGGTCCGAGTTGAAAAAAAACGGAGTGTTAGAGGAAGAAGAGGCACTTGAGTCGATGGACGATTTGTCGAGTGTCGATTCGAAATATGAGGTGGAATCAGACACCTATGGCTCGAAAACTGGCAGGCTCAATAAAGAAGAAGAAAGAAGGATGAAGAAAAAGGAGAAAGATAAACAATATCATTCAGTGAAGGTTCAATGCAAGGTTTGCAAGAAGTTTGTCGCTCGAGGATACATCAAAAGTCACGAGAGGACTCATTCAAGTTAGTTTAATGGTTACTTGATGAACTAGATTTTTGATAATTGAATATTTTCAGAAGATGTGGAGAAGAAGCAGCCGTTTAAATGCGACATATGCGGCAATCGATTTACCCAGCGGAATAGTCTCATCAAACACAAAAAAATTCATCTATGTAAGGACATCATCAAAAAACTTCAAACTATTAGACTTTTAAACAAAATTCAATTCAATTTTACAGCCAATGACGATCCCCGCAAGGAAAAGTTCGAATGTCCTATCTGTCACAAAATGTCAACGGAGAAAGGAGCGCTGAGATCGCACATGAAGATGCACAAGGGCAAGTGAACTCAAACCCTTCACGATGTCCCATGAAAAGACCGCGACGCGTGGTTGCGAAAACTTGCGAAATCGCCAAGGTACCTTACCCGTCGCGTCTAGAGTGCGCGCGGTTCACTGAAAACCTTGCGGCGCCGTTGCTAAACAAGGGCTGTTGCGAAACAATCGATCGATGCCTTGCTGGGCTACCTATCACCAGATTTGAACGGTAAAACGCCTGGGAAAGGCCCACGCGTCGCGGTGAAAAATGGGTCGTCTCCCTCTTTCGTAACGTGCCCTCAAATGATATATTTCTCATACAGAAGCAGTCGAGGAGAGGCTACCTTACAAATGTGATGTCTGTGAAAGACGATATTCTACTTCGCAATATCTTAAAACACACAAATTGACGCATTTATGTAAGTTCTTTCCGGACTACTTTCCGCAATGTGTTAATGAATAATTGAGCACAAAAAAGCTTGGGATTGGGTTTGAAAGGACAACGCTTTACATAAATTTTCCAAAACAATTTGTCAGATACTGAAGAAGAGCAGAAGCCACATCAATGTGAGGATTGCGGTAAACGATTTGTTGACCCTGCGAACCTCAAAATTCACAGAAACGCTCATCATTTCGGTAGGGTTTTGCTTTTTTCTTCAAGATTCGCTTTTGAAATATTTGTACTCTTTTTCAGCTCTAAATGATCCTCGTAAGAGAAAATTTGAGTGCGCGACGTGCCAGAAGAATTTCAACACCGGTGGAGATTTGCGAAAGCATGAGAAGATTCATTTTGGCAAGTAACAATTAATCGAATCAAATTGTATAAATCGGCATTTCAGAGGATGTTGAAATTCGGCTTCCACAAAAGTGTGACGTGTGTGGCAGACGATTTTTAGAAATGGGACATTTAAATAGACACAAGAAAACCCACATTCGTGAGTACACTACTTCAATTATTCGTCACTTACTTAGTTTTGAAGTATTTCAGCTGACGACGACCCTAACAAGAGAAAATTTGAATGCGATATATGCCACAAAAAATATCCAGAGAAAGACACCCTCGAAATGCATAAGAGAAGTCACTTAAGTTAGTAGATATTGTAAATTAAGTAGTCCAGCTTTATTTTAAAGCAAATTATCATTAAACATTTCTACAATATCAATTTCAGCCGATGAGAGTGAGAAGAAACCATTCAAATGTCAAGAATGTCCCAAACGATTCACTTGTAGCGCAAACTTAGCGAGACACAGAAATTCTCATCTGGGTACGGCTTAAGATAAAGCAGGATTTTGTAAGAGTTTATTTTGGCTGAAGACGACCCTCGAAAGAAGAAATTCCAATGCGGTGAATGCAGCAAGATTTTCAATTCATGGGAAGGACTGAATCATCACAAGGCAACACATTTGGGTAAGTTTTAAGTAGACAAGCAAACAAATTCATGTGAAAATTCGAATTATGTTCCAATCTAGCTGAAAGCTCAGGAGCTCATCAGGAAACTGAACAAGCTATGGCGTCAGCCGAGGCAAGACAATGAACTGATTGAGTTTCACTCGCCGATCATTGCCCGAAGGGCTGGGGGATGGGTGTGGGAGATGGGCGGAAACTGCCATTATAGCGCCAAACGACCCTCGCAAAAAGACATTCGACTGCGATGTCTGCGGAAAGATCTATTTATCCGATGTTGGATTGAACGGTCACAAGATATCACATTTAGGTAAGTTTCTGAATTTGTATCCGAACAATATATTTTAAAAATGTCGTGGAAAGAACAATCAACACAAACAGTGTTCATCAAGTTTATCTAAATGTCACATTGACACAAAGTTCTTTATGATAGACGTGCAAGCAGTGCTTCATAAAAGTTTTCCAGCCCCTGATGATCCTCGAAGGCGGAAAGTTGAATGCGATATTTGCAAGCTGATCTGTGGAAGCGCGTCAAACTTGCGCAAGCACAAGAAAACTCACGGCGGTGAGAATAAATTATTGGCGTCAGTTCTAAAAAACCTTTCAGTGGACAAAGGCAAGAATCGGCTCAAAGGCCCAAACAATGGTGGAACTACAACTTTCAAGAAAAAGGTTAGATGTGTGTTCGAAATTCTATGAATATTTATTTTTATTCAGAAAAGTGCCAGCGCGTGGTCGGACGATGAGGATCATTCGGAAGAGGAAAGTGATGAATTCGATGAGGAAGACGACGAATTTCGACCATCGATAAGCAAATGAGACCGTGCTGTTCCTTCCTTTCGTTGCTAGAGAAGTAACACATCTCAATGTCTGTCGGTCTGTCTGTTTGTATGTTTGTTTCAGCATAAACTCGTACAATTTTTCGACAATCTGTGATACATCATTCGCAAGTCGTCGTGTACGTTAAACCGTTATTAATGTGCAGAGCTTTCAAAAAGGGTGCTTTACCTTACAGATTCTTGATCTCTAAAACCAATTAACCCTTCCCTCTCCTTTTCCGTAAGTTTCTCAACTCCCTTCTCTTTCTCATCCCTCTCCCCTCTCCCAATCCCTCATTCTCTTGCGCTCTGGTCTCAAATCACCCATTCCTTCTACTCAAAAAAAACTGTCCTACCCCCCGTTTTCTTTAGTCTGTCTCTGTCTTACCACTTACAGTCGGCGTCAAAAGTCATTGCGCACTTTTTCAAACATCTGTAACTTTCGAGTCAGAGCAGATATGGACCTATTCTTTGTTCTATCACACAGATAATCTATAGAAGCTTACGATGCGCATATAACAATATCGGGAGAAAAAATCAATAATTGCATAGTGATGACGCAACCGAAGGATACTTTTTCGAAAATTCATTATTCTTTGGTGGATTTTTTCCGACTCACCAAACTTTTTGTGCATGGACATCGGTTCAAGGGCTACTCAGAAAAAAAGTATCAAGGTGCAGCGACCACTCTCCTTTGCTGCAGAAATTCAGCAAAAATGAGCTCGAAAATTCCTAACTCTGCTGCTAACGGTGATAAAACCTTGTTCTACGGCTTAAAATGTTTCTAATAATGAGTGTCAATGATCCTGAGAGTTTCGTAGTATTTGTCCTCCGTATGCCCCCGAGTCACGAAAAAGTCACCTTTTCACATGTATGTTTTCGGGAATCAATGTACTCTATGGAACGTGACACAAATTTCTGGGTTTCGCGTGGAATCGGCAGATGATCCATGGAACTAGCGTTGCTCAACTTTTTGGAAGGTTTGGACATCTGTCCGTGCTGTGGCGATTTTTCAAAGAAGACCTACTCACTCCAAAAATTATGGCCCGTCCAACTATCAAAATTCCGATATGTCTTTCTGGACAAGCTACAGTTCTGAAACTTTGCGCAGATTATGAGGACGATGTGGGCCTACTACTGGCGGAGTATGAGCCTGATGAAACGTCTTTGAGGAAAATCGATATGGGCAGGGCGAGCATTTCGGGTGCGAGTAGGTCTTCTTTGAAAAATCGCCACAGCACGGACAGATGTCCAAACCTTCCAAAAAGTTGAGCAACGCTAGTTCCATGGATCATCTGCCGATTCCACGCGAAACCCAGAAATTTGTGCCACGTTCCATAGAGTACATTGATTCCCGAAAACAGACATGTGAAAAGATGACTTTTTCGTGACTCGGGGTCATACGGAGGCCAATGACTACGAATCTCTCAGGATCATTGACACTCATTATTAGAAACATTTTAAGCCGTAGAACAAGGATTTAGCACCGTTAGCAGCAGAGTTAGGAATTTTCGAGCTCATTATTGCTGAATTTCTGCAGCAAAGGAGAGTGGTCGCTGCACCTTGATACTTTTTTTCTGAGTAGCCCTTGAACCGATGTCCATGCACAAAAAGTTTGGTGAGTCGGAAAAAATCCACCAAAGAATAATGAATTTTCGAAAAAGTATCCTTCGGTTGCGTCATCACTATGCAATTATTGATTTTGTCTCCCGATATTGTTATATGCGCATCGTAAGCTTCTATAGATTATCTGTGTGATAGAACAAAGAATAGGGCCATATCTGCTCTGACTCGAAAGTTACAGACGTTTGAAAAAGTGCGCAATGACTTTTGACGCCGACTGTATATTAAGTAGGTTATACGATTCTCCGAAACATCTCGATAAACAAGATCAATCTACCCCTTCGTGCTCACTGGCCATACTCAGAAAGTCCACTTAACTCCAAACATGTCGAAGACTACACGGCATTCACTCATTTCTTTCTTGCCTAGGGGCCAGTGAAGAGGCAGTAAAGGACGTTCCTTGTTTCGCATCTCTTCACTCTCTCAGTCAAAACACAGTGCCATCTCCTCGCTCCGCCTTGCTCCCCCTCGATACTTCTTTGTCACTTCGTCTTCCATCTTCGTGCTCTGCTCATCCTCGTCTCTCCCAACACGCAATGCACAGTATTTACAGCACAATGGACGTGACGAAAACAGATGCTATCGGAGATCTTCTTCGAAAGGTTTGTGTTCTCAACCACATTGTCAACCATTTGCCACACGAACTTGGAAGAATATCCTGAAAAGCAAGGCATTTGAATGCCCGATTCTCCAAGAAATATATCAGTTTTCTTCTTCCGCGGTTTTAGCAAATTTACAATTCTCTCTCTTCGCTATTCCCCATTCTCACCGCGTACCTACTGACCTTTCCTTTCACTTCTCTCTCCTCTCTTTCCCAGTCACGATGAGTCATTGAGGGTGACAAACTGTGAAGAACATCTTTCTCCTTGTTTTGAACTTCCTCCGTTCTCTCTTGGTTTTCTTATGGCTGGAATGAAAACTGAGAGAACGTTAGGGCGACATATTCACTAACATTACTTTTCCAATTCAGGCCAATATCATGCTACCTGACGATACTATCGGAAGCGTAATTCATCAAGCTGCGAATGCACTTCAAGTTCTCATGAGGAATGGCGCAAACCCTGAGGTAAGATCACTTTTTCTCGCACTCCTAAATCATTTCACAGAATTTCGGAACTGCTTCAACAGCACTCAAGCGTGCGAGCAGTCAGATTCAGGGACAAAATGGAGACAGGTTATCCAAACTAGGTTTTACAGCAATAAATAAACTGGTTTCCAGGGAATGTTCGATCCGTAAGCTGGCCTGCAATCTATCAGAAAGCCTCGAGACAGTGATGGTGTGGATGCATTCAAGGGAGATGAACAGAGAAGGATGTGCTGTTCCCAAATTGGTGAGCATGAATATCTTTTTTTTTCTGCTTTAAGAGACCGGCTCTGGAAAAATTGACTCACCCCCGGACATTGCGCCAGGACTTTCGAGTCAGACATCCAAACGCATATATGTTGGAGGGCCTTTGACCCTGTTTACAAAAATGGTGACGTCACTGGCTGTATTGCGAAATCTGGCGCGCCAGGTGCACGCGAATTTTGAAAAGTGCATTTTCGTATCTTCTCAGCCGAACAAGCTAGAACCAATATTCTTTCTGCATTGTGTTAGGGTTGACGTAAGTGCACAGGATCACTATTGTAATCATTTTTTAGGGAGCGCCTTTAGTCCTTTTCTCCATTCTCGCGCGCGTGGCGGACGGTCGACTCTCACCCCCGCTCTCTTCCACCCCCAGTCTGGAGAATCCTCGTCCGTCAGCTTGGGCAACCGGATGAGTACCGCCCACTTGGTAACTTCAAGAGGAGGACCCAGGACGGATCTACATCGTCTCAAGTGATCTATCGTCAAGAAAGTCCCCATTCAAGAAGCCTGCTTCGTGAAATTGCGCTAAACCACGCTAAGTACGGACTTCGGCGGCTGGATGATCTACTTCACGCCTCAAACGATCTCGACCAAGTGCGACTATCAATTGAGAAGATAAATGTAAGAAGATTCCATCCCTTGACCCAACGACACTTTGAATACGAAGATCCCTATCCCCTCCCTAAAGTTGCGTCCTGCAGGCCCATTGCCTGATGTCAGGATAAATCTGTATCTGTTAGTCCACTTTTGCACTTGGAGTTTCAGTTTTTTCGAGTTATCACTGTCCTAGGGTGAGGGGGGCATAGATTACCCACACCTGGTAGTACCTCACAGCCTCGTGCATCAAGCGCCCCTATGGGCACAGTCGATTTCTTCTGCACATGAGTCGAAAAATGGGGATATGTGTTCGAGAGTCAGTTCCAAGCCTGCCTTTTCTGGCTTTTCAACATAGTCTGTATGAGATTCCAGGAACAAACAACAGCAATGCCAAAATAGGGCCTTCCTGTGAATCATCATTGCCATTAGAGTTGATTCCGCGACCATGATTTTGTGGGATTTTTTGGGACCATGACCCGGGGTTCATGGTCTCGGAGTGATCCACTACCATGAACCCGGGGTCATGGTCCGAAATCGACCTCAAAAGTCATGACTGAAGAACTCCAAGGACTGTAGGGCAAAGTATGGTAGAGCAGCCCAGCAACATACCGTAGCCATAGATACCGTGCTACCGTTAACGCAAACTGATTTTTTTCTGAATTTAGCTTGAAAAATCATTTCACGATTCCACAATTCCTAGATTAAGGTAATAGGTGGTACGGTGGATTGTTGGGCCACTGTACTTCACACTGACGTATTGTACCTGAAGTACCTTCATCATGACTTTTGAGATTTCGGACCATGACCCCGGGTTCATGGTAGTGGATCACTCCGAGACCATGAACCCCGGGTCATGGTCCCAAAAAATCCCACAAAATCATGGTCGCGGAATCAACTCTAATGGCAATGATGATTCACAGGGAGGCCCTATTTCGGCATTGCTGTTGTTTGTTCCTGGAATCTCATACAGACTAAGTTGAAAAGCCAGAAAAGGCAGGCTTGGAACTGACTCTCGAACACATATCCCCATTTTTCGACTCATGTGCAGAAGAAATCGACTGTGCCCATAGGGGCGCTTGATGCACGAGGCTGTGAGGTACTACCAGGTGCGGGTAATCTATGTCCCCCCTCACCCTAGGACATTGAGAACTCGAAAAAACTGAAACTCCAAGTGCAAAAGTGGACTAAAGGCGCGCCCTAAAAATGATTGCAATAGTGATCCTGTGCACTTACGTCAACCCTAACACAATGCAGAAAGAATATTGTTTCTAGCTTGTTCGGCTGAGAAGATACGAAAATGCACTTTTCAAACTTCGCGCGCACCTGGCGCGCCAGATTTCGCAATACAGCCAGTGACGTCACCATTTTTGTAAACAGGGTCAAAGGCCCTCCAACATATATGCGAATGGATGTCTGACTCGAAAGTCCTGGCGCAATGTCCGGGAAAAAATCAAAAGAGTGAATTTTCTCGGAGCCGGTCTCTTAAGAGACCTGCTCCGTAAGAATCGAAGAATTTCGCCTACCCTCCGGACACGTTCCTCTCGGAACGGGGCCAGCCAGCCCATACTCTAGTGTTAGAAGGGTCTTGGGCTCACATTGACCATAGCACCCCTTGTTTGGGATTTCCACATTTACGGCGCGAGAAAAGTGGAAATATGTGTGAAATGTTCGAAAAATCATAAAATGCAAAGTTGGAGAGATTGACTCAAATGTTCATGTGCATCACGTTAGAGGTGCCTAGAGGCATCACAACAGCAGTCTAGATTGATTCTTGATTTATTCCGGATTTTTGTTCTGATCTCAAATTTTCTTTGTTTGATCAAAGCAACCTGTAGATGCCGCTAGGGCCCAAGACAACCCAGGTGTACATTGTAGCTCACTGGTGGAGGTATCTGAAAATATGGTCACTGGGTATGTACGACTCTCACGCTGCACATGAACATTTGAGTCAATCTCTCCAACTTTGCATTTTATGATTTTTCGAACATTTCACACATATTTCCACTTTTCTCGCGCCGTAGGGATGGAAACCCCAATCAGGGGGTACTATGAGCAATGTGAGCCCAAGACCCTCCTAACACTGGAGTATGGGCTGGCTGGCCCCGTTCCGAGAGGAACGTGTCCGGAGGGTAGGCGAAATTCTTCGATTCTTACGGAGCAGGTCTCTTAACTACCAGTCTGATACATAATTGAGAAAAAAATTCCATATTTGCAGGGGCCACAGGTTGAAGATGATCTGATCGATACTTCTGAATTCATGGAGAATAGAGTTTGTGTGAAGGAAAAGAATGCCGAAGGAAGCAACCAATCACCAAACGACGAGGTGAGTATACTCGAGAAATGTATTCCAATGGGCATTATCCTTCGGGTTTTTCTTGATTATCGGGATGCTACGAACTCAAAACCATTGTGTAGAAATTTGATGTGTTTCTCGTTTACAGCGTTCGTCGTGGTCTCATGAGGAAGTCAATCAGACAAGTGATGCCTCGAGTGACGAATGTGATACCGATTCGGAGTTAGATCATGAAGAAGATTCTATTCCACGCTCCAAGAAGAAGGATGGCACGAAGGAATGCAAAGTGTGCGGATTGTTTTTCGCAAGACTGCGAAATCACGAAAAGACACATTCAGGCGAGTGGTGATTACGATTGGCTTCCATATTGTACAACAGAGAAATACTAGTAGCCGCTTATCAGAAGAGTTCAATAAACGGGTCTCTTCATTTTCCATGCTCTCTCACCGATCAATGAGGCGAAAGAATGTGTAAGATGAAGAGACAGCGTCCCCTTCAACGAAATCTAATTGTCAGATGACCCTGAGCTGAGACGTCCGCACAAGTGCGACCAATGCGATAAACGATTCTCACAGTCGAGAACTCTTGCAGTTCACAAGAAAACGCACTTGGGTGAGTTCCGCGTGCAACTTAGATGCATTTCAAAATGTTGCATTCAGCAAAAGACGACCCGCGCAAAGAAATGTTCGAGTGCGATATATGTCACAAATTCTTCTCTGATAAAGATTATGTTCAGAGACATAAGAAAATGCATGCAAGTAAGTCAAAGTTGGGTAAATCACTGAACCAATTATTGATATTCAGTTTCTGAGGAAGATAAATTGCGCCACAAATGTGATGTGTGTGACAAGACATTCAGTTTCCCTACAAATCTGAAAATGCACAAGGCTACAATGCGTGAGTGGTATTTTTTTTCTCAGTGGGTAATAACGAAAGTTCTTAACCTGGGCCGTGCAACAATCTCTCGGTTTCTCATTTCGCAATGCTTTCTCGCCAGTCAGATAAAACTAGGCTTGATCGAACGGATTCCGAGATTTTGATCCAATTATCCTCTCATTCCGGAACGAGAGAGATTTGAACAATGGTCGTTCCGGAAGGAGAGTCAAACAACAGACGTTCCGAACTCATTCCGGAACCAAATCATTCTTCGAAAGGAGAGAATGAAGAGCTGTGTGAGATGAGACGATGGAATTTCGTCTTATGTTTCGGGCGTAAAATAAGTACTTCTGGAGAGATCGAACAGGGGTCCTCCAGCATTCGATAGAGTTCAAAAATGTGCTCTATTTGTAAGGTTCTGAAGCATAACTCCACTCTCGGTTCACACCGCTTTTCTCGCTACGCGACGTGAGAATGAAGATGCATTCGCTTCAATCTCTCTTTTTTCTAATATGTTTCAACTTGGCTAATCCGTTCCGAAACAAGAGTAAAAAAATAACTCTCATTCCGGAACGAGAGTCAATAAATGACAATCATTTCGACCTCTCTGAGTCGGATGTTCCATAAGCCGAACGAGCAACCCTAGATAAAACGAAAAAAAAGAGAGACCGAGATATGTTTCGTACACTCCTGACATAAATTACTACCATTGCAGACAGTGACAAAAACACGAGACGATATCAATGCGGGCAATGTGGGAAACGCTACGTTACCTCGTCCGATCTGAAAACGCACGAGAATACTCATTTAGGTGAATTTTGGCTACATCAAGTCCATTAAATAACAGATTAACTTATTTCTCAGCCCTGGACGATCCACGCAAGAAGAAATTCCCATGCGGAACTTGCAATAAGAACTTTCGATCTCCTGGAGACTTACGAAAGCATGAACGAACTCATCTTGGTGAGTGCAAATGTAGAAACACACGATTTTCAAGCAGAATTTGTTGATAATGAACGGTTTCTCTCTGATTCCGCATTCTCTTCCTCAGAAAATGGTTCTAGAGAGAGAGAGAGAGATAGTGTGCAGAAGTAAGAGGGAATAACATCAAGTATTCCTGTTTTTCAGAAAACGTTGAGCAAAGACTTCCCATCGAATGTGATATCTGTGGCAGGCGTTTCAGCGATACCGCACATCTGAGCAGACATAAAAACATCCACTTAGGTGAGTTGCGATGAGTTGTTCACAATTCTATTACGGAAAAAATTGTAATATCTGCCATTCACAATTATTCCAAACGAGATTCGAGAAGACAATGCAAAATTAGAACATTTCCAGCAGATGTTGATCCAAACAAGAGAAAATTCGAGTGTGATATCTGCCACAAGTGTTTTCCCGAGGGAGATTCTCTGAAAATACACAAGAGAAGTCATCTAAGTGAGCTTTGAGCTGAACTTGGTTCCGAACAACTAAGACACTAATTTTATACGATAATGTTGATCATAAACTAAATCTTTTCAGCTAACGAGATTGAGAAGAAGCCTTTTGAATGCTCTGTGTGTCACAAACGATTCACGTGCAGTCAAAACCTGTCCAGACACAAGAAGTCACATCTAGGTATGATTCCCTAGGCAAAACTGTCGTACTCCAGTCTTTTAAAGCTATGGACGACCCTCGCAAGAAGAAATTCGAATGCAAAGACTGTGAGAAGATCTTTGAATCATGGGAGGGACTGAATCATCACCAACAAAAGCACCTATGTGAGTATTTTTTCATCTAAACATTTCAGCAAGATTTATTCATCTGAAGTAGGATTGATTGAGCACAAGTTAGTACATCTAGGTGACATTTCTCCACGGTTGCATAGTTAGAATAGCCATCCAACTCTACCGATTAAGACCCCGTTTACTAAAATATTTCGAATAAACAGATATTTATTTCGCCCTTTTCCAGCGGACGACGATCCTCGAAAGAAGAAGTTCGAATGTGAAGTCTGCTTCAAAGTTTATTTGTCAGATGTAGGATTGATTGGTCATAAGCTAATCCATTTAGGTGAGTTTTTATCCTTTTCTCTATTGCACCCTTGCATTAAAAAAATGTTTTGCAGCTCCTGACGATCCGCGTAGAATGAGAGTTGAATGCGGCATCTGCAAGAGAATTCTTCCAAGCAGATTAGCTTTGCGAAAGCATGAAAAGACCCATGTCGGTGAGTGACATTGTCATCAACAATTTTCGCTTTTCGCTTTTCGCTATAAATGTAACTGTTACTAACATCAGCGTTTCCAGTTGAACCCGGTAAAGATGGTTACAAGTGCGACAAGTGTGACGCGGTCTTCAATCATCATTTTGGTCTCCACAGGCACAAATGTGCCCACGTGAACACCGGGGATGCTAAATCTACAGAGGTTGGAAGTTGATTGTGATATCACAAATCTAAATAGAAGAAATTCAGAAAGATCAAAGCGAGTGGTCTGATGGGGAGGAATCGGAGGATGAGACGGACTACGGCTTCGAAAAGGAAGAAAACGACGACAATAGATCATCGACGAGCAAATGAGCAACACGTTCTCCAATAATTAATTTCTTAGTCGTGATACAAAGCAATTTTTGATTCTTGTCCGTTGGTAATTTGCAACTGTTTTCCTGTTAAATGTCCTTCAAGTCTGTTGCTTTATCGTTTATTCATTATTATCAGTGATAAATATATATATTCACACACAGAAACATTCAGACATGCTGTTGATTAGGAACTCGAGTACGGTAGGTTCAAAGATCTTCCTTTACAAATTAATTGGGCTTTCTGGCTGTGCTTCACCACTGATGCATGGTTCCCCTCCCTCTCCTTTCTTTCTACGCGCAGTGTAAGATGTGAGACAGCCGGCCGCGCAATAAATCACTCTTTACAACCCCCTCGCCCCTGTTCAAAGTCTTTCGCAGAGTCATCCATCTTTCGACGCGACTCTTCCCATCTGTTGTTTTCGTCTCAATGCCTGTGCTATCTCTCGTCGTTTTATCGTTCTCTAGTATTTTTTCCGTTGGCGTCTCTCTTACCATCTGTTAGTGACACATTGCTCTTTCGATATGGTTTTGTTGATCATCTGCTTAATTTAGCGTCTCAAAATCTGATCGTTTATTCACTCGCTGAGATGGCAGACGATACTGCGAATTGTATCAAAAACACTCTCCTGAAGGTGATGTTTTCCGAGATCATTCAATGATTTCCCAATCAGGTTAACAATTTATCGTCTGATAATCTTATGGAAAGCGTTCTTGTGAAAGCCGTGAATTCAATTCGAAGCATCACATACATTGACAGTAACGTTGAGGTGAATTCACACTTCGTTTTGTATTTTCATTATCAATATAACTTCCAGATCATCCAATCATCTTTGATTTCACTCAGGAATAGTCGAATTCATGCTCATGAACAGGCTTTCGAGAGGTTTCTACGGGTTTACTGAACTATTAATGAAGATCATTCTCTCAGTGACGAGCCCGTTCATCGCATTGTCGATAGTCTAACTGAATGTCTCGAGAAGTCAATGGCTTGGCTGCACAAAAGGGAAAAATTCAGGAACAAAAATGCTAAGCAAGTGAGTTTTGTTTTTTCTCATACGATACTAAACGAAGCCATTTAGAGCTGTTTCATAGGAATTTTACCTCGCATTTGTTTCGTTCTAGAATTTTTGTCACTTTTCAGAATTTGCAAAGCAAAACAATGAAAGACAGGCAACATTATGAATCGGATGATTCATTATCAGAAGAAGAGTTAACTGAATCAGATTTCTCTGACAATGCTGATACTGATACCGTCCAAAGAAGCGATTATACCAAAACAGAAATGAATGGAGTTAAATGCAAAGAATGCGGAAAGACATATAAAACACCATTGTCATTGAACGTTCACATGAATAAGCATTTGGGTAAGTCAGAATCAAAATCTTAATTCCCAAAAAAATCGAGATTACAGCTCCCGACGATCCTCGCAAGAAAATTTTCAAATGTAAAATTTGTTGAAAGGTTCTGATCAGAAAAGCGATTCTTATTTATCACATGCGGACACACATCGGTAAGTATCTTATAGTTCAGTGTATGTGTAAATTTACTTTATATTTTATAGTATTTATCAATATTTAGCTCCCTACGATCCTCGCAATAAGCAGTTTCAATGCGATGTCTGTCACAAATTCTTTCGGGAAAGCGAAAATCTGGAAAGACATCAAAAGATTCATCTTGGTATCTTTTAAAATGCATGTTGTGGCTTTCTATTTTCGAGTTCTTTCGTGGACAACTTTTCCGCAATGATATTGGCAAAATTGGTGAGAATTGAAGCAACGCATTCAATATGTTGCACTAATCAATTCCTTTTGAAGATATCGCCCAGAGGAGAAAATTCAAATGCGAAGTGTGTGGAAAGCTTTTCACTGAACCCGGATCACTTAGAAAGCACAAAGAAGTACATTTGCGTGAGTTACCATGCGATGATTGAGATGTATCATAGTTTTAACAGCTTCGGAAGACCGAAAGAAATTTGCCTGCGATATTTGCGGTAAAATCTATGGAGATCAGGAGTATTTACAAATCCACATGAGAAGTCATCTAGGTTTGCAATTTTACCGTGCTTACTTATAATCCCAACTATCTTCAGAGGCCGATGAATTGAGAAAGCCATTAAAATGCGACCAGTGTGGTAAAAGATTCGCATCATCTGGAAATTTAAGAGCTCACAAAAATTCGCATTTGAGTAAGAATTCAGTTATTCATTTTGTACAATCTACTTCTTGGATAGATTGTGGTACTTTTAGAAAAGGACGATCCGAGAAAAAAGAAATACACTTGTGATATTTGCGGAAAGACATTGGAAACGCCTGGAGGACTGGCCTTCCACAAGCAGACTCATCTGGGTGAGATTAAACTAAATGTTGTATATTTACTTGCTGCGTGAACCACGGGAAGTCGAGGTGTCAATAGAATGCCGCTTTATCGACGAGAACGAAGACCAGAGTAGTGACGAAACAACTTGCCGCAACTCGCGGGACAGGGGAAGACTAGACTGACGAGGGAAAGGGCGGGAGCGAGAGCTATTCCCTCGTGAGAGAGCGCCGGACAGTTAGACAGTCGGGCGCGCATTTAAACATTAATGAGTACGACAGTAACGATATAGTACGGGGCACGTTGGAGCGCCTCTTGGGTCGAACTCATGATTAATTGGCGAATATAAATACGGATATTTACAGAATGTATTTACTATACAACACTAAATTAACATAATTCACATTGTTTTTTGTTATCCCTAAAATAATGTAGTTATTAATGTTTGTATCAAAACATGAACATTCATTTCTAAACCTTTCTGTTCAGATGGCAACAATCGAGAGCATGTGGAGAAAAAGTATCCGAACAAATGCGATAAATGTGATAAAAGATTCAGATGCATTAAAGCTCTCAAGGAGCACAATATTTTCCATGAGCGAGGTATCGAATGAAGTATATCCTAGAAATATAGCAAAACTGTATCAGAATCCGAGAAAGGACCCTTTGCCTGTGATGTTTGCGAAAAAATTTTCCCACTTAGAGGAAATCTGGCCAAGCACAGATCACGCGCTCATAGAGGTACATTTGTACTTGTAATTCTCGTCCTTTGTAAGTCTTCCTTATTTTAGCAGCGCCAATCAAAAGGAAGCACAAGTGCGACGTGTGCAATAAAGGCTTCACCCGACCAGAAGTTGTCCGAAAACACAAGGCCGCTATGCACGGTAAATATTTCACCAACGAGCTACCAATCCGATCAACAATTCGCAGGTGCCGATCAAGGGCCATTCGAATGCCATATTTGCAAGAAAGCTTTTCCGCTGAGAAACGGACTTTCTAATCACAAAACAAAAGTTCATAAGAATAAGGACAAGACTAAAATTAAACGGATCTTCAAAAAAGTGGCGGTAATAAACTATTGTTCACTAGCAATCGCAGTAGCATTTATTTCTACAGATAAGTGCTTGGTCGGATGAAGACGATGATGAAGAGGAAGATTCATCTGAAGACGGGCAGGAAAATTCAGTTGGTGACGACGTGGATAGAACGTCTACGAGCAAATAAGATACATTTTCATCGATATCGTATCATCCCATGCATTCGATCAATCGTACTGTTCACGATCGTAATTTTTGACTAGTGATTAGAACAGTTTCCGTTCCGATTTGAATGTAAACGTCCGACTAAAGTTTCTCTTGTTATTCGAAAAGATCACATCATGACTTCCACTAGATCCACATTTATTTCGTGATGGAAGATACATAAGACATTCGTGATGGAAGATTTACCAGGTGCACAGTAAAACACAAAATAGTAGCACCATGGCAAATTTCAACAGAAAGGTGACGATTCTTTTTCATACTGCTGACGCGTTACTCGTTTGATCTCAAAGAGAGATCTTCCATGAATAAGCAAGGAAATACCTTCTGGCATTTATCTTTCTTTCCCAACGGTGCAAGTATCCTTGAGCTATAGGTCAGATTAAAGTTCCGTCAGGGAAGATTAGCACCGGTTACACGATGGCGTGAGCAACTACTTTTTAAGCGTATATTAGGCGTGTTTCATTGAATCTGCTTACTTGGAATTTGTGTTTCGTTTGTCTCTTGAGCATTTCAGATAAATGGATGACATTATAATGGATGTAATCAAGAAAACTCGCCAGATGGTACCGCTTTAATGCATTTTTTGCCTCTCACTTTTTTGCTTTAATGCATTTTTTGCCTCTCACTTTTTTGCTTTAATGCATTTTTTGCCTCTCAATCAGGCCTTCAATTTACCTCCAGAAGACTGTATTGGAGATGTGCTTCAGAAAGCTGTCGATCTTATTCGGGTTACAATCAACAGTGATGCTAATGCACAGGTTCGGTCAAACAAATCAGTTATTTGACATATTTTCTCCCTATTCAATGATTTCAATCATTTCAGAAGATGCGTATGAGTTTAAGTTTGCAAGAAAGCGTTCGTATTCATTGTCTGAATTTCGATGAGCAACAGTAAGCTTTTCATTTCTCTTTCTTTCAATTGACCAAAACTTAATACCAAATATTCACACCATGTCCCGCAACAACTGCCTAGTGTTGTCGTACTACTGAAAAATCGCTTGACGTGGCACCACCTTTGCCTTCACCTTTTCATCATTTAGAAACCAATCGTTGCCTAAGCGTGATGATGTCTACAAAATATCTAATGCTCTTACGAAAACACTGAATTGGGTGAAAGAACGAGAAGAAAATCGGCAAAAACCGAAGGTGATTGGCCAATTTTAGATTGTGTCAGTGTAGTAACATAGCAGTTGCATACATCTGACCTCGCTGTTGGGAATATTGAGTTGGTCGAAGTATCGGATCATGAAGAAGACGAATCACAAAAGCTCGACGATAATGAAAATGACGATGAATCTCAAGAAATTTCCGTGAAGACGAAGAGCCAACTCAAATCGAAGAAGTTACAATGTTCCATATGCGGTATACTCTTGTCCGGTTACGCTTCGTGGTGGAAACACGAGAAATCGCACCCCGGTAAGTCCTCGATATTTTCCTTCTCGCTTATGAAGTCATCGACTAGCGGATACCTTTCATATGTTCCCATCTGAGTCTACAGAATTTTATCCCATCTGAGTGAGAGTACAGAATTTTTCACTAGAAAATAGACACTCAAGCAAACTATAATTTCGAAAACACTTCAGATCAGGCAAAGTATGCGTGCGAAATCTGTGGATTGATTCAGCCTGACAAGTGGAAGCATAATCAGCACATGCGAACTCATCTCGGTGAGTGCAAAATCTCGATCGCATTTTATTTTACAAAAAAAGGAGTTTCAAAGAGAGCTGTAGATCAAAATCTTGAATGTCAACCATTCAGAGTCAGAAGAGGAAAGGAAACCACACAAATGTGAAGAATGTGGAAGGAGATTCACCACAGAACCATCTCTCAAATATCACAAACTTTCACATTTGAGTGAGTTTTAATCAGAATTATCGAAATATTTCTGAATTATTTCAATAATACACAAAGGGGCTGGCGAAATCCTTTGTTTTGCAACACAAGCTCGATTTTACGATCGATCAAATTAGCTGACGTTTGCAGGTAACGAGGAAGAGAGCAAGCCATTCAAATGTGAACAATGTAACAAGCGGTTTCCCCGGCAGTCAGATCTCGCGCTCCACAAACATTCCCACTTGCGTAAGGAGCTTTTTCACTCGTGCCAAGTCGACAATCATCTCCCAAATCAATTTTTCCAGCACCAGATGATCCTCTCAGGAAGCGATTTGAGTGCGATATATGCCACAAGCTATTTGGGCAGAAAGGCGACCTCGGAAAGCATAGAAAAATCCATTTAGGTTAGTGGCTAATTTGTTCTCCAGAAGCATTCTTCTTGTTTTTAGATGACATCGAAAAAAGGCAGCCTTACAAATGCACACTTTGTGACAAGCGCTTCACCTCTGCGGGAAATCGAAACGCGCATCAGAATCTGCATTTGGGTAATTTTGCGAAATATTTTTTTGGTTTCTGATCCGTACTATTATATATTTCCTTTCAAACTGCATATCTTATAAAAAATATGAATTAAAAAACAGCTGAAATTACCTGGTTTCCTTTTAGCTAAGGACGACCCCCTGAAGAAGAAATACAATTGCGATCTTTGTGAGAAAATGTACTACCACCCATCTCATCTCGCTATTCACATGAAGACTCATGCGAGTAGGTTTTTATTTAAAAATTGAAGTAAGCAGCCTTATTTTCTGACATATAGTTTCATAGCGAATGATCTGGACTTGAAAAAAGAAAAGTAACAAGATTGAAATCATCAATTCTAGGAGCTAAAGGCCCGATGAAATGTGATATTTGTGGGAAGCTTCTCGACAGCTTTCAAAGCCTCGCAAATCACAAGAAATCCTGCGCGAAAATGGAGAAAAAGAAAAAGAATAATGAGGTAAAATGTCTCCCGTTTTTATTATGTAATTTGTTACCCCTCAGATTTCGCACGGAGTCTGGTCGAACGATGATGTTTCGAAACGAAAGATGACATGTTTCGAGCGTAGTGGCAATGCGAAGACACTGACGAGCAACGAACCTCTCTGAATAGGAGGACGGAAAGAGAATGGGTGGAGGATGGAATGCGGGGGGGGGGGGAGGACTTTATATTCCGAATAATGACGTACATTTTCTTTCTCGACTCTACTTCAAATATTTGTTTTTTTTTGTAAATTGCAAGTAATATGATAAAACACCGGGACACTGGTTGTATTTTTTCATGAAATGATATTAGGTTGGTGCATAAGTTTCTGAGGTTTTATTATACTCTCGTATCTACTCATTGGCTCCAGCTGTCAAGGAATCTTCCATAGCATAAATCACGGGGAGGTGTGACCAACATAACCCTATTTTGAAATTTGGCCACATGCGCATAGAATAGGAGAGACAGTTTATTGCGTGGATAGAGGCGTGACGAGAAGAAAAAAATTCTAATTTTCCGATCTATGTTCAAGGCTCTCCTTTCCAAACTAGGTATCGCCAGAAGCAGCCCTTAGTATCAGCAATCTATCTAAGGTCCCTTGTTCGAATGAGCGTTTAAGTTCCAAGTTTTGAGACGAGTGAGAAGCGGGAAGTAGCATATATAGACAAAGTCATTGAGGAATTTTCGAAGAAAATATTTAAAAATTCGCAACTTTTGAAGTAAGAATCGCATCACTTTGAAACGGATATGGCTAACTGATCAACCAAGGTGCTTCATTTTTCATTATCAAAGCGATCGCTAAGTTCACAGCGGCAAGCACTCGACGATATCTAGTCAACAAGATCAAAATTCCCTAACTATGATCTGAGCTTAGGCGCCTGCCTGGGAAATGTCGATGACTGCTGAGGCACCAAACAAATTTTGTACAGACACCATTTGAGTGCCCTACAAGTCAGTGTTTTTGTTTGGACTCTTGCTCCTAAGTGGAGCTGTGATTAATTGAAAAGTTAGTTCTGATCGCTCGCACGCTCACTTCAAAATGAAACTGTAGCGATCTTTCTGATGGTATTGGTCTGTTTCCAAGCTCGCTAGAAAGAGCATCCACGCCCTCATCAACCATGAAAAACCACCAGTTGATTGGTTGAATATTGAAGACGGGATAGTCTCATACATTGAAGCGTAAAAAACCTCAGAAACTTTTGCACTAACCAGATAAATAGCAATAGAAACACAGAAAAAATCTTCTTTACTCATTCAGATATTCAAAATTGGTGTCAAACGAGAATGCGGCAAATGAGGATGTTTAGGGCGTACTTGTTAATTCAGTGAATACTTTTAAATTGCAGTAGCATCAGAGAGGCGATAAATCCGTCAGTTCATTCTTCTTTACGATATGAATCTTCCTTCTGGCCGTGCCCAGCCGCACAATAAATAATGCGAAAGGCCTGTTCGCACAATAATTCACTCTTTACGATAGCGTTGCATAACTCTTTGATTGAGCCATTCATTCATTGAGTCGATCCATCGATCATTTGTTGTTTTCGGCTAAAGGTCGCTCGCAGTTGTTATCAATTCCTCCCTCTTGACTTTCACTTAGTCGTCTCTCTGCTCATCTATCAGTGGTTGATTAACCACAGCGCCTCACTCTTTCCCACATTTTTTTCTGGCTTATTTACATTATTGGCTTCGTCTGTTGAGATGCCGGATGATCCAATGAATTGCATTACTGACACTCTTCGAAAGGTAAGGATTTTCGGGTGAGAATTGTGACTGAATATCTCACTCAGGTCAACAATTTACCCACTGATGATCCACTTGGGAACGTTCTTCGGAAAAGCGTGAATTGTCTGAAAGTCATCATGGAAAGCAGCGCGAATGCGGAGGTTCGATTACACGTCAAGTCGATATTTCCCGGACAATAGGGTGAAAGTGAAATGTTAAAAGTTCAATGATTCCATAAATTAAATGGTTTGGTGGTCTTGAGTATTTGAATTTCTCCGAAGGTGCTTTCATTTAATACCGTTTTCAGACCCTTCAATCGGCGTCAACGTCACTCAACAACGCCCGTGAGCAACTGCAGATTCAGCAAAGGTTCAAAAGACAAAGTAGAAAAGAAAGCATGACTCTCCTTCAGTGAACAACCCATACCTGGAATGGTCAATGACCTAACTGGATGTCTCGAGAAAGCGATGAGCTGGGTGCAGGCGAGGGAGCAGAATCGGCCCGACGCGAGCGTGGCCGCCGTAATGAGCGCTGTTAATCCGCAGGTGAGCAGGCAAATCAGTACTCAGTAGTGACTCAATTCAGAAAGAGCAAGAAGCTGAAACAAGATATTTTAGAATCTTCCGAAAGCAAAAATGGCTATCAAGGAAAAAGATGCATCGAGTGATCAGTCTATCGACGAGGATTCCGAACGAAGCTCAACTGATGAGAGCGAGAATTCGGATACCGATGATGATGACTTCAACGGACTTAAGAAGAAGAAGACAGAAGCCGACGGTAGAATATCATTTTTAGCTCAATGGGAACGTCACAATGCGAATATTTATATTTCAGAGGATGGGATTAAGCGGCCGTACCAATGTGACATCTGTGGAAAGCGGTACGAGAGAGCTCACTGTCTTCAAAAACACAAGGCCATTCACTTGCGTAAGCGTGAAATCGATTAATTTCAACGCTTAAACATGACAAAGTAACTTTCAGCTGGTGCACTTGAATGTGACATATGCCATAAAGATTATCCCTCTAGAATAAGTCTGAACGCGCACAAAAAACTGCACAACCGTGAGTTAAAACGATCTTTACTGGTTCAGTTAATTGAGAAATTTTTTACAGTAGACATAGAAACGAGGCTGAAACATGTGTGCGATGTTTGTGGAAAGCGATTCCAATGTCCTGCGGTGCTAAAGTATCATATGACCTCTCACTTGGGTCAGTTCATGGAGATTATTTGTCAACTGGTATTGTGAATCGGTTAAATTACGTAAGTTTTGCAGAAGACAATAATCCTAGCAAAAGGCAATTTGAATGTAACATTTGCCACAAAAGGTTTCCGACTAAATACGCGTTGAGGGTTCACATGAAGAAACCGACGGTTCACAAAAAAAGTGAGTTTCATAGTTTCATAAAAAAATTTTTTTATAATTTTATTTGGAATTCTCATTATATTTCGCGCTTTTCAGAAGACGGCGTGGTTGAACGACCGTACGAATGTGATGTTTGCGGAAAACGATACAATTTAGCTCACCGTCTTGAGAAGCACAAACAAATTCACATGCGTGAGAGTGAAAATGAGCATTTTTGAATAAAAAAATCGATTTACAGCAGGCGCACTCGAATGTCACACATGCAACAAAGTGTTCAAATCGAGCAAGAATCTGCAAGCTCATGAACGATTGCACACCCGTGAGTTGCAGTGTAGGCTAATTCTGTTTTTGACTCTTGATAACATTTAGAAAACGAAGAAACAAGGCTGAAGCATGTGTGCGATGTTTGTGGAAAGCGAGCAGCCACACCTGCTCTTCTAAGAGAACACAAGACGACTCATTTAGGTAAGTTCTTGAGATGATCATAACTCAACATACATTTCATTTTCAGCAAATGACGATCCTGACAAGAAGAAATTCGAGTGTAATACTTGTCACAAAATGTTCGCGGGCAAATACAAACTGAGGACTCACGAGAAAACACATATTGGTCAGTTTTTAAATCGAAAATCTAATTTTAAATTATGTAAATCATTACTGATATGATACAGGTTTTTCATGTTGTTCAGATACGGAATTCGAATGCAACGTCTGCCACAAGGTATTCAGGGAATTGAGCTATCTAAGGAACCATGAGAGAGTGCACCTTGGTAAGTCTCATGAGAGTGGTGTTAATCAGGGCTGGGCAAAAATTTTACAGTCTCTCACTTTCCCATGATCTCTCGCTTTCTCTGACCGGCGAGAGAGCATTGCGAAATGAGAGACCGTAAACGTTTTGCACCGCCCTGGTGTTAACCATGTCATAGAATAAATTATACATATTGATGAGGTATAAATGTATACATTTGCTGTTTTCAGCCTTAGACGACCCGCTCAGGAAGCCATTCGAGTGTGAGACATGCCATATGTTCTTTGGGAGACAGAGTGACCTATCTCAGCATAGGAAAAGACATCTGGGTGAGTATTCTCTGAAGAAACGTTAAGAGATGGGGCAAGATTCGAATTTTTCTTGTTTTCATAGTTTGTTATGTGGAAATGTTCAATTATCGTGAGGTGAACGAGGCAAGAGTAACCATAACTAATCATTTTCTTTCAGATGATATTGAGAAAAGGCTTGCCTACAAATGCGATATTTGCAATAACCGCTTTGCAAATAAGGGATTACTTGATTCGCACAAACGAGTCCATTTGCGTGAGTCATTCCTGAAAGAAAGTTAAATATTTAAAAGTTTTCATTATTAAATTATTTTTCAGCTTCTGACGATCCAAACAAGAAGAAGCTCACATGTGATGTTTGCGGAAAGAAATTCACCCAGTCCAATACTCTCAAAATACATATGAAAACTCATTTGTGTAAGTTCTTGCAGGCTAAAATGTGTGGTTATGTAGGTCGAGGTTTCCAATTCATCAAAGTTTCGAAAAAAACAATATGGTTTATTCAGCTGATGATGATCCCCATAAGAAAGATCTCAGCTGCGACTTATGCGGGAAGATGTTTGGTGACACGAATGCACTCTCTAAACACCGAAAAACTCATTTGGGTAAGACTTGAGCGCGTATGTAAAGAACAACTTGTACATATTGTCTCTTAGATATCGAAGATAGGCCACACGAATGTGATGAATGTGGAAAGAAGTTTTGCGAACTGGGCGGCCTGAAGAAGCACAAGATCACCCATTTAGGTGAGTTGAATTCGATCCTTCTCGCTAGTCGCATAAGAAATATTTTTAGCCAACGACGATCCTCTCAAGAAAAAGTACGAATGCGATGTTTGTGGGAAAATCAGCTACTGTCGATCCGCTCTGCGATCGCATCGGAAAATTCATGAGAGTGAGCTAAATTGAAATATTCAAAAATAGTCGATTTTGGTCGATTGTCATCATTAACTACATTCGACGCATACGCGACACGATCGATTCAAAAGGAACATGCAATCTTAATATGATCTATTTCAGAAGTTTATCAAGGTCCGTTCACATGCGATATTTGTGGAAAGGTATTTGAGCATAATACAAACATGATCGCTCACCGAAAATTCCATGACGATAATTTCAGAAAGAAACTAATGAAAGTAAGTCTTATTCGAAGAAAGAAAACAAAATATCAATTTCAGAATGCGCAGATTGATTTGTCCGACAATGAATCTTCGGGTAATGAAGATGAGGGCGTTTTTGAAGAAGATAGTGACATAGAGATGTCATCGCCGAGCGAATAACTGCTGAGCTTCATGTTCTTTATTTGATGCCATACATTTTTTCTTCTAATCTTCCCGTCTTGTTCGATATTGATGTTTTTATAGAGAGAATGAACACGCTATGTATGAAATAAAGTGGTCAGAACACTTCAATAAATACGGTTCGTGATTGATTTCATGTGAAAAAACAACGCCGGCCTTTTCACCAATGAGATGAGCGATATTTCCCTCTGGCTATGACGAAGAAGTCTGGCGCGGGTTTAGTGTGCCTTCAGTCGTTGTAAACACGCGTTACCATTGGATGCCACTGATCTGCTGTTATACACGCGTCAATTCATCATTCGTGCTCACTACTATTGACTTTCCTACTTTCTATCCACCTTTTCTTAAACTTAGTTAATTTGCCACCCATGTCAGTGGTAGTTAGAACCTTTTCCATTCTCATCTACGCACGTCTTCTGTATTTTAGATTTCACAGAAGAATATAATGGATCCCCAAGAATCTCCTGATCATGACGTCTCGAAAATCGTTCAGCGAGCCGTAAAACTCGTTCAACAAATGGTCGATGATGGTTCAAACGAGGAGGTTTGCGTATGTTGCAAACGGAACATCTGATCAAATGACAAATTTAGAAACCTCTATTCACATCAGTGTTGCTGAAAAGCGAAAGTCTTCTTGCGAATTGCGATATTACAAGGTATTCTAATTACGCGTTTTATCGTTCCAATCAATGATTCCTCGCTCAGCGACTCTCACCTTCCCGATCGGTTCAACAGATTGTCCGAAAGAATCGAAACGACCATGAATTGGATGAGGGAGAGAGCAGTCGCTCGCGGTGGAATGATCTCTATGGTTAGATTATCCGTATTCTCTCCTCCATAATCATGAATTAAATCAAGGGCATAATATTTCCAGGACATTTTAGAACAATGTATCGAGAATCAAGCGGAGACTGATGAAATAGAACTCAGCACAAGAGGAAATGCAGATCTCTTGACGAAATATCGATGCAAATTCTGCAACCTGGTCCTTTCTTCAAAGACAGCACTGTTCAGACACGAAAAGACGCTGCATTTCAGTGGGAATAAAATAATTCCAACAAAGAAGAACTCTGATAACAATTTCAGCTGAAATCGAGAAAAGCCTGTTGTTCAAATGTGACGAGTGCGGAGAACGATTCAAACAGCTAGGGAATCTGAAAGCGCATTGTAAAAAGTATCATTTGAGTAAGAGTTTTTTTTCATTTGAGTTGTCCAATTTTTGTCGCTGTGAATACATTTCATCGAAATATTCAAAATTTATAGATGGACCTATCAAGCCAAAGAAGAAATTCGAATGCGACATTTGTGGAAAGATCTCGGCTGATTTGTGGAAACACAATCAGCACATGCGAACTCATGAGGGTGAGCGAATGTCAATTTTACGAGTTCCAAAAGCGATTTTCGGTATTGAGATGAGTTTTTATTCAGAAACGGAGGAACGTCGAAAGCCACACCGGTGTGATGAGTGTGGAAAGCGTTTTAGTACTCCATCGTTCCTCAGAAAGCACGTGCTTTTCCATCTGAGTAAGTGCTCATTTGAGATTAGAACAGAATTACGTACCAAAAATCGTGCTAGAATCACATTTGAGAAATTTTAATTGGCTCGAGAGTCTCAACTTAAGATAACGAAGAACAGAATAAACCACATCAATGTGATAAATGTGGCAAGCGATTTCCCCTGCCCTCGAATCTTGCAACACACAAGATCTCTCATTTGGGTTAGTTTATTTTAATTTTACGTCAAACATTGAAAATTCAATTCGATATTGCAGCTCCCGACGATCCCCGTAGAAAGAAATTCGAGTGTACTATTTGTCACAAACTTTTCGCGACTAAAGGAGATCTGAGAAAGCACGCAAGGCTTCACCTCGGTTAGTAAAAACAACTTCTGGCTGGTTCTGTCACTTCTTATGCTTAAGACGATATTGAGAAGAAGAAACCTTACAAATGTAACTTGTGCGAGAAACGGTTCACAAATCCAGGAAATAGAACAACCCATGAAAAGATTCATCTGCGTAAGTGCACATGTTTACGAATTTGGAACAACGTGTTCTTGATTCAGCCCCAGACGACCCTCGCAAAAATCAGTTCAAATGTGATGAAGCTGGATGCAATAAACAATTTACACAAATGCATAATCTTGCTCTACATAAGAAAACACATTTGCGCAAGTTTTAACGAAAACCATTTGCATAGAATTTTCTATTTTAGCAATCGACGACCCTCGCAGAAAACCTTTTGAATGCGACTTTTGCGGCGCACGCTTTAAAGAGTCTGCCGGTCTCAAGAGTCACAAGCAGATTCACCTGGGTAAGAAAAAATCGAACCTGCGCCATCTAATAGGGTTTTTTTTTCCAGAAAATGAAGAAGAACAATTACCGTTCGAATGTGAGATTTGTGGAAAAAGGTTTAGCCGGAAGGGAAATTTAAACACACACAGACACAGGCATCTAGGTGAGAATTTCGTTTTTTGTTGTATTATTTATTTGAAAAATTGCAGCTGTCGACGACCCTTGCAAGAAGAAATACGAGTGCGATATTTGTGGAAAACGTCTCAGAGATGCAACAAGTTTTGGCAGACACAAGCGAACTCATGACGGTAAGTGAAGCAAACGAAAACATGTATTTCAATATCATAATTGAAATAATAAACATGAATTCTTGACATTCAAGTAAACGAAGAAGTGCGACTACCACATGCATGCGAGGTCTGTGGGAAGAAATTTAGCAACACAGGGAATCTCAAAACCCACAAAAATATTCACTTGGGTGAGTTTCTTTATCTTGAAGTCTGACAGAAAACATTTAATTATAGCTGATGATGATCCTCAAAAGAAGAAATATCAGTGCGATATTTGTGGTAAATTCATATGCGACCAATCTTCTCTTGCTACGCACAGGAAAATTCATGAGAGTAAGTGGAGTACAAAAGAGCATTAGTTGCATTTTGTTTGGACATTCAAACTCTTTGTAGAATCCAATAAAGGACCATTCGAATGTGATGTTTGTGACAAGTTGTGTGAAGATCATGCTAGCTTTGTCGTACACAGAAGATTCTGTGCGGCGAAGGACAAGAAGAGGCAAATGAGATTGACCATCCTTTTATTTTTCTTTGCCAATATGAAGTTTCCAGGAAGAACAGAGCGATTTGTCAGATGAGTACAGATGATCAGAAGTAGACGACATTGAAAATTGCAGTAACGATGAGAAGCTTTCAACGAACAGATAAATTAATAGTGCTCTATCTTTCATTGTCGAATATTTCGCATACATAACAATACCTGTGCTTCTCACTTCCATTCTGAATGAAATTTTTTCGCCTAATTCTGAAATTTGTTTCATACAAGATAGCCATATTATAATGTCAATGATATGCGACATGGCGAGGGCAACTTGCCTCCTGGCAGTGCTCCATTTGACCATGAAACGTATGAGATCAGATCATC
This sequence comes from Pristionchus japonicus, assembly GCA_900490845.1. Classification (NCBI taxonomy): domain Eukaryota; kingdom Metazoa; phylum Nematoda; class Chromadorea; order Rhabditida; family Neodiplogasteridae; genus Pristionchus; species Pristionchus japonicus. Next base: position 94,171 of record LS506716.1, read on the forward strand.
TTTGTGTTACTTGGGCTCGCGTCGCTACGGCGTCCCTTTTCAATCATTCAAATCCTGATGAGGTTTCTTCACCTCTATCAAAATCTATCACATTCTATAGCCACGCTTCTTAATAAAATCATTCAATACTCAGATGCAAGATTTCGAAATAGAGCCAGCTGAGGAGGAAAAACGGAAGGTGGCTTTTCTTTTTTTTCCTTTATTCGTCCAGTATTCAGCTCTTTAGTTTTACGCCTTCTTTTGTTTTCTCAGAAACGCCTCAGATGCCTACTTCGGAAAGCGGAAGATTGTATTCAGGTCATAATGAAGAATGAAGCAAACGTGGAGGTCAGCATATCATTGTACTCTTATCGAAGAATCATTGCAGAATCTTCATTTTGCATCTATTTCACTGGAGATGGAAAGAGTTCGAAATAAAGAATTGGATGGCGAAAGGTTACCATACCATTGATATTAAATTTTTCACTCGTTTACGTTCAGACAATATTTTATCAGTAGCGAAGCCTACGTATTGTCCGAAAAACTTGAGCAGACGATTAATTGGATCAGTGACAGAGAGATGAATCGACCCAGCACTGTGCAACTTGTGAGTGCAAAAAATATTGAGTGAAACGGAATTGAGGTTGTTGTAAAACGATGCAATATGGAGGAAGCCTATTCAATGCTTTTCAGTTTGCAATAGGTGGATGGAAGGTAGAAGAGACGGAACAACTACCTACGATCAAGTCTGAGGTAAGGAGAGTGAATGTGGGGCGCAATTCACAATTAGCGAGTATTGAGTAATCTTAGGCATGGTTGGAGTTAACTGTGTCTTCTGAGTGTGACCAGTGAGAGAGCGCGAAAGGTATGGATCTTATTTATCATGAGACGTTTCGGAGCGACGCTGATGATGGAAAGGATATTTTCATATCTTTTTTTCAGTTTTCTCTCGCCTCAGCAAGTACTGAGGACGATGCTGAATTATCAGACGAAGAATCTGATGAAGATGATTGTCAAGTACTCGTAGAGAGTCGTGATCATTCGACTCCCAAAAAAAGGATCAAGCGAAAGCCGAACGCTTCAGGAAAATATGAGTGCAAAATATGCAGCAAAGTGTACGCGCAGAGCGGAACACTGCGATACCATGAACAGAGTCATTTCGGTGTGTGAACTAAGGAGAGTTAGGAGAGTTCTACAGTTAGAATGATGCTTAGGAACGGTAATTACTCCCTTGAAAATTGATTACCATATCAGAAACTGAAGAAGTGAGAAAGCCACGTCAGTGTGATATCTGTGGAAAACGCTTCAGGAAGCCATGGGATCTCAGAAATCACATGATTTCACACCATAGTAAGTGTTCATTACAGGCCGACAAATGCAATAATGCAATGATCACAGTCTTCCCATTTGACAGATATTATCGATTTAGGATTTTTTTCAAACCTTATTTTACAGTCTTCTTTTAGATGATGAAGAACGCGAAAAACCCTTTATAAAGTTGATTATGTATGTTTTCCTTCATTTTCAGATGAAATTGAGAAGAAGAAACCGTACAAATGCAATTTTTGCGAAAAGCGATTCTCCATTCCTTCAAATCGAACTATTCACGAACGCATCCACTTACGTGAGCAAATATGTTTAATTTTTCTATGAATATTTGTTCGTATAGCACAAGATGACCCTCGAAAAAGGCTGTTCAAATGTGATGAACCTGGATGCGATAAACAATTCAACCAAATGTGTTCTCTGGACCGTCATAAGAAAAATCATTTGCGTAAGTATTATATTTTCGAAAATGTATTGCGTTTCGGAATGGATTGCATTTCAGCTATCGGCGAACAGTGCAGAAAACCCTTTGAGTGCGACATATGCTGTGCACGTTTTTCAGAGAATAAGAATCTCATAGTCCACAAACGGAATCACTTAGGTGAGGCAAAATTGAATGCAATCAATAAATTCATTAGATTTTTAGGAAGTGAAGAAGAAAGACTGCCCCACGAGTGTGACATCTGCAAAAAGAGGTTTGGCTGGAAGACCAATTTAATGACACATAGAAACAGGCATTTAGGTGAGTTCGTGGCATTTAATTTAAAAAAAAATACTTTTCAGCTGATGATGACCCTCTAAAAAAGATATTCGAGTGCGATATATGCGGTATTCGCCTTAGTTCACAATCGAAATTGAGTACACACAAGAGAATTCATAGAGGTTTTCCTTGTTGCTTACAAGAGAAATATTAAAATAAGTAACATTCAGAAAGTGAAGATGTGAGGCTGCCCCACAAGTGCGACATTTGTGCGAAGAAATTTAGTTTGAATTATCTTCTGAAGAAACATAAGAATCTTCATTTGGGTGATTTCTAAGTCTTAGAAAAAAATAACACTTCCTTACAGCTGACGGTGACCCTCAGAAGAAGAAATATCAGTGTGATATTTGTGGAAAAATCTTCTGCAGCCCATCATCTCTCAATAGGCACAAGAAAGTTCATGACAGTGAGTGGGATTCTAACATACACTACTCAAAAAAACTAAGGAAAGCCTTGAAAAAAATATTGTAGGGGCGACGTGTGCTTTTCAAAGCCGATTATCTACATAGCAGTGCCGACCAGTATTTTTGATTCCAAACCGTCAAAAAAATATTAAAATTATTCTTTTACTATGCAAATTATTCCAGAACCAGAAGGTCCCTTCGAATGCGATCTCTGTGGGAAGGTCTGCGGAACTCACTCAAACCATTTCCAGCACAGGCGAGCCTGTGAGAACAAGAAAGCAATGGCAAATAAGGTGAGCATAGAAACTGGAAGTTTGTGAAAGGGACAGCAATCCACAGGATGGAGCAGGAGAAGCAGTCGATTAGTCAACATTGACAGATTGCATTCACATATATTATTCGAGTATTCTGCAAGTTTCATAATAAATTTTCGTTTTGAAAGATTCCCATTGAAAATCTGTTTACTCTAACGTCATCCCTGTCCAAGAGCTAAATTATGATTGTATTGTTCTTTGGTTTTTCGTCTACAAAAAAGCGTTAAAAAATATCAAACAATGTGCCCTGTGGCAGTCGATCACTAATCGATGTTTTCACGGTGTGACATGCCTTCGCGGGCATCGTTCAGACGCTAACAATACGCGGAGTGAGATCGGAAGCAGGAGATCGGAAACGCCCGACGAACAACTTTTCGTGTCTAATCAGCGCTCTGCCCGCCTAAAATATTTGTATGCCCTTCTTGTTTTGATATGTCATCACTTGCAAAAATGCCTATTTTATTTAATTATTCAGTTTTATGCTTCTGCCTCTGAGTTCTCCATTGAGAGATCTCCTTCACAACTTCCACTCATTTCATCAAAATGAACTACGTAATTGAGTCTTCTGACATTGAAATTGCAAGCGTTGTTCGGAGATCTATCGATCTCATTCACGAAATGATCAAGAGTAGTGTGAGCCCCGAGGTTAGTTCGGAAAAAAATACAAACTTGAATTGATAAACTGTCATTTTAGGGGTTGCAGTTTGCATCTGTTTCGTTGAGGAATGTCCTACTATCTGTTCGAAAAGATGACAATTGCAGGTAACCTGATCTTTTTCTTCTCGTTTGATCAATTCTTCATTTAGACACCCTCTGCTTTTGTATAAGTTTCTCCAAGCTTCCGAAATTCTAGAGGAAACGTTGACGTGGATGAATAAGAAAAGACGAATAACAGTCAAATCTGGGAAACAGGTCAGATTTTCTTTTCTTCTTGTTCTTCAATTTTTCGATCGAATAAATCGTTCTGCAGGAGCCACTTTTGCCAAACGATAACAATGATGGAGGTAGCCTGTTCAACGTCTCCGAGTTCGGTGTCAACAATCGGAAGGTGAAAGAAGAGGTGCTTGAAATTGAACCCGCATTGAGCGCTGTTCTAACAAAGGCGCGAATTTTTAGGTGAAAGCGGAAGAAAAAAAGGAGCTTGAACAGTCAATAGCGAATGGCCTCTTTATGGACGATGACGATCTACCATCGAATGACAACCCTGATCTGTCAATGAAAAGCGAAAACGTGGAGTCTGACGAAGATGAGGAAGGCTCATCAGAAATCATGCAATTCAAGAAAGTGAAATGCAAGTACTGCGACAGGAAATTTGCTACAGAGATTTATTTGCATGCACATCAAAGAAGGGTGCACGTCGGTGAGAAATTCCATTAAAGTCGCCAGATCACAAATGGGTTTTTCAGAGGATATCCAGAATCGACTCCCATTTAAATGTGACAAATGCGGAGAAAGATTCATGCTTCTCCGAGCTCTAAATAGGCACAAGAATAACCATGCAAGTGAGTATTAATTGAAGGGTTAATGCAAACATAGTTCAATTTTCAGAACCAAAGAAAGTATACGAATGCGAAATCTGCGGTAAGATTAGCCGTGACAGAGACAGACACAGTCGGCACCTTCTCACTCATGGAAGTTAGTTCTTTTTCGATTTTCACATTCAAAGTACACTGATCATCAGTCACTACTCAAAGTTTGAACAATTTTAGCAACAGATGAAGAGAAGAAGCCGTGTCAATGCGACTAATGTGGAAAGCGATTTCGCGATGTTTCGGATCTACATATTCACAAAAGATCACACTCCAGTCAGTTTATACAAATATTTATAAAAAGTTTATACAAATATTTTCTTCCCGCGGTTCAAATAACTTGAAAGTTTCGCAATTCAATGTTAATTCGCAACGATTTACAGCTAATGAAGAGGTGAAGAAGCCTTACCAATGTAAGGAATGCGGAGATCGATTCGTCTTGTTGACACAACTCGAACGACACAAGAATCATCATTACGGTTCGTGTTTTCAGAAATTATTTTTAAAATGATTCTATTAAAGCTCTCAACGACCCTCGAAGGAAGAGATTTGAGTGTGATATATGCGATATGTTCTTTGGCACCAAAAACGATTTGCTAAAGCACAAGAAGTTGCATCTCGGTAAGCGTTAATGTGGGGATTTTGTCATTCGGGCTGAATTGATCTCAAGCAGACTTGATCACGCAGTGAGCTTCCGCTCCATGCCTGGAACTGCGAAGTTACTCTAACTTTCCCTAATTTCAGAAGATGTCGAGACAAAGAAGCCTCACAAATGCAAATTTTGTGATGCGCGATTTGCCAACTCAGGGAATCGAAATCGACATGAATTGACCCATTTACGTATGTTGTTTGCACTCGACTTTAAACAAAATGTCTAAATATTCAGCTTCCGATGATCCAAACAAAAAGATGTTCAAATGCGAAGAATCTGGATGTGAAAAGGAATTTACTGAAGAGCATAATCTGAAATATCATATGAGAACTCATTTGCGTAAGTAAAACTCTGGAGTCAATCAAGAAGCCAGAATTGTACTGCCATGCACATCAGAGCCTGCTCTGGATAAAACTGTTAAAATCCAAATCCAAATCCAAATACTGGTGCGCTAATGTGAAAAATGTCTATACTTTAAGCGGATGATGATCCTCGCAAGAAAGAGGTGTGCGAAGTGTGCGGTAAGTATTTCGCCACCCCTGCCGGACTCAGAAAACACAAGAAGTTCCATTTGGGTGAGAAACTAAACGAAGCGAACGAAGTGACAAAGCATTTTCAGGCAAGGAGGAAGAAAGGTATCCCTACAGTTGTGATATCTGTGATAAGCGGTTCAGCTCGACTGGAAATCTTGACATGCACAGGAATATACATTTCAGTACGTTCTATTTATTGAATGCAATTTTCAACAAAAAAAATAATAATTTAGAAGCGCACGACCCTGAGAAGAAGAAATACGAGTGCAATATCTGTGGAAAGATTCTCACCAACGCCGCCAGTGTCAGCAACCACAAGAAACTGCATGAGGGTTTGTTGAACAAATTTAGGAGCGAACGATTTTTGTTGTCGGCTCAAAGACAACCGTATCGAACGGGGAGTAGCATGCGGATAATGTGCGATTGTGTCCTATAACCGGGTGTTCATCATCACACTACCATACTGCCATACATTTCAGAGGACGAAGACCTCCGCCTTCGCCATAAATGCGACGTATGCGGGAAGGGATTCGTCCTCTCGGGAAATCTCAAGCAACACAAGCGAACTCATCTGCGTATGTCCCCGTAATTTCATCAATCTTTATCTTTAAAGTATAAAAAAATCAATTGTAATTACGTTTACAGCTGCTAACGATCCTAATAAGGCACAGTTCGAGTGCAACATTTGCGGAAAATTCTCAACCACTCGATCGTCTCTGAAGAAACACAAGGAAGTGATGCATGAAAGTGAGAGATTTTCGAATTTGCGCATGTGAAATGCAGACTAAATTGCGTGGTTAATGAGCTTTTGAGTTCAAATTTCTATTCAGAAGCGAAGCAAGGCCCGTTCGAGTGCGATAAGTGCGATGAGGAGCCCTTCGTAACCTCAGCCGATCTTGCATCGCATCGAAGATTCTGCAATGCGAGAAGGAATAAGAAAACAACGATGAAGAAGGTGAAAATCACAAAATTCTGGCAGTATGATGATAACTTTGAATGTTCAGAACAGTCAAGGAGCGTGGTCGGATGAGAACTCAGACGAAGGAAGTGGCAGCGAGGATGCGCAATGAGAATCATAGATCTGAAAAGGAATCTGCACTTTCGATATCTACACGTTTAGGTGATTACATCAATCTCTTTTGCTTCAACGATTTCGCTTGTTTTTCCCATTGCAGAATGAAGTGGATAAACCTTATAACACCATGCTTTTTTTTCAGAAATGATCAATGGCTTTGTTTGTCTCGTTCAGAGTACGATTGCCCAGTGTAGGTTTTGGGGAAGGGTTTATACAAAGAACAGAAGATAATGAAATTGAGATAAACATGCATCTTATCGAGAATGTTCAACGCCAAAGAGGATAGTTGTTTTTGTTTGCAATTCCGTTTGCGAGTGATGCATTATTAGGCATTTTCTACTGTCTTCATCGAGAATTCAATATGACAAATAGGCGGACGTATATTTCCGGTACAGACAAAATGACAGTAGAATGGACTGCCTTTCTTCGTGACTTTTGTTTCTCCGATCTCATTTCGGCTAACAGAATACTGGAAAAAATTTAATATTTTGTACAAAGATATAAAACAATTCACCGAACGTAATAATAGTTTTGAAAACAGAAGCTCTTCAAAATATCATAAAAAACGAATGCAAACAAACTTACTTTGTTTGAGCTCAGGCCCTCGAGCTGATCATTTCGAATCAAATTCGAGGATGAAAAGTACCATGACACAATTTCGCATCGAGGGACTGGCTGGTCAAGTCTCATCTGTAAAGTACACGCTAAAATAATATTGAAACGATTTCCTCACTTTAATCAGATCAAGTATACGTTCAGGAGTAAGAACCACATGCTTCAGGTCAAGCGTCGTGTAACGACAAATTACTGCTGTTCCGATGCTACCCAAGCAGTGAACACCTGAATTTAGATCGCTGAAGGATGCTGCAAATACTTTAAAACTCACCCCACTGTCAATCTCTAGCTCGTAGTCTGCGTAAGCTGGATCGGAGCTGAACTCACTAAGGAATCTTTCGTTGATAATGTTTTCGAAATGATACTCTGACTTTTTAAACTCTAAGGACCTTCGTTGCAAGCAAGAATCGGGCAACTCTGCAAAGGATTCTTGCACTCTAAAATAGAATATTCAAACAAACATATCCGTGGCAGGATCCACCCAACCAGGGAAAGGATCGAAATTCCCGAGATCCTCTCTGAGATGGACGCCTTTGAACGACATGGAGTGCAACTGATTTACTTTCAAAATTGAGGTCATTTGTTCGAGAGCGAACTTGTCAAGAAGATTCTGAACGAGAGCACTAAAACGAGGCCGATGAACGGAACGAGACTCATACATTGTAGAAACGCAGGTGATCGAAGACATTCTTCTCACAGAGTTTAGCAATGTTTTGGAAGAGTTCCACTGGAACCGGACTCTGCACTTTGCGGTCGAAGACCTCACGTTTCTATAAAAGCATAGAGTATAAATATTTTAACAATTTGATTTTTATTCGTCTATTTGAATAGAAGATACATATTCAGCTTCGATCGGGGTCGGCCTCTGCTTTGCGCGCTCGAAGACTTCACATTTCTAGTAGAACAAATAATTAGCTGTCTTGCTTGTATAAAACTAATTAATTAGCAGTTTTGTTTGTTGAAAACGAATTGACTAAACGAGGAATATCTAGTTGCAAAAAGTTGTGTAGTTTAAAAGCCAGATCCACTTATGAGCAAAATTACGCGGATCAAAGTACTAACCTTCAAGAACGTTGGATCACAGCCGTGAAAACTTTCTCGGCGACTTTGCATTATACCATCGATATTCTTGATGTGGAATGCGAGGCAAGTATCTCCCTCCACCCATGGATTGAGATAGAAGGAGTGGCCAGTAGGGTTGTCTATCCGGAGTTTTATCCGTCATTCCGAGTTGATTTCCCTACTCATTCTTCTCTCCGCGGAGTGATGAACTCGGTCTCCTCTCGACTCGGAAGTCCGAATAGATCTCGGACATCCGTCATCGAGAAATGAACTTGAATCGCTGATGAAACTCAACGATTTCACTTCTCTGGACGACAAGGAGTGTGGCCGGTCTCCTCAATCCGAGAGACGGAGGAATGAGAATGACGGAGTTCCGAGATCTATCTCGGATGTCCGCATACGAAATGAGACAGGTCGACCGAGTCACGGAGTGAATGAGAGAGGGGAATAAGAGGGAAGGGAACTCCGTACTCCGGATAGACAACCCTAGTGGCCAGCAGAGTCCTAGAAGACTGAATTTCTCCACACAAATAATAACAGTATTGTAAACCTGAGTAATTACAAGTTGATATGCTTCCGACTTCAATGCACTGAACTTCTCCTGGTTTGCGAAACAACTCATTCTCTGACTAACACTCTTCATTTGATCAAGAGTTCTCCTGAATTTTTCTAACATTAGATTATATTAAATTGGCAAAACCTGTCAAGGAATGAGAACACCGACATTGTGCAATCATCGATCAAGTTCGACAGATGATCCTGTGAAAGTCGAAATTATGTTATGAAAAATCAAGCTAAATAATGATTACCTCATCACTGATGAGCACGGGATTATGGAACTGATGCATGACAATCTAAAGGTAACAGCCAGTGAATGTTGCGGAGGATTGGGAAAACGACGCGTATTTGGAGAGCGGGAAATCATGCATCGACGCGTCTTTTCTAGCGTCCATTTTCAAATACGCTTGTGTGCACACCGTTTTAGGAGTGCTTATGGAACTAATTCAAGCAAATTACAACAAAGAACCATAAATCACAATGTTAGAAGCGAAATATTTTCGAAATTTACTTTCAAAACACAGACACATCTCGATCTATTTTGAAAGACAAGGCGATATCGTAGTGCAAAACCACGGCTCGGACAATATCATAGAGCTGCGCTCAAGTGCTTGTGACCACTGATAAGAAGGGCCTCTCATTCTAATCACTCTTACTTCTAAGCTTGCTCTCAGCTCGTTGTTTCAATTTCTCCTGATGCAAATGCAGAGTAATGATGTCGCACTCTGCTTTCTTGTTCGCAGTAGCGTTCACAATACGGACCTCCTCATTTCACATGTATCCTCACCTTTCTAGCGTGTGAAATGAAGAGACCGAGTTACGAACCCTTGTCCAGGCATGGCACATTCCGTGTACGATGGTGTCCTTGAATTGACGAATCGACAATTTCTGGAATATAAAGAGGAGGGCAACTCGGTCTTCCAAGTGGAGGACGGTTGGTTAAATCTTTTCCAGAATTCCTGACTTGATTGCGTGCATTTTCCAGGCACAAAATTCTACTATAACCCGGAATTGAGACAGCTGTACGTGAAGTGGCAGTGAGTTTGATGTTGTTTTCCCATGCAAGTCGCAAATTTCACGAGATAGCTCTACTAATCTTGATGGTTCCACTTTCAATTCGATGTAAAAAATCATTTGGCTCACTTGAGAGCGCGCAGTGTTGGTAATGCTCCTCATTTCTTCAGACTGGGTCGAGCAGGCACGAATAACGCGGCAAGCATCCAAGCCGATGCCAAACTGCCGGATGGTTACATTCGCAGCGTGTGCCCGCACGGAAACGCGATTTACATCGAAGCCGGAGGAAAGGTTGGCACTTTTCTCTTGGTCCCGATAGAAGTGGAAAATTTATTGAAAAATCACTTCATTATTATTTCGAAATCCAAAAGACCTCGAGCTGGAGGTTGTTTCTAAGGGGAGTGGAGGGAAGATAAGGAATGTATTTCGAAATGGTGTTGTGAGCAACGGGGCATTGCTTCATTGAAGCTGGATCGAACTAGGAACCGATAATACAATCGAATGTATCCTTCGCAGACACTGTCAACAATCCTTACATAGGTCTACAAAGCATTCTTCACACTGGCCGATGGCATCACCGTTTCTCATGTGAAGGACCTGCAGAAAGTGAGGATACTAGCCAAATTTCACGTTTCCTCTAGCAAATTTCACGTTTCCTCTTGTGTCTGAAATCCCCGATTTGGAACGAATTCGAAATAACCAGGGTACGTATTCGCTTCAGGACGAGGCAGTCCACTCTGCTGGCCTCTGCAACTTCACTCTAACCGGGAAGCACTACGCCTATCGCTTGTGCGATGATCCGAGCCGGGACGCTATCCTTCTCGATTTGCCGGATGCGGAGCTGAAGCCGTGGTGCATTCACAGGTATGGGGTATTGTCGAAGACACCTAGCGCCTTCCTCCTCCCCTATTGTTCCGAAGTAACGAGATCTGTGTTTGCAGAGGCAAGCTCTACTACATCAGGGAAAACGAATCGAATATGCGACCTTCCGTTCACAAATTGGGCGAGAATGCAGTTCAGTTGGAGGTAATTTCCTATATTTTCGTTGTACAATTACAACGAGGTGTATTTCAGGTACCCGGCCACATGACTGTGGTCTCCTATGCCTCTGAGGACTCTTGCCGCTTCTTGTATTTCGCTGATGGAAGAACTCAACGGATTATATACACAATCGACACGCAAACGCTCAAGTTTCTCCCGTTCATGAACACGAAGTGAAGAGTGAGACGAATTAGACCGTGAATCACTATTTGTTTCAGCATTGACAATTTCTGTATCGAACATGTGGTCGGCGTACGTAATGGAGTAATCACGCTCAAAGGCTTCATGGATTCGGATTCGGGTAGAAAGTGCTTGATGAGTGCACATCTTCCAAAGGAATATGTGAGAACCATTCGTTTATAAAGAACTGTAGATCTCCTATATAGTCAAATTGTTGACTTCTGTAGTTTATCAGTGAACATCTCGATTTTTAACGGATCTGCTCCTTTCAGTTCCACATTGTTCCAGTCATAAGCCGCGAGAGGAACGAAATGCAGAAAATGAGGGAGCAGGTTTGTGAGATTTTCAAACTGCTAAAATGTGTTATGTTTCCAGCACGACCGTGAAGAGCAGATATGGGCAAGAGAGAAGGCCGAGATGAATCTCAGACATAACAACAAAGTTTCAGAGGTAATGTAAATTCTTAGGCAATTGAAAATTCGGTTTCAGTTATCTGGTTGTCGATCCGATTATAGGAAATATTGCTTGATACAAAACTATGTCAGATGGAGCTGCATTCGAAAAGGCTCAAGCAAATGAATACTACTGTGAACGAGGATTACCTGGAATTGCGAACACAAATGAGGGAGGTTAGAAGTTTTTGAACTGCAAGATAAAAAAAAAAAAATGAAATTTAGCTGAAAACCCAACTGGACCAATACAAAACGGCGGATATTGATAATAAAGATGCTAATCAAGCATTGCGAGCGGATACCTCGCAGGTACACAGATTACACGGGCTTCAAATCGCGAAAAAATATGTTGTTATTTGAAAAAAATTTAGATGCTAGCTACGATTGATGATCAAACGAGGCAGATTCAATCACATTTATCTGAGACCAAACAGGCATGTTCTCTTGATCACTTAGATTGCGGTTGAAAGATAATCTTTTGACAGACTTTTTCGAAAATTATAAAAAGTACTTCCAGATGAAGAAATTGTTGGAGGAATCCCGAGAGAGAATTAGAGAACTCGAACTGAAAGAATTGCAGAACAAGGACGCAATAGCTGAGGTAATTTCGAGTGTATTATTCGATCCGGAGTAAGCATTCACACAAGTGCCTGAATACTGTGTTGAATAAAATGAAAAAAAAAAGATTTAGTTGAACAACGAAGTCAAAGTGATAAGTCGGATGTTGGCCAAGGCAACGCAAGAGAATGAACGACTACTGCAAAAGGTGATGCATAATTTGATTGCACCCGTAAATTAAGAGCAGCTGCAAATATCGAGGAGATACAGTTCCGTTTAGAATGCCCAAGAAGGGTCTCTTCAACCTCCTCCACTTCCTTCTCCACAACAACAACATCACGCTGCCTCTGCCACCGTTCCAGTGAGCGAAACTCACCACGAACTAGAGAAGAAAATATGTTTCCAGAGTGCAAAGCCAACCCAGATCGAGCAGCAGAATTCTGTTCTACCACCAGTCATTAATGTGCCTCCTCCCTCCCATCCTACTCCTTCCATGCCCGTTCCCGATCTTCCGCCACCCGTCGCACCACCCGCGCATCTGCCTCCTCCGCCACCACCTCCAGGCGCCGCCGTCCCCACTTCTGGTAAGATTGGAGGGAAACATCATCTCCGGCAATCTCGAAGTACCATATAGACAAAAACTCATGCTTAAGAAAGTATCGCATCTTCTCGCTCAAATGACAATCGATCCGATCTGCTCTCCGAGATTCGAGGCGGCTTCAGTCTGCGGCCGGTACGTTGCAATGCAATATCATTACGTCTAAATGATGCGTTTCAGACCGCAACTCAAGAATCCGGCGCTGGCAGGGCGGATAATGTTGCGGACACGCTGAGGAGAGTTATGGGCGAGCGACGCAGGACGATGGGAGACGAGGAGAGTGGACAGGAGGAGCAGGAGGAGGTGGACCCGGGATGGTGCAATCTGTGAAAATAGAGAATTTTCCACGAATTTCACAGTTTTCTGAATTATTTCTTTCTTTTAGTGCTTATGAATCGATCAACTCATGTATTGTAGTGTTCAACTCTTGTGTTCTAAAAGTTCAAATAAAAATACAGCACAAATAAGAAAGGTGCGCCTCTAATGGTTGAAAGTTATGAACGATGAGGAGAGTGGACAGGAGGAGCAGGAGGAGGTGGACCCGGGATGGTGCAATGGTGAAAATCAATCGTAAATTTGTTGATGGCCATGTCTATTTCTCAATCGTTGTAAGTCCGTAACAATCCTATGTTCCTCCTTTCATGAACCCATTACTTGCTGCTCGTAATGTTCAAAAACTGTGTTGCACACGTTCAAATACCCCCGCCATACAAAATAAACAATGTAACGAGATGTTTTTATGGTGTTTAGAGCATTCGCAACTTTGTGGTGAAACCAAACACTACAACGTGAGGATCATTATCGCTCACCTCCCTCTATGCTCCTCTTTCCGGGACGATTAAAAAGCGTTAGTACTGAAAACTCCATTTCTGTCACAGTTCGAAATGTCTCTTTGCATTCAACAGTATCTTGCCTCTTTTTCGCGCATACATCGGTACAACCGCTATAGAAAAAAGTCTGTATCGGTAGTCAGAAAGTGCTAGAGAGTGTGTCGAATGGAGAGAGTCAGATTCGCGACCGGTTAGGGAAAGTGTGAAGTGATCATTGCATCAGATAAAGTATGTGTTTTGAGTGCGCCTGCTCTTCTATCATAATGATCTCGCCCGACGGACAGGGATGAAACATAAAAGGTGAGAACTGCGCTCAATTCTGTTTGTTAGTGTTACTGAAGTGATCGAGCCACGATAGGAATCTATCACCGTTACATTTCGCTCTACCTACCTAACGAGGGCGATAGGGAAAGCGGAGCAACAGAGATGAAGCGATTATCCGTACCGAATATAGCGAAACGTTTCTCGTCCGCTAAATGCTTCCGCGCTTGTGTTCACTCACATTTGGAACCTACATTTTGAACTGTGAACTGTCTGTTCATTGCAGCGGCATTGTGCCTTTGATTATCAGTGAAACCATAACTTTCCCAATTTTTACTTTCCCAATTTTTCCTTCACATTTTTCTGTCCGTGCCTATTCACATTTCGATAGCGCGGCGCGCTTTGCGGTAACTTTTTTGCACTCTAGCGCTACAAATCTCTGTCCGAATTCGCCTCTTTGATCATTTGATAATCGGCTTTGTTCCTTTGACTCTCCGAATTTGAGCGAGATTTTTAGGTCGGAAACGGTCAGTTTATCGAAACAGTTATAACGCATTCTTTCCGCACATTCTAGTGTCATTGCCCATTATTTCCTTGTCTGTGAACATCATCTTCCGACGTCTCCGCTTCACAGATGACCGCTATGGAGTCAGCACCCACATCTTCATGCGCCAAAGGTTCGGCTTATTTCATGGCAATTGAACCTGCCAGAGTTACACAAACTATGGAAATAATAGTCACACAACTTCTCTCAAAGTCTTCACGCTCAGGGCAGAAGAATTAAGATGAAACCAATTATCGAGGTGATAGATCCCTGAGCTAACTGATCATCGCATTTTCAGTCCGTCTGCTCGCCCTCTGCTGCGCGGTCGCTTTCTCTTCCAATTGGCAGTTCGCGTACTCGAGCACCTTCCTGAATACTCCGGTGCTGGAGTTCAAGGTCAGTATCGAAATTCAGTTTCTGAATCGCCTCACACATTCTGACAGAACGATCAGCGACGAGAGTAGGCAACTAATACAACGTCGATGAGTTCAGGAATACCTCAACTCCTCCTTCCACTCAACGCTCACCGAAGACTCGTACGTGCACGTGTGGGATGCAGTGCAGAACATCTGGTAAGTCTCCCAAAACTGCACCACCAAACCTTAGAATCACCTTAGGATCATATTTTCTTGCAAGACAAGAGCCGATTCCAGGTTCATCGGCTTCTTCCTGGGCATCTGGCTGTCGCCCGTGCTCAACGATCGTCTGGGCAGGAAGAGTGCGTCTTTGATTCTCACCTAAAACTTCTTCGTACCTTCATAAGGGGAAGCGGATGCAGAAACAGTTGCCATTTAACACTGTTTGCATAGCAGAAACATAAAATAATGATTCTCCTTTCAGAAGGCCTGCTCATCGGCAACACGGCCAACTTCCTCGCTGCGATCATCCAGTTCCTGGGAGTGTGGCTGCACCTGCCCGTGCTGCTCATTATAGGTATTTTTGGGAGATGGGACGTTTAGGAACCTGAACCTGATGTTTTGAAATATCATTTTTAGGGTTTCAAAACGCGAAACAAAATGTCCCATCACCGTATGCATGTACAGCAAACATCTAAACGCTACTGATTCTGTCATTATCAAGCCCAGTTGCGGCCAAAGATGAGAGTTGTTGTACCCACTAGATCATAATCTTCGCGCGGGCGCCATTGGGAAGTGCGTTCGCAGATTTGCCGGCGATTATCTCCTCGATCTATCGGAGAAACAACAGTGCATCGCTGAGTGGTCAAAGATCGTTAGCGATTTTCGAAAATCAAGACAGTCATCTGAAAGTAATTGCTTCAGGTCGCTTCATTGCCTCAGTCATGACGGCAGTCGCTTTTCAAGCTGTGGTGCTGTACCTTCAGGTGTTATTTGCTTTCTCATAACGTCTATGATAGTGCATGGTTTCTGATCTAGGACACGGAGAAAGCAAGGAGAGGGTGATTCAATAAGAGCTCTTGCTTCAGGAAAGCCCTCTTCCTTGAGCCATGAGAAACCAAGTAATGATTTCATAAGAGTATTTCTTCCCAGGAAAGTCCTCCCACCTCGATGCGCGGTGCTGCGAGCTACTGCAGCGAGGTGGTGTTTGCGGCCATGTGTGTTGTGGGTGAGTAAGCTGTTCAGTAATTTCCGTCTCATAACGATCCATTGAAATGCGGTGCCGTGGACATGCTCCTAGACTTTGCGAAACACATTTCAACAGCTGGTACTGTTTCACCCTTTCTAGCCTGTGAACAAAATGAGTGTGTGTTGTTGGTGAGCAATCGAAACTAATTAGTTTTTCCCGCGATTCCTATGTACCATTGACTTTATCATCAAGAACCACTTTCATTCCACCTTTGAAACACATTTCGTAACAGCTTTCTTTCTTTTTTTGTAGAAACAAAACCGTAACAATATTCAATTACGCAACCAAGTAGCGTATTCGTGATTCTTTTGAAACACAACTGAGCACAACGGAAGGTACACAACTATCACGTACATTGGCAGGAATGATGCTGGGCACCGATCAGCTGCTCGGGCAGAACCTGCCGTGGCTGCTCGCAGTGAACATTTTTCCGTGTGAGTGTGACTGATCTTTGATCTTTTGGAAGACCGAATTCAGGCTAAAAACAACGGATTTTCAGGCGCAATCGCTATTCTGATCGTGCTCGCCATCCCGGAAACGCCCAAGTTCCTGCTCATCAAGAAGAATGATCGGTGAGCCTTCCCACCCAGATAGAGGCTCAAAAGTGGGATGGGAATGTATGGAAATTGAGGTGGAAGAGCATGCAAAGTGGAGGGAAGGACGGATGGAGAGACTCTGTGAATCTAAACATGTTGAGAATCGTGAAAATGTTTCAGGAAATCAGCCGAGGCCGCGATTCGCTTCCACCACGGTCAGAGTGTGGACGTGGACAGTGTGGTGGGCGAGCTACTGCATGTTGGTTTTTCGAAATTTCTTTCTAAGAACCACCACGGCATCAAGATGCTAAAGGAAATTGGTGTTGATTCTCGATATTTTATAGCGAGTTGTTCGGTGATTGAAGCTACGCCGTTTCAAAATTAGAGTTCGAAATACAGGTAAGCGTCTCTTCATTTCACACACTCTCTCATCGGCCAGAGTGACGAGAGAGTGTGTGAAATGAGGAGACGATTACCGTATTTCGATTCGAAATGCAATCTTACCAGGAAGCCGACGAGGAATCGAACGAGGCCAACTCCTTCAGGGACATTCTCGTCATTGCAAAGGTTTAAATTTATTTGAACAGAGTTGAGCAACCATCAAATCCTTATGATCTAATCGTAATTTGTTTTGATTGTGAAACGTAACCAATCACCGTGAAACGAAATCGAAACCTAGACCAATGAAAAGCCATTCAGGAACCGCACCTGCGCAAGGTGGTCATTCTGGGCGCGTGTGCGATGCAGGTTACCAGTTTTTCCAGAACTCACAGTTTTTGTTAATCGAACACGCTTCAACGAGCTCCAAAACATGTGTTCGAATGAAATGTACACAAGAAAATATAGGAAATGAGATTCACTCAGTTTTTGTTGATTTACCCCCGTTCATGGAGACGATTATCGGCTTTCTCAATGAGCAATAAGTAAATTATGCAATAAAATGCAGATCACGGTCTCCTTCTGGGGCGCCATATACAACTCGACGCAGTTCATGATGGACTTGAACTGCTCCAAGTGAGTTCACTCACATTTCAACCTTTCACCATCACTATAGGTTCAATGAAATGTTGAATCGGATGCTCCAGGCATCTTGGTCACAGAACCATAAAAAAAGTCGGCGCTTGTGCCGTTGAGCGGACCCCCTCCTTGCAGAGCGAGTTCTGCTAATTGAATTTCCTCCACTCTCTCCCTCCCCTATCTTATTCCATCCATTCTATCTCATCTGCACGGTCGTCGCTCGCTCGAGTGCAATTATTTCATTCATATTTCACTCTCTAATTCAATTACGTCTCACAAAATGAACAATATCCACTCCCATTTGCATCTAAATCTATGTACCCCTTCATCCCCTATAAAAGAGCAAGATTGCCCCACTCCGGTTCAGTCCATCACTCTCCCATTTGGAGGAGAGTGAGGGGAGCCTTGGCCCCCGCGGACAGATCTCCCCGAGTGGGAGAGCGACCCCCTCCTTGCAGAGGCGGGTTCTGCAAAGAGCAGATCTCGCCCTGCAAGGAGGGGGGTCCGCTCAACGGCACAAGCGCCAAAAAGTCATATCGGATATGTTTCACCATCACTATAGATTCAATGAGAAAAGTTTCAATCTGATGCATCAAGCTTCACTCTGAATTCAAAGAAATTAAACTTATCTGCTTCAGTTTTGTCGCCACCTGGTCCTCCACGATCATGGCGACGATCTACTTTGGCGGGACGCTGATCGGATCGCAGCTGATCGATCGGTGAGATACCGTAGCATGACGGTGCTAGGAAGTTATCGATAACTGACTTCTTATTTCCTTAGTGATCGACAACTGACTTTATTCATTTCTTACTGATCCACAACGAACTTTATTCCTTCCTTAGTGATAGATAACTGACTTAATTCAGACTCGGTCGCCGCACGTTGCTCCTCCCTTGTTCAGCCGTTAGTATCGTGTGCTGGACTGCGTTCACGCTCTCGTTTTATCTGCAGAAAACGGTAAAAACATGTGTACGTGTGGAGTTCACCGGAAGAGTGCCTATCCACCAAACACCCCAACTACAAGTGCCAAAACTTGCTGCTTCCTAGTCGTACTTGGTAGTCCTTCACAATACATTTTCCTTTCTAGAACGACAACTGGAAGTACATGGGAATCGCGGCGCTTACTTGTTTCGGATTTCTCTGCGGGTTCGTACTTTTAACCAGTTTGATGGATTCATTTCGAACTCCGGTCGCGAAAATCCCGTGAGCTTTCAGGTGCGGCATCAATGCAATCGCCTGGTTCATCCCTGCGGAGTTGGCGCCACAGAGGTCAGTAATCAGCATTTTAATTAGCAAAAATCATAAAAATTTCAGATACCGCAGTCTAATCCAGTCCGTATGCTACACGATTAACACAGTGAGTTACTAAGTCATTTACGAAGAATCATTCGTCAACAATTCCAGATTGTCGTGGTGATATTCACGTTCACGCTGCTGCCGATGTACATGTCAAGGTTAGCTATCTAGTTGATTCAAAGATTTGATATGTTTCATCGCTGTTACAAATTTAGAAGCAAATAAAAAAGTTGATGGTTGGTTGAGTGTATAATCGAATAAATCAGATCAAACATCAGAGTTGGCCCCGCCACCTTGAGTGTCATACTCCAAAGATGCATTTCATCGGCGTTACCAATAGTGTTGAAAACAGAGAAGATGATTATTGAATGGAAGAAAAGATAATAAAAACCAAATCAAATCGCAGAGTCGGCCCGGCCACTTTCCTCATCCTGTACTGCGCGCCTTCTCTGATCTGCCTGTTGTATCTCACTTGGAAGCTACCGGAGACTAAAGGTTGACGTTTGGAAGCTCGTTTGCTGAACACAATGTTGTGTCTACGAGATCATTGAAGAAAGTGCGAATATCAGAAATTATTCTTCAGGCCGCCCCACTCACGAGATCCAACGGGAACTGAAGAGTTCGCATGCTAGTGTGGCATCGATCAAGGACGATATCATTCTACCCATGAAGTTTTGAGATTGACTGTTGATGATTATGTTTGTCTTCTTCTGTGCATTTGACTTCTATTTTGGTTTCTACTGGTAATTTTATATTCATAGTATAGTCTATTTTATTGTAATCTCTATTGTTCACTTTATTCACAATTTTACATGAAAACATAAAAATAAGATAAGAGAAGAAAAAAGAACCAAGAAAGTTCGTCACGCTCTCCGTGATCTCTAGCTTGTGCGTAATTGAGGGTTTCCCCAAGAAGGAAGCGCTTGGCTGGTCTCAGTTCAGCTCTAAGAACTCTCTCTCACCCGTAATGTCTCGAAATGCGAGCAATCTCATTCTTCTCAAGGGCGAAACTTATCTCATCGTGTAAGTGCAATCTCCGTTGTCACCGTTCAAGAAGCACAAAGTTTTTGTGGTTTTCGATGCATTCGAGCTACAAATACAGATGAAATACATACAAATTGGCTGCCTCAGTAGCAATGATGTTTCAGATACATGCGAGTCCTTGAATTGATCAACTTCACTATGTGTTTCTTCACCATGCGGATAATCTATGTTTGTATCAACCATCAAGCTTGAAATGAGAAATGACAACTTCAGAAACACAGCTCAAAATCACTTGGCGCCTACAAGTACTGCCTGTTTCAAATTGTATTCATGACTCTGCTGTCAAATCAACTGATCATATTTGGTCCTATCTTCGTTCAACCAATCTTGGGTTAGCTATTTTGTCCGTATTTTGAAAGAGTTTTTCTCAGGTGTTTACCAAACGATAGATGTTGTGGAGAATCCGAAGATCATTCATGGCATGATTGTTCGTTATTTTCACTTGAATCTTTAAATAATTTTTCAGTGCATTTTAAATAATTTTTCAGTGCGCCTGGATCATTTTCTGTGCTTTCGACATTGCCTCGATTCAGGATGGATTCCTATTCAGATTTCGAGTCCTTCTAAAATCATTCTATCCTCGGTTTACAAACAAATCTATCTGGGTATTTACGCCGGCAAGAGCTGAAAAAATAACGAAAAACATTCAGATTGCTTTTGCTTTGTCAATAAAAATCGAGATCATTGTAACGACTGCGATCTTCTTCTTCCCACTTGGAGACCAATTGAATCGGGCAGAAATGAGGCAGTACCTACTGCAGGTTTGATTCACTCATCGCTCAAATATAGGTCGTTTTCAGAACTACCCTAACGTCGTGCCAACGTTTGATGCGTACAAATCATTCATGCTTTATGATACGAAGAATTTGAAAGGTCGGAAACGCATCACCTATCTAGTGTTACCTATATTTGAAGGATTCTTCGAGGCCGCTCTAATAATGGTATTCGGAATTTCTGGAATCACTGCAACGAGTCTCTTTGCAGTTACGGGCATTCTTACGTCAGTGAATTTCTGTTCTTGAAGATTCGAAAATAGTTTCAGCGTATTGCGACTTCACAAGAACCAAATGAGCATAGCAACGCAAAAGATGCATACGCGTTTCATTGTCCAGCTGGGATTTCAGATAAACTCCAAGACTTTCGGGAGTGAAGAAGCAAATTTCAGGCATCAGTTCCATCACTTGTGTGCGTTTCTCCACTTTCGTCGCTTCTTCTACAGATTATCTTCGATTTTGACTTCCAGTCTAATTGTGAGTTACGTAATCGCTTTTTGAGACAAGATCGTAGCCATAATTACACGACTTCGCTTCTTCCTGGTTCAAAGTGATGGTCACAGAAAGTAGTGAAACGCGCACAAGTAAAAGTGCTGGTGCCTGCAATGTACTATTACTAGATAGGTCGTGTGTCTGAGAAAGAATGAATTGAAGCGCGAATACTATCCTAAACTTCAGGGCCCGGATACGTCAGCCTCGCACTGCTCTTGCTGCATGGACCGCTAAGTTCTATATTGACTATTGTGCTCTACGAGCCTTACAAAAAGGTTTAATCATTATGAACCAGGATAAAAATGATTCTGCCATATTTCAGGCAGTTCTCTCTTCGATTTGTCGAAATGAAAAGCCTAGTGAGATTCGACCAATATCAGTGAGCTCTATGGGAGCAACAACAAAGTAGAACACGGTGATTGTTACCGTGTCATCAACATTTATTACAATGGATCGAAGTTGAATAAAACAGTGCGAATGCGATGATTTAATATTTTGCGAAATGACATCAATAATCTCTCAACGTTCGAATTCGAGTGAATTACTGTTGCTGTCCGAAGTTGCGAATAGATTCTCCGGCTCGGTCGACAGCTTGCTTGACTGCCTTGCCCTGAATGACAAATTGCTTTATTTCGCTATCGTATTTTCGAAAATCGCTCGTTTGCAAAAACTGACCGGCTCCGAGTCAGCAACTCCCTGAGCGGCTCCCTTGACTCCCTCACCAATGGCCTCGACCTGGAAATGTTAACTGTTTTTGTGCTCAACGCGTATCAATGACTTTGTCAAATGAATCTATGTCTGTTCTTGTTTCCTACAACTGACAGTGTCGTGAACAGTTTCTCCCGCTCTATCAATTGCGTCTTTTACTCCTTCGTACACAGCATTGACCTAGAAAGTCGATATTCGCACGCAATCAAATAATAAGGAACTAATGTGGAATGATGCTAATCATCTAACCGTGTTGTGAACTGTTTCACCAGCCTGTTCGAACCCGCCTTTGACTCCTTCGTAAAGAGCTTTTACCTGAAAATGATTATTGTTCGAGTTAATTTTACAATAGATGTTTGACACAACTAACATGATCATCCACAGCTTGTCCAAGCTTTTTGCCCTCTCTATCAGCATTGTTGATACCTTCTTTGACTTGATCATGGACCGACTTGTCCTGAAACGATGAGTCTTCAGGAATACAGAATACTGAACAACAGGCTCTCACCGTGCATGCTACAATTGCTGCAGAAACGATGAGAAGGAGGAGTCCGTGAAGCGAATTCATCTTGATAACTGAGATTCGTTAACGTCAATGGGAAATTGATGGAATCGAAATTGATGGAATCATGTGAAAGACAGTAAAATAGTGAAAAATATTGAAACAATCTCTTCACAACAAACGAACAGAATTGAAAGAGTGGGAAAAATGGTGCACCCCTCTATTTGATACTGAGGGAGGCAAATATTATGACCATGATAAGACGAAGGAATGGGAGTGTTATGATGCTACTATGCAAATATTGTTCATTTTCGGAGCGTATCACTTTGCACCGTGGTTAGAAATGATGTAAATTCTATGATCATGCTGATCCAAGCTACAGAAACCTTTTTTGTCGGAGTTGCCATGTTGGTTCTAAAAAACATATTTTATTTGTTGTTTCATGTTGCAGAGGGAATGCGATTTTTTGTTTTTTATTGTGAAAATTTCGATGAGAAGACAGTAGAAAAACACTTTTGAAATGATTGGAACAGATTCGGGTTTGTGTGAATTAAGTAAAAAAAAAAAAACTTTGAAGTGGCGAATAAATCATATTATGCAGAGTAACTGGTGAGACTTTGCTGAGTCAGGCAAGGGGTGGGTAAGGTAAGACAGTGATTGCAGGGAACATAGGTTTCCTTTTGGAGCGGAAGATATTTTCGTATTGAAGAATGGTTTCTTCGAGAATGTCGTTTGGATTTCAATGTCGAGAGATTCAATCATCCAGCCATCGAAGTCGAATGGATAAAGAAAAGGAAAACAGGAAAAGAGAAGTCAGTAATAGGAATAGACGAAGTTACGAAAGGGAACAGTTATCCAGCCATCGAAGTGAAGTCGAATGGTTGCTGTGATGCAACACTCGGATTGGCTTTGGGGGCGAAGGGGAGGAGGGCGCGGTAGGGAGGAAGCATCGTGAAGTTGATCAGGGGAGAGGCAAGGGAGAAGAAGTTGAAGCACTGCAATGTAATAAGTTATCCATCACTCCTTTTTGTCAATCGGGTCTCCTCACCCTTTTCTCAAAAAAACGCGCTAACATTTCTTTCTCCGCTTCCGACAACCGAATTAAGTTCCAGCTTTCTATTGCAACGAGAATGCGAGATGATAAGTGTCATTCAGAAAAAAATAAGCTGCTCACACTCATGATCAGTCTCTGAATCATCTCGCCAGTCCATATCTGAGCAAGGTCCAGCATCCACAGACTCGCGGCGCACGCGACTCCGCAGGGGAGAAGCATTTGGTAGGTGAGGGCCTGAATTTATTGATTGTGTAAGCATGTACTTTCTCTCCTCCAAGGTGATGCCGTTTTCCAGCATCACATCCCAGGCTTGGGAGATAACGAGATTGTCACGATAGATCAGAGATCATTCGTGGTTTCTTCCTTTCTTCTTCTTTTCCCTTTCTTGTGCATTATAGCCCATAAATCCACTCCCTCAATGCCTCCTTTATGGATCGTTATGCTAGTACTTTTGCTGTATTTAAGGATTCTTTGCCCCAATAAAGTATAGTAGTATTTTCTCCTCTGTGCCGACCGTATCACAAGGACAGGAAGTGCTCTCAGAGATGACTCCGATTTCATAGGCTAATAAGAAAATGATAAATTAGTTACCCTCGCAATCAGCCTGTGTTGTTGTGCGTCGGTTTTCTGAAATGACGACTTTAATTATTCATTATCTTTTTTTTCGGACGTCTAGTGTCCAATATGTGACGTTTCTCTCAGTAATGATGTTTGAATGCTTGTCAAATAAGACGTGATGGTAATCAAAAGGCGATCTTAGATCTCGCACTCCCTATTTCGGGTACAACGGCACTGTGAAGATCTCGTGAACTGATGTGTGCCGATTTCTGAGCGGTACCGTATTCGTCCTACTCAATCACTCATGCATGAAGACGTTAGAAAAAAAACATCTCAGATCTAAGAGCTCATTATGGCATCTGGTATTATGCGCATGAATGGCGTTACGAAGATCTTTCATAACAACAGGTACTGGGTACTTGTGCACGAAAAGTCTGAATCCCTCTATTGAATAATTTGATTGAACTCTGCTCGAAGATGGTCAACATAAAAGACACTTTTTGAGAAAGTGAAAATATCCTTGGCAAAGTGGAAAAAATCGATCTGCTCCAAAT
>LS506716.1:118695-143693 GCA_900490845.1 Pristionchus japonicus
TCATCCCAGTTGCTTTAAAACTCGATGAGAAAAATGAAATTGTTTCATATTTTAATTTGCAGCTCAGCGGGGAGTTATGGTAGAACCCTTTTTTATTTCATAAATCGGAAGAGAAACTAGCAAGCTAGCTTCCATTCAAAACTAAAGGGAATTAAAAATATAGTTTTGGAGAATTTCGACAAAGAACGCGCACAATTTCGAATAAAATCAGTTCTCGATAGGCCAAACTACCGTATTCAAAATTGATCACAGCTTACCGCTCGGCAACGCAACGTATTTTTTGCGTTTCTTCATGACTGTGAATGACTGTAAGAATCAACGATTGTATCGCGCCTATAGAAAGTATTTTTGCTTCTGTTGTGTACTTTGAAAACAGTCAGTTCTCGATAAATCGAACATTCGAGAAATGATCGAGAACTGATTTTATTCGAAATTGTGCGCGTTCTTTGTCGAAATTCTCCAAAACTATATTTTTAATTCCCTTTAGTTTTGAATGGAAGCTAGCTTGCTAGTTTCTCTTCCGATTTATGAAATAAAAAAGGGTTCTACCATAACTCCCCGCTGAGCTGCAAATTAAAATATGAAACAATTTCATTTTTCTCATAAAGTTTTAAAGCAACTGGGATGAAACTTGGTGTGCATGTTCACCTGAATATTGCGCATTTTTTACACCATCGCTTGTTCGAAATGATTGCGAAATCGCAAAGTCGGCTGGGTTACGTTTCAATGAAACATACTTCACCGCTCGTCGGAGAGTGGCCCAGGTGATTCCGTAAGCTACAGGTGTGCTACACTCGGTGAGTACTACCTGTACATCAGTTTGGGGGTAGATCGATTTTTCCACTTTGCCAAGGTTATGAACAAAACTTTTCACTTTCTCAAAAAATGTCTTATAAAGAGTAACTGGTACTTGTCTAGTTCTCCGGAAAAGCGCCTAACCTACATCCATTCCAGACCACAAACCCTACGCTTGAAAATATCTTATTAGGAATGAGTGAAATCATTCTTCCGGAGAACTAGACAAGTGCCAAGTTACTTATAGAGAGAGGAAAGCAAGTGTCGACTCTCCTCATTCAACATGATATCTCGTCTCTCTTACCGATGAGAGAGTGCGCGGAATGAGGAGAGCAACTCTTCATTTCCGAACGCTAGTTGCTTACCGCCTGCGCAATCTTCTTCAGCAGCTTGCTTCTCACGATGAAGATGATGGTCATCACAATCGGAGAGAGAACGACGGCGTTGCCGTTCACGAGGAGAGCGGGAGTTCCGAGGAGGTAGAAGTCTGGGCTCTGTTGTAGTAGACGGGTCCCAAAAAAAAAGGAAGGTCCCAAAAATTTAAGAAAGGTCCCAAAATTTTAAGAAAGGTCCCGAAAATTTAAGAAAGGTCCCAAAAATTTAAGAAAGGTCCCGAAAAATTCCTAAAATTTAAGAAAGGTCCCAAATATTTAAGAAAGGTCCCAAAAATTTAAGAAAGGTCCCGAAATTTCTCGGCAGAACAGGACCGTAAAATAGAGAGGTCCCAAATGACAAAATGATAGAGAGGTCCCAAACACGTCTCGAAAAACGGGCTCAAAAAATAGAAAGGTCCTTTCGATACTCAAAAATAGAAAGGTCCCTGAAAAATAGAGAGGTCCCAAAAAAGAAAGGTCCCGAAATCATGATTTTGAAATTGAGAGGTCCCTAATACTGGCATCGAAAATAGAAAGGTCCCGAAAACTGGATTCGAAAATAGAAATGTCCCAAATGAAAGAAAGGTCCTTTTCAAAATTCGATGCATCTGCATGATAGAGAAGTTTCATTGTTAGTGTATGGAAGACGGTGCGATTTCTTAAAATGTTCTATCATTGTGAATTGTTCTTTCTCACGTCTGTCATGAATATTG
Source organism: Pristionchus japonicus (assembly GCA_900490845.1). NCBI lineage: Eukaryota > Metazoa > Nematoda > Chromadorea > Rhabditida > Neodiplogasteridae > Pristionchus > Pristionchus japonicus. Next base: position 120,578 of record LS506716.1, read on the forward strand.
TTGTATAGGAAATATTTAAAAGCTAATCATGAGTGCGACCAACCACGCTCATTCGTTTCTAATAACTCTCACCACGATTGTAAGGTTACGGTAGTTTCCTCGCTCGGTACAATTTGCCGTTGCCTATTTTCGTCAGTAGTCTAGTGGTTCTCGTCCCAGCTAGTCGTCTGTTATTTCTCTCGTCTAGTAAGTAAGCAAAAAAAAAGAAAACAAAGTTACATCTCACCGCTTCCGTTTGCGCTTAGCTAGATACTTCTTCTTTCTTATTTGCCGTGATAAATTCATCTTCCTCAGTCGGAGAGCTTGCATTCCTCCTAATCAATTTTTCGAGCATTCGTTCATTATATTGTCGATGATTGATGTTGTATAGTAAATATATTCTATTTATATGCACAATTATTTAATAGCTAATCATGAGTGTGACCAACCGCACTCAAATTACGTTTGCTAATTTCTCTCACCACGATTGTCAGCCTCCGGTAGGAAATACGGGCGATCGATGACTTTGGAATCATAAATTTGCAAACTTCTATCTAGCAATCATCGTTTGGGAAATTTCACTCTAAAACTTTCACTTTGGAACCGACATGTTAGAACCATTCAATTGGGAACCAGAAATATAGAAACCACGATATGGAAAGATCATTTCGTAACGAAATTTAACCCAATTTGCATACTGCCTCCTTGCTAAATTTAACCCAATTTGCATACTGCCTCGCGCGGTTCCAGATCGACGGTTATAAATCGTCGGGTCGCAAAACCTCGGTTCCAAAATAATCAGTTACCGATCGGGCTAAAGTGGGTTTCAAGCCACAATAGGGAATATAGTGGTCCGCTCATTTTATGGCGGTCCAAAAATATTATAATGGTCCGCTAAAATATAGCGGTCCGAGAGTGGACCAACGTAATTTTCCTTCGGAATATAATGGTCCGCTCTTTTTTCCAAGGTTTCCTTTTTGAAATGAAACGCACTTTTTGCAGAGTGTATAAACCTAGCATTTATCGCCGGGTTTCTGAATAGAAGGTCCCTAAGCCTTCTGAGAGCAAGGTTATTTCTGCGCATTCCTAAGCAGGCAGCCTTCGGCTGCGTGTCTTCACGGTTCGCCATTTTTTTGGAAGAAGAGCCGAGGGTGTGTACAGTATAGAATGAGCGCTGGTCGCTTTCTGTTGTCTTATCTGGTTCTAAAATTATGCATAACCTTCTTCGGCTTAAATCTTTATCTAAAATGTAAGGATAGATAAAGGAAGTTCAGGTAGAAAAGAGAAAAAAAAAGAAAAATATAATGGTCCATGAAAAATGTGATTTTCGGACCATTATAATGGTAGTGGTCCGAAAACCGGACCAATATAATTTTCGGACCGCCATAAAATGAGCGGACCACCATATTCCCTATTGTGGCTTGAAACCCACTTTAACCAACTAAAAGTTCTTAGCAGTCGGTTATATTTTCTCGGTTCTTATGCTTTCGGTTTCTAAATTATGATTCCCAAGATATCGAGGCTTATTTCTCGCCTTATTTCTCCCGTCTAAGAACTCGCCGTGGCTCCACCATCGCCCTTTAATAATGCCACACGGGGATATAAACCAATTAAGAAATTTGAATGTACTTCTTCATTGTCCGTGTTTTCGTTGTCGCTGGGAGACTAATATTGTTAAATCTACAAAAAGTCGAAATATTCACGAAAAATGATATACTAAAACAAACTTCCACCATACTACATTATCGTGTAGAAGCTTTTGATTTTGAGAAGGACCTTTCTTTCATGAGGGACCTTTCTATTTTCGAATCCAGTTTTCGGGACCTTTCTATTTCTGCAGCATGTTTTCGGGACCTTTCTATTTATGGGACCTCTCTATTTACTCGGGACCTTTCTATTTTTGTGTGTCAAAAGGACCTTTCTATTTTTGTAGACTCTTTTTCGGGACCTTTCTATCAAATTCGGGACCTTTCTATTTTTACGGACCTTTCTATTTTCGAAGGTCCTCGACTTTTGAATTCGGGACCTTTCTTAAATTTTTGGGACCTTTCTTAAATATTTGGGACCTTTCTTAAATTTTATGTTTTTTTCGGGACCTTTCTTAAATTTTTGGGACCTTTCTTTAATTTTTGGGACCTTTCTCAAAATTTTGGGACCTTTCTTAAGTTTTTGGGACCTTTCTTTTTTCTTGGGACCCGTCTACTACAACAGAGCCGAAGTCTGAATAGATTGCTGATTGTGAGTAGATTGCTCACATTCCGTGTCTCTCCTCGAAGTAGTGCGCGAAAGCATAAAAAGTATGTGTCAAGGAAGATGAATGGAGAAATGAATGGGAAAGAGAAGGAGAGCGGGCGTGCCGAGCAGGTAGAAGTCTGAGGAACACCAACTATTGTTCATGATAGGTGTCTCTGCTCGAAGAAATTCGCTCAAGAATGCGCAACACTCTTTCAGTGTATCGGCAGTTTTCAATGACTATTGCAAGGAGAATAGTCGCATAAAAGAGAACGAGGAGAGCGGGAGTGCCGAGCAAGTAGAAGTCTGAATTGCAGCACAGATTGTATCTCTTTAGTGTCTCTATTCTAAGAGGGTCTGATTCTAAGAGTTTCTAAGGTAAGAGGGTCTCAGAAAGTATTCTAAGAGGGTCCGAGCAGATAGAAGTCTGTGGAATTCCATTCATTGGTCAAGAAAGGTTCCCCTGTTCGAAGAAATGTACTCAAGAATGCGCAGCACTCCTTCAATGTATCGGCAGTTTTTAATGACTATTGCAAGGAGAATAGTCGCAGAAAAGAGAACGAGGAGAGCGGGCGTGTCGAGAAAGTAGAAGTCTGAATAGTTGAATAGATCCGTGTCAGTGCTCGGAGAAGTGCGCGCCAGAATTCGGAGGGGGGGAGGAGGTGCTAAAACTTTTACCGCCAAAAGTCCAACTGGTCATAACCTAGGGCAAACGTTTTGCATCCCCCCTCTCAGATTTCCCAACACTCCTTCAATAAATGGCGCATTGCACGGAGAATAGTCGCAGAACAGAGAACGAGAAGGAGAGCAGAGAGAAGAGTGCTCACTCGCAGCCGTGTATCCCTCAATCCCGAAGTGCGCCGCCACCTCAGCAGTCACGTTGTCCTGGGTGAAGTAGTAGACGACCTGAAGGAATCTTCCTTCTTTGTTCAGATAGATTTCATCAAGAATGAATGGGATTCAATGGGAATGGACATAGAATGGAATTCATATTGCGGTCTGAAGTTAACGTATTTCAACTGGTAAACCTCTACTCAAACGAGAGTTATGTTCTGAATCTGAAATTAGGGACCACCATCTCTCCCCACCACGTATGGGCGCGCGCGTTGTCAAATAGCTCAAAAGGAGTTGATAGGCCGCGAGTTCTGTTTTCACAGATGTACTCAGATTCTGAAATGCTCACAATCGGGATCGAGATCAGCCCATACGTAACCAGACAGATCATCCAGACTTGCAGACGAGAGGGCGGCTTCTCGCGGAAGAGATCGGACAGGATGTAGAGACGGTAGCTGTAGGGAAACAATTATTGTCAGCAATTGTTTTTGCTTCTTCATCCTCCGCTTTCTTTAATCTGAGGATGTAGAGGCGGTAGCTGGAGTGGAGATGATATACGTTTCGCTTTTATTTCGTCCTGCTTTCTTTGTGAATCGGAACGAGATTTGAAACCCCTAAATAAAGAAAAGACACAAAGTGGCTCACACGAATGAGAAAAGCAGAATGACGGTTGATTGAAGCACGAGGTTCACGTGGATGCCTAAATCAGGTCGAATGTCTCAATATCCTTGATGAAATCGGATCCGTAATTCTCGAAAATAGTTTCACCCTGACTGAGTCTACACAAGTGCTCGCTGATCATCGAACACGGCCCGAGGAAGACGAAGACCTCTCACAAATTCATTCCACTCTCCATTTCCCGATCCAAGTTGTCGGCAGGACTATTTCTCCCAACCCTACTGCATACCCTGGCTCAGTCTACACAAGTACTCGCTAATCATCGAGCACGGCCCGAGGAAGACTCTCACTCACAGATCACTTCATTCAACATCTCCCGAACCAACGCGGTCGGCCGAACTCTCTCTGCCAACCCTAATCCTCACCCTGACTCAGTCTGCACAGATACTCGCTGATCATTGAACACGGTCCGAGGAAAACGAAGATCATCGAGCCCTCCGCGTGGTTGTCGACCAGTCTGAACAATTCGAACTTCTAGAATCACGATTTGACGCTGCACTATCAAACGCATACTCGAACTCTGTAGCGTATTAGTATTATTTCAGGAAACAATCAACATCAGAATCAGGTCTTACCTCACAACACCCAGAATGCTCGACGTAGCGGAGAAGAAGTCGATGATGGCGTTGTTGAGGAGGAAGACGGAGTAGATACGCAGGGGTTTGGGGGTTCTGAGTAGTAAAATGTGCTCGCATGGCTGTGTCTCTCCTGTATGAAGTCAGTGTTCAGACTACCCTTGAGTGATCAGTTCTGACAGATACTTTTGATCAATAGTCACATACGTTTCATACATCAATCAAGTCAATAGTTTGATAGTAGTTTCATCTAACAGAAGAAGGGAGCGACGATGTATCGAATGGTATTCGTGAAAGCCACGTACTTGAATATGATCGCGCCCATCAGCGTGATGTTCGTGATGATGGCCAGCGTGTCGACTGTGGCGATGACGCCCAGGTGGATCTTGTCGCGGTCGGTGAGCATGATTCAGATAACTGAGAATGGAGAAATAGCATCTTAGATGCAGTAATTGAGACAATGAAAAGAAGGGGTGATCAACAAGAAAAGAAGGTAGCAATGTTGCCTAGGTGGATCTTGCAGCGGCCAGTGGTTGATACCCTAATGCATGAGCTTCGGTTCAACTCAAAAAAGGAGTGCATAGGTTGCGACCGAAGTCTGAAGAAGTAAAGCAGGCTAATCACGTTGAGGAATTAGCTCTAGATGGAGGAAATGAGTGAGATGTGGCCTTTATATACAGCTAGACGAGAATTATTGAAATAACGCGGCAAGGTTATGAACAAATGTTACTGTGATAAGGTTGATCAGAAGAGATTGATAGGGGGCTAGATGATGTATCATGCAAAGATCTGTGTGATATTAAGATTGAAATATCATTCACGAAGCATTAGAGGGCAAATTACAAAGAGCTAGTACAAATGTACTGATTAACATTTCAACATTACGGATGCTGCAGAGCTGCACTTGACTACTCTTTCGTGCAAGATTCTATAGACGAGCAAGGTGGGTCTAACTTGAATTGATGAAAGGAAAATTCGCTGATATCGTTACTGTTATCGTAAGACTTCTTTCTATCTGAAAGCATCTACACTCAATTTCGCCAGTCGTGTTATGATGACAAAAATTATCTTAGAATGACGCAAATGCATCCTCCGAATAGACCAAGTTATACGTAGAGATTCGTTACCATATCTACCCTTCGTTATCTTAGACTAATGACCTTAACACATTCCACACATATTCAACACACTCTGCCAATCATCAAAATAGAGAGAGAGAGAGAGAGTACATAATTTGGTAATCAGATAGGCAGTCTTCGTAGTGCGACGCTAGATCATCAGTTACGAGAGCGTGATCCTAAGTTTGATAGCAGTGCACGAATTATGTTCACGCGTCAACAATTGGTGATGGAAGCGCAATACCGATTCACCAGATCTGACGAGGCGGAAGCGAAATGAAAACTGATGATCAGCATTACACGAGTGACGAATTAAATTGCAATGCATGTTGTGATTGAGTTCAATTGGCCAGCGGGCGACATTTTGTATGTATTTGCAACAGTCGGTGTGTAGAACTAGTATGTGAGAATGAAGGAAAGTATTAAACATGCACGGACTGTCTTTTGATATTGAGGGCGCAATGATGCGTGAATGAGGATTTCTAAGAAGATGATATTGATAATGTCTCGTGATGTTACAAATCCTTCCGGACCACACATCAACCGAGTGCAATAACACATCTCTGATATTTTGCATGATAGAACAAAATAAAAGAAAATAGAAAGCATGAACAAAAACGACATTTTGAAATATCTCGCTTCCACTGTGAACTGACTGTGTTTTTTGATAATATTTATTTACGGTGTATCGATGAGGCATGTGTTGTCAGCGTCGACCCAGACAGACTCTTATCATTATCGGGATATCGCATCCCAGCTGTTTGTGCATCATGTCATTGTCTCTAGAGGATGAGGACGAGTCGTAGATCATGATTCAAATTTATTTCTGAGGCTCGGACCTGACTGACAGTAGACTGTAAACAATCAAACAGAACATGGGTGAACTCATTCTTACCAAAGAACATGAACGAATATTCCGTACGCTAGAATTGATCTATGCTCGGCATTCCATATTATTCTTTGGAACTCCCTTCCGTTTCTAATAAGGTGAAGATGATGATGATATTTGTAAAGTGATGTTAGATTTCCGGTGCCCACACACAGAAGCAGTAACACATCTCTTATATTTTGTATGATGGGACCATTAAGACAGATACAATAAGTACGAAAGCAGATAGTCCTGGAATGAGATATTTGATAACAACATTGACAATTCGCCTAATGTTGTACAGAAATCAGAGATCTGTCAGCTCGCATGCTACTATTTGTGAATTTTCATCTCTGTTTGTGCTGCAAGATTATGATTTCAATAGTTGTCTAAAAACATCGGATACACTCATTGTGACCTCTCCAATGATGCTGTTTCCTATTCTTATGCAACTATTTACGACCTCTCTTGACACCTCTCTCGGTTTTTCTGACTGAAGAGAGAGCATAAGAGGTTGTCTAGAATCACCAGGATGACTCATCGGCACAAGAATGACACGCCACACGCTTGGCTCGCTCTCTAACACAAAAGTGTGCAATCGAGCTAGCACGCTGACTCATTCTTCTTTTTTATCGTCTCAGTTCGACTTCGTGTTTCCGGCTTGCTTTAATCCGCCTTGATGTTGTTAATCCCTCATTTCAGGGATGTCAGAGGGTGGCAAGCGTCTGGATTTCGCGAGAAAGGAGAAGTTGCCTAAAGACACGCTCATATTTCAAGTGGAAGATGGTGAGATTGCTTGCTTCGTTGATTCCCTCAAAAGGAAACGTGGCCCAGAACGAGAAAAGCCGTTCAGGAACCATCTTCTACCGCAATTACAAGTACCCTGAGCGGCTGTACGTTAAGTGGCAGTGAGTTCTATTTTACTGAATATTATCAAAAAAAATATCCGCTTCAGAAGCAACGAAATCGAAGCCAAACTGCCGGGAAAGGTCTTGTTCAACTTGCACGCGTTTGACAACGTGCTCTACTTCCAACCGGATGAACCTGGACTGGAGCAAAAGGTGAGCTAAGAGTTTGCAGATTTCTCGTTTCCACAATATACCAACTTGTTCAGCAACTTGGGGAGGGGAGGGAATAAACAGGAACAAAATTATTTTCCAGAATGTCCCATGAACTGTGGAAAGAATTTTCAGATCTACAAAGCCGAGTTCACTCCTTCCGGAGGAATTGATGTTTCTTGCGTGCGCGAAACGCTTGAGGTATACAAACATTTTAAAATAAAGTAAAACAAATAATTCTGGTCAGGCCTCTGCGGTAATTATTTCATCATAATTTCAGGGCGAGAGGGGCGAAGCTGGAGGACTTATGAGTAGACTAATCGATGGGAAGAGGTACATCTATCGAATGTGCGATGATCCAGAAACTGATTTAATTCTCGTGGAAGCATCGTTCATTGGACTGGTGCAGTGTGCGGTGCACAGGTTGGTATACTTCTTTTGAATCAAGAATCATTCGCACCTCTCTTCGAAGTGCCAAGAATACAGATTGAAAACGGATACTAATAGTGAATTCGACAAGCTTTGAACTAAACCTCTGTTTCAGAGGCAAAACAATCAATCTCCTGGAAACATCAAGTTCTAGTAGTTTGACAGCAAAGAACCTTGGAGAGAATGCGATTCTTATCGAGGTGAAGTTCATTCCCGCTTTCCACCTTCATTTTGCTTTTCAGGGCCCCGGCAGCTCGCACTTGAAGTGCTTCGCACCTCCCGATTCATCCAAGTTCCTCTACTTTGCGTTCGCCAAAAGTTTCTACGTTCTCGATACTGAAACGCTTCAATTTCTTCCGGCATTAGAGATCAAGTGGATTACAAGTTGAGAGAGTTCGCATTTCAATTTTTTTCAGCAACATTGACTCCATCACTGACATCACCGGTATTTGCAATGGAGTGTTAACGGTGACTGGCACGGATGCTAAGCTGAAATACGTGATGACAGCGAGGCTTCCGAGGGGATACGTATGTTGAATTTGTTGAAGCCGTTTGAAACCCTCTCTTTCAGTTTGAACACTGATGTCGAAACGGAAGCTTCTGCTTCAAGAATTTTATATGGAATGCGATAAATTGTTCATTCAAGCCGTTTAAACAAGTGCAGTACTGAAATGAGAACAAAGAATGACACAAACAAACATATGGGAAGTAGATACTGTTTTTGCTGAAAGATTGCCGATACTCGCATTTCTCTGCACAACTGATACAATCGCTTGCGTGACGATTCACAACGATACATTCTTGTTTGCACTCGTTGTGAAGACAATCGTCAACTTTAACATAGTGCGATAATTGTTCTTGTTGCCAAGTATTTATGTAATTTCATTTCCAATTGAAGAATCGCTTTTTTTGTTCTTCTCTGTACGGTTCACGCGGAAATCAATTAACAATAAAAAGAAGAGTTTGATCAGTGAGAGGATTGGGCATGACGACAAACAATCCTTGACTCAAATCAATACGCGGCACTCTTTCACACCTGTTTACGTACACTGATAAGAAGAGCCATCGATTCACAGGTTGCGCGGGTGCTTGCTGTCTTTCCTTGCCATACGTTGCGTGTGCGAGTGTAATTGTGACTTTGTTCACCACGTTTTCCAGGGATGTCAGTTCACGCCATTATACTAGAAGGAAAAATCGAGGAAACCTTGCCCGATGCCGACACCTTGGTTGGCCGTTTGGGAGATGGTTAGTCGAATCCTGAGATGCAGAAAACAATTAGTTCAGGAACATTAATTTACTTCAAATCAGTTAGCCCGCACCGAGTGTACGCTAAATGGAAGTCAGCAAAATGCATTTTCTGATTGAACGATCTATTACATTTGAAGAGGGAAAGAAGTAGACGTCGACCTGCCCCGAAAGGAATGCTTTGCGTTTTACGTATCTGAGGAAGCTGTGTTTTTCTTGTCGTATGGAAAGGTACTGCGACCACTCACTTCTTTTAAGCCAATGGAAACAATCGATACAATTAATTTGACTGTTCACATAACTCCCAAAACAGTGTTTGTGTTTGTCAAGAATTCAAACTCAAAAAAATTAAAGATGTTCAAAGCTGTGTTTACACCGCCTAGCTATTTCGCTGTAACATTCCTCCGGTTCAGAAATAAGGTGGTTGGCTAGCCTGCACATGCGTAGTGAGAGTCATTTCCTCACAGGAATAGTGCGGATTGTCCGGAGTCTTCGTGAGAGCAGAAGAAGACAAGAAATATGCCTATCGTATTTTCGATGATCCTTACTTACAAGATAAGGAGAGCCATCTTGTAAAATATTCTGATAAGGATCTCGAAGGACTCCAGCTAACAGCTGTTCATAGGTAATGTTGCTCTATAAGTTGCATCCGTTCAGCTAAATCAACCTCAAATCATAATACTTACAGAGGAAAGGCGATTTTCATAAAATGTGATGATGCTTCAAATGAAAAGAATCTTTCAATTCTTATTCACAAGGCTAACGTCATTGCTCTAGGGGTGAAGCCTATATTAGCAGAGACTTAAACTAACTTCTCGTTCAGATGTTTCCCGCAACAAAGTTGACAACGTACGCACGTGACAATTCCAAAATAATTATGTTCGCATACGGTAAAAATGTTGTCCCATTCAACTCCGAATTAATGCAATTTCTTCCTCTTCTGCGAATCAAGTTAGAAATATATTTTCTCGCAACTTTTCATATTTATTCTTCCAGAAATGCTGACTATGTTCATTCTATCGTCAGTGTGCGCAGAGGAACAATCACTTTGGTATTCAAATTTAGTATTTGAGAAAAAACTACTCAACGAAAATAAAGCTATAGTTTATTTCATGTTAGACCGTTGGAATGCGTAACGATCACAATTCATACTTAATGACTGCAAGTCTTCCTTGGAGTTATGTAAGCTCTTTAAAGAAGTAAAATAAGTTTTTTTCCTGAAGTATAAACATATTTAAAAAGGCTTAATTTAGTGCCGCGAGACCCCTCCGGCAAGTAAACAACCACTCTTGAAGAAGCTGACTGAAAGAGAGGTTCGTGAATTTCGGCAGGCTAGATTTGTCCCTTCGTTATGTTATCGTTTTCTCAAAATAGATATTATTCGCATCATGTAGGGTTGGTTGGAAAAACAGGAGTGGAATTTCGAAATCGGTCTGTTTTAAAAATAATTATGATTATTTTAATATTTTTTTCTAAAATTTAATAATATTTAACACAATTCTGTCAATGACTACAGTTCAACGATGCAATCTACGAGTTACAACCGCGAATCAAGAACATCAAGGAATCAATCGAAAAAGAATGCACATGGGCTGAGTACCCACTCGAGAAGACGGACGAGAGGATCGCCAAAGTAAACAGTTTCAAGGTGCGAGAATAGAACAAACCGTTAGCTTTTCAACAAGCTTGCGCGAAAGAGTTTGCCCGTTTTTTCCTACAAATTCACGAATGAGTCGCTAGATACAACCAAAATAAACCAAAAAAAATTCTTAGAATTTTAATCCGAGTGTCAGTTCGGTAAAGGCTCTGGAATAAGACATAGTGACGGAGTGATCATTGATTGTGTTTGCAAATTTTATGTCGAAACCGGAGACAAGTGGGCTGAAATTTACAAACAAACTTGATTCAGGAGCCTGTGAGCGCAATCCAATCGGAACTGCGAGCACTTTCCGAGATTTGCGGCGCATCAGATCCGATCTTGTACAGGCAAGACAAAAACAGCCAGAACGTTCTCGTCAAGGTGCGCTGTGACTACACAGTCCCGCCTTTGGACAAGATCACAGCCGGTAAGTCAAGACTAGACTTTGAAAGTCAACGATGTGACTAGTCACTTGCAATGCAAATCAACCGCTTTTTGCGCAAGAGAGCGCGCCGATTTAGGAGTGCGAAACGTTGAAGTGACTAGTCACGTCGTTGTCTTTCAAAGATTAGTCGAGACGGACGAGATCAGACAATTGTGCTATTTTGTATTGCTGGTTCAGATGATAAGGTTTTATTATTCTTATTCGATAAATTCACATTGATTAGTTCGTTGAATTCTAGGTGAGGAGCATATTTTGCTTGAAAATAACGACTCTGAGAAGTGGAAGATCCAGTTCCTCACGGGGCATAAAGTCATTGTGCCCAAGGTATGATTTTCAACTACGTACGATCATTCAGAAAGTAGTTTTTGAAAATGTTAAAAATTATCCACTCGTCATACTCGAGTGAACAAAACAGACCGTTATCATCAGTTGCTGATGAATTCCTTTACCGAGGAGAGACGGCGCACCGAATTCAATCGACGCCGGATAACTCTGGAACTTGCAGTACATCTTCTACCCATCTTCCATTGCGGTTGGCAAAGTCTCCCATCTGCAACTCCAGCTAGACAACGTGGTCACTCTGCTCATGAGCAAAAATTTCATTGTGCAAGCCCACCAGACGGTCGAGCACCTAAAGTATTTACGGTGAGGCATACACTTTTTTGGCTCTTACTGATTGACGAAGTAGCCTGTATTCATCTTGAAAATGCTCTATGCATCACATTAGCTAGTCAACATTCACAGGAACTTGGAAGGACTCAAGGAAGAGATTCGTGGATTCGATGCATTTCACCGCAACGTTTTCGCTGTATGTAATGAATACGATATTTCAATTGGAAACGTACATTCCAATCAATAATATGAGATCACAGATATACGAGTGCAAAAAATACATTTAGACGTTATGGCTAAGCGTGACCTTGGCGATCGAAGAGCTGCCAAAAGATGCACCTGTCTTGAAGCATGTGAGAGAGGAAGCAGAGACGTTTCTCGAGTTTGGATTGGATTTGTACAGCCAAGATGGAACGCAGCTTCGTAAGCACGTCTCATTCAAATATTTGCAGAAAACATTTCTCAAATATTTATTAACAAGGAAAATGAAGGAATATTTAGAGAGTGTATTTTACGTTACAGCGGTAGACGTGGCTGAGCAGTTTGCACGCATGCAGAAGGATTTAAAACGCTGGGATGACGAAAGAGAAGCTGTAAATGGTAGAAGCAACGCAACTGTGGCTTCACTAACAACAAGACTAAAGAGCGTCCAGATAAAGTTCATCAACAAAAAAGTGTTTCTCATGAAACAATTTACACATTCCACTTCAGCTTCAAAGAAATCTCAATTTCGCATCTCCTGCAGATGTACCAATGCTTCAGGTTTTACAGAGCTTTTGATAAACATTAAATAATCTATACAGGATGCTTCTGATGGAGATGGGAATAGCTACCGATCAAAGTGTGTTTTTTGTTTCGATTTGAATTTCTACTGATGAAACTTTTCTCAGGTTTGCTAACGAGTTTGCTGTTACGAGTATTCGAGGCGAAGGAGGATTCGGATGCGTTTTCGAATCTTCCAATAAACTTGACGACTGGATTTACGCGGTGAAGAGAGTCGCCGTTGATCATGAGTTAGCTTTTATTATTCGCGAATTTGGTTTGAAAAACATGTATAGCAAAATGGAATCGGCTCTTCGCGAGGTTCGAGCGATGGCTCAACTGCATCACCCCGGCATCGTGCACTACAATGGCTCCTGGATTGAGCAACCGCCTGAAGGATGGCAGGTGCATTACTCAATCATTAATAATTTGAGCGCTCACGAATGTTCTCATTTCAAGCGTGCTGCGGACGTGGCAATGTTGAAAGCAATGGGGCTACCGAGAAATCACTTGGTGAGCTGAGCTTCGGATTGAGGACAAATGTTTGCAAGCATTCATTGTAGAGAGCTTCAATGAACTACCGCGATGACAGCGTTTTTATCTACATTCAAATGCAGGTCTGATGCAGTTTTGGGCAAAGGATTCATTACAACTCTTACAGTTATGCAACTATTCTCTTTCCGACTGGCTCAAAGAGAATCAAGAAGTTGAAACACGGTCACTTCCTCGAATGAAAAACTGGTTCAAACAACTTGTGTATGCGGTTACCTACATTCACGAGAATAACTTTATTCATCGAGACCTAAAGGTAAGCATCACAAGGTTGTTCCAGGAAAACATAATTCTTTAAAGCCCAGCAATATTCTCTTCATGGAGAAGGACGTTCTGAAAGTATGCGACCTCGGAATCGCCACAGTTCGCAGGAATGAAGACGAAACGGAGTCCGATATCACCAGATCGCATTTGGGAACGCAACTTTATATGAGTCCAGAGCAGGTTCGATTTTCGCATCAAATGCATGTTAATGTGCTCGATACAGCGACTCAACAAGCGATACAGTTCGAAGACTGATGTGTTCTCGCTTGGACTGATTTACAACGAACTCCTCGCTGTAATGAGTCCTGAACAACGGATGCAGGTATCGTATCGTCAAGCGAGAGAATAGCCAACCACACCACAGCCCTACGGGAATTGATCGGAGAGTGAAACGCACTCATTGCCTCGGCTTGCGCCTGAGCTTGTTTCAGTTTCATTGCCCGTAGGGCTTTCTCATCTACGGTTCAATTTTCATGCGCTAAAAATTAATTTTCATGAGCTACAATGAAAAATAATTGAGCTCTACACTTCCAGATCTTTGACTGGTATCGGAGCGGCATGCAGAACAATTCAATCACCGATCGAGCAACGGTACTTCTTCAAATAGTACGAAATTCGGGTGCAGTTTCTTCCTTTCACGCACTCTCTGGCCTCGCTGATCGCTATATGAATTTGTCAAATGAAGAAACGGCAACCCGAACTTCCATCACTTGACTGATCCACAATTGATTCTATTGAGGCGGACTTTGTGGCGATGATAACTCAAGTCGATCCGGCGCTCCGTCCGTCGTGCAGACAGATGCTCGATCACTTGTATTTGGCTTGATGCATATCACAGCCCCTTTTTAAAACAATTTTTATGATTTCAATCAATGAAGATGTTATCGAAATAAGCCACTTCGTTTGACAAATCAGCAAGATATTTCACAACACAACATTTTCCACTTGCAAACGGCTCCCATTTTGAGAGTCGTTAGCGTTGACAGTTTGTAAAGATAGACCACATCAAACCGAATAAGTAAATGTGATTTTCCGCTATAAATGCTCCCGCTATAAACGCTCTGCTGAACGGAGGGAAAGCAACTCGTCATGAATTTCCTCTTCCTTGCTCTGCTCCTCATCTCCTTCACTGTCAACGTCCACTGCGGAAGCGATCGATACAACGACGCGTATTCAAAGTGAGGGCTTCACTTTTGAATGCTCTAAACCTCTTGACGATTCAGATGCTTCAATGCGTGTCGCGATCGAGAGTGCGCTGATGGAAACGGTGGAAACGGTGGATACACAGGTGGAGGGCTGTGCATGTGCGGGAAGAGATGCAGAGGAGAGTGATTGTCGTGTCACAATACGTTGCGGTTGTGAAAAAGTCAATTATAATCTTACTATATGTATGTGCTAAGTACTGCTGAACGGGAAGAGGGGCGCATGTACCATGATCCAATTGATGGAATTCTCACGTCATTGGACTGATGCAGCTAACGGTGCACAGTTTGGCTTCGTACCTTTTTTTCATTTTTTGGTAGTTCTAGTAGTTTTGCAACAAAGAATATTTGCTCAGTTGAGCAACGTATACCACGCGCGGCTTTCTTCCATACCTTCTAATCCACATTGAAACGACGAGGATTAGAACCAGTCGATGCACTGATAAGACCAGAGTGAGAAACATTTCTCCATTTATGCAGCTATTCATCGCTCATTCCGCTACGTGTTCGATTTTGTAATATATGATCTCGTATGGATTCAATTATTTTAAGAACTACTGGTCAGAAATGTCCGAGCATGGTGTTGTGTTGGAGGGCACGATAGAGGAGGCTTTGCCCGATAACACTTTTGTACGCCGTCTAGAGAATGGTGAGCTATAATCGAAGTGCCATTAAGATCCATTTATTTAGGAATATTAATTTACTTCAAAATATCAGATCCGAATCGTGTTTATACAAAATGGAAGTTGGTTGCTTTCATTTATTAAAATATATATAAAAAAAATTGAGAGGAAAAGAAATAGATGCTGTGCTCCCATACGAGGAATTTGATGCATTTTGCGTGTCCAAAGATGCAGTTTTTCTATTATCTAGAAAAAAGGTATCTCTGAATGTAAAATTATCCCCGTTATTAATTGAGAAGGGAACGAGAAATATTGATAACGTCAGAAATCTTAAAGATCAACAAAGCTGTTTTCACGCCGCCATGCAACTTCTCCATCGCTTTCGTTCGGTACAAATATTCGAATGAAGTTTGCCAATTTTTCGGCCAATGTTATACAAAAAGAGACGAGAAAATATACGCCTATTGGATGGGCAAGGAGCCTGAGGTAGACAAAGTTGACATCACCGATGAGAAATTGCATGGATTGTGTTTTGGAGGAGTTCACAGGTGAAAAATATGCGCGTTTCTCGAAAGTACAATGGACTATGAACTACTCAATTGCCATACTGTTTCAGAGGAAAAGCTATATTCATCAAATGTGATGAAGATGCAAGTGATGAGAGCTTGTCAGTTCTTGTTCAAAAGCCGTGTGTAGTGGTTCTAGGAGTGAGGATTCAATGTGAAAGTTATGCAAACAGTGATTTCAGATTATTAATACCAAAATAGTGTTAATGTATGCCAACGATGATTCATTCATTATATTCTTTGCATATGGTCGAAACATTATTGCGTTCGACACAGAATCCAACGAGTTTCTCCCTCCTCTTCATATAAAGTTCTTTACATTTTATCATCTATAGAGAAAAATCAACCTTTAGAAATGCGGATCGCATCTCTTCCATCGCTGATATCCGGAATGGAACAATCACTTTCGTAAATTGTCCTTTTCTTACAACTTAATCGATCACATACTGACAATTGCCTTACTAGATTGCGAGTATGCAAGATGATCCTATTTCGCATTTAATGACGGCTGCACTTCCTTCTGAATATGTAAGTCCATGTTTACGTGAGACCGGCTCCGAGAAAATTAACCATTTTGGATCCTAAGCGGTCATCGCTCCAGGACTTTCGAGTTAGGACCGCCATACTCACACATGTTGGGGGGGGGCTTTGACCTTACTCAAAAAGATGATGAAATATTGGCCCGCGTTGCGCATTGCAGTACGCCAGGTGCTCCCGGGGTTAGTGGTCCAATAAACTCATGGTGGGGGATTCGATTCCTATGGCGATGATAATTCACCTGAAGGCCTAGGATCACAATTTGTATGGTTGGTTCCAGAAATCACTAAGAGACTGAGTGAGAAATGCCATAGAAGGATGAGCTGTTTGTGACTCCTGACCACTCAGATGCAAATGAGATTGAGATGCTGAAAATTCCAAAATGCAAAATTTTGGGGCTCAAAAACGGGTTCAGACTCGTTCTAAAAACGATCCCGATAGTGATGCTGCGCACTTACGTCAACCCTAACACAATGCAGAAGGAATTTTGGTTCTAGCTTGTTTCGTTGAAAAGATACGAAAATGCACATTTCAAACTTCGCGCGCATCTGGCGCGCCGTATTTCGCAACACGGCCAGCGACGTCATTATTTTTGTAAACAAGGTCATGACTATGTGTGAGTACGACGGCCCAACTGTCCTGGAGTGACGACCGGGGGGGGGGGGGGGGTGGTCAATTTTCCCGGAGCCGGTAGCCGGTATATTAAATTGATTTTAGTGCCGCGAGGCGACTCCCATGCGCAAGGAACAGTTAATCTACTTGACTGGTGATGAAGAGGTACGTGAAATCAAAACCGAAAAATATGAAATGGCTTACGCAAATTAGAAATATCAGAGGTCTCCTGAGAGATTGCATGAAAACGAAATACCCCATTGACAAACTGTTCAAGTTGCTTCGATTCCATCCAAACTTTCAGGGTTTATGCTCCTAGTGCCTAAGAACACTCATTTGACTTGGTTTGGCCGGAACGTGAAAACGGCCTAAACTCCGGCTCCGGACATAAAAAAAGTTTGAAAATTCATATCTTCCTTCAAAGTATCGATTCAGACTTTTCCAAAAGCGGAAAATGACCGCCTCGGGGAGGCGATTAAGGAGCTTTTTTAACATAATTTTTTTCAAAATTTTTTTATCTACAAAATCCTGAAAATTATTTTCCAGATCAAAGATTCATTCGGGGCCAAAAAAATTATCGCACATGCACGCGAGATCACAGTGGAATATGAATCCAAATCCTATTGTGCTATTTGAGTCCAAAAATGAGGTCAATCGAAGACACCATTTTTGAGCTATATCTCTTCAAACCTTGCCAATCGCTTGTTTTTGCACATTTTGTTCTTGTGGGAACTTGCCACTTCGAAATCTTCTATGGTAAATCTTCACAGAAACTTGTTACATCTCCATACAAACGTTTATCATCACAGAAATCGATTCCATGACAACTTTTTTCGGGCCTCAACCATGACCCGGGGGTCATGGTCCAAAATGTACCTTGAAAGTCATGTTGCAGAAACTTCAATTACTATACGGCATTACACTATACACCAGTCCAGTAGTATACAGTAACCCAAGTTGCCGTATTCCGATTATCACAAAGTGACTTTTTCCAAAATATATTTTTTAAAGTCAGTTATCGATTCTACGGTTATCAAAATACGGTAACTTGGGTTACTGTATACTACTGGACTGGTGTATAGTGTAATGCCGTATAGTAATTGAAGTTTCTGCAACATGACTTTCAAGGTACATTTTGGACCATGACCCCCGGGTCATGGTTGAGGCCCAAAAAAAGTTGTCATGGAATCGATTTCTGTGATGATAAACGTTTGTATGGAGATGTAACAAGTTTCTGTGAAGATTTACCATAGAAGATTTCGAAGTGGCAAGTTCTCACAAGAACAAAATGTGCAAAAACACGCGATTGGCAAGGTTTGAAGAGATATAGCTCAAAAATGGTGTCTTCGATTGACCTCATTTTTGAACTCAAATAGCACAATAGAATTTGGATTCATATTCCACTGTGATCTCGCGTGCATGTGCGATATTTTTTTTGGCCTCGAATGAATATTTGATCTGGAAAATAATTTTTCAGGATTTTGTAGATCAAAAAATTTTGAAAAATATTATGTTAAAAAATCTTCTTAATCGCCTCCCCGAGGCGGTCATTTTTCGCTTTTGGAAAAGTCTGTATCTATACTTTGAAGGAAGATATGATTTTTCAAACTTTTTTGATGACTGGAGCCGGTTTTTAGGCCGTTTTCACATTCCGGCCAAACCAAGTCAACTCAGTGTTCTTAGGCACTAGGAGCATCAACCCTGAAAGTTTGGATGGAATCGAAGCAACTTGAACAGTTTGTCAAACGGTACCTGCGATCTCTCAGCAGACCTCTGATATACGGTTTTGAAGTTGTTGAAACTCGTTGAGGGTGGGGGGGTCTTTTAGCAGTTAGTCCAGATGGTTCCTGGATGCTCACCGATTCCTGAATGTTGTTCTGGAATGTTTTGGTACCTTCTATTATTATCCTTTGTACCACTTCACCCCCCCCCCCTCTCAGAGAAAACCTGTCCAGGCAGACGCACACACGTACGGACAATCACCTCTGCTTTGATCGCAGCAACAAAAACCAAGAACTTCAGTTTGCCGCGCGCACGAACGTGGTGCAAGAATTAATCGATGAAGTCACGGCAGACTTCGAAAAGGGGTGTCCATGGACAGATTTTCCTCAAGAAAAAGCGGAAGAAAGAATTTCTAAGATGAACGGATTCAAGGCAAGATTGTTTAATTTGTTTATTTATGTTAGATTAATATTTCTTTTGAAATAACATAGGAATCAGGAGAGAATGTATGAGCCCGGGAACTAGAATTTTCAAACCCAATTGAAACTGACCATATTATGGTGGTTACATACCCTGGTGACAAGTATTCGAACTATCCGGTCCTCGAGTCCCACAGCCGTCGATTAGGTATTTTCCGGTTCTGGACCGGGCTATAGTGTATCTCACGACCCAGTTGAGCTAGAGACTTGTTCTTCTGCTCAAAATACGCGGAAAACATGAGAAACAAGGAAACTTTTTAGAAATCGATTTTTTTGATTTTTTTCGAATAAGTTATGATAGAAAAACTGAAAACCAGATCTTTCCAAAAATTCAACCGCAATCTAGAGTCCCCGTTGCAGTGAATTTTATTGCACTATATATAAGAGTGGATCCATAGGTATGTTTTAAAAATATTTCAACTGGGAATTTATCGTACCCTAAAGGGTGAAAAGGCCTTCGAGCATGCTGGACTGCGCTTTTCCCACAAATATTGCTCTTATCACATTATTACTAGGTGTATATTCTCGAATGTCAAATAGTAATTTTACACCTCCATGCGAACAATCATCGCCATTAGAGTCGATTCTGCAACAGTCTTTTTTAGGCTAAAACCTTGAACCCATGGTCCAAAATTGACCTCGAAAGTCATGATGGAAGAACTTCGTACTATGTGCCAATGCACGGTAATCTAGCCCAGTAATTTATTGAGACCCGGAATTAAGAGACCATCCACGAGAGAACGTAACAACTGCGCAGGGTCCACGGATGGGCAAAACTCGGAAAAATCCCATAAGCTGGCGCTGATATAAGGGTCCCGAGGGCTGATCGCAGGCACCCATAGCTAAGCTCCAGAGTTGATATTGGGGAACTTCCAGACATTCTCCCTGTTTTGAGGTGAAAAATAGATGTTTCCCAAAAAATTTGGTACGCACCTTGTCCACCCTAGTTTTTCGCGTAGATTCCGAAAATCGACATCCCGAAGCCTGAAAATGCCATACAAAAAAGTTATGATCGAAAAACTAATTTTTAATGTCCAAAATGTAACTAAAAGCGCTGTAACTCTCTCTAGAAAAATAACCTTTTCCCTGGTTGACATTTTTCGAAACTTCAGATGGTACTGCAAATTGTGGAATTTTTCAGATTTTTAAAAATGCGGCTTCATGCTTAGATTTGGGTCGGAAGTTGGCACCCCAGTGCAAATCATTCGTAATAAATGGATTTTCCTACTTTGTATCTGTGACATTCCGGCGAGAAACGAGTCAAAAAGTAATGCTATGCCTTCTTGTGAATAGTTATCACCATTGGAGGCGATTCCGCCACCATGAGATTTTTGGACCATGACCCGGGGTTCATGGTCTCGGAATGATTCACAATCATGATCCCGGAGTCATGGTCCTAAACGGACCTGCACAGTCATGAAGGAGGAACTTCAACTACTATACGCCAATGTGAAATACATTCCTCCAGTAATATACAGTACCGCAGGCTACCATAATACGAGACCGCAAAGTGATTTGTATTAGCTCTGGTACGGAAATGTATGAACAAGAGCCCCATCTGTAATTCGATTTGTTAAAACCCAATCGAATTCAATCATACTAAGACCGAAACTATGATCCATTGGAAGGCGACAAATGACAACGATTCGATGAATCCGGCTTGCGTGTCCAACAGCCGTCTTTTAGGGATTTTCCGGTCCGTGACCCGGCTAAAGCGTTTCTCAGCTCCCAGCTGTGCTTGAAACTTGTTCTTTGAATAAAAATATGACTAAAACATATTTTGAATTTTTTTTTCATTTTCCGATCAAAATACTGAAAACCGGAACCTATATTTTGTGTCCTTCTGAGATTCGGTGTGCATGATATGATACATGAGATTCGATGACGTACATGACCCACGGCACAAAGAGCTGTAAAATAGAGCTATCATTCTGCCTTATTTACGGTACAGCATGTGAAAGAACAAACAACTTTTTGTGTCGATGATTGGTCCCAAAAAAGCCATCTTCGAGGTCAGAAAATAATATTTGCTTGGGAACAGAATTCCCCTCATAACAAAAGTAAGAACAAAAACACAAAAACAATCATGAAAATAGCGTAATCCATTTATTACGAATGATTTGCACTGGGGTGCCAACTTCCGACCCAAATCTAAGCATGAAGCCGCTTTTTTAAAAATCTGAAAAAATTCCACAATTTGCAGTACCATCTGAAGTTTCGAAAAATGTCAACCAGGGAAAAGGTTATTTTTCTAGAGAGAGTTACAGCGCTTTTAGTTACATTTTGGACATTAAAAATTAGTTTTTCGATCATAACTTTTTTTGTATGGCATTTTCAGGCTTCGGGATGTCGATTTTCGGAATCTACGCGAAAAACTAGGGTGGACAAGGTGCGTACCAAATTTTTTGGGAAACATCTATTTTTCACCTCAAAACAGGGTGAATGTCTGGAAGTTCCCCAATATCAACTCTGGAGCTTAGCTATGGGTGCCTGCGATCAGCCCTCGGGACCCTTATATCAGCGCCAGCTTATGGGATTTTTCCGAGTTTTGCCCATCCGTGGACCTGTTCCACTCTCTCGTGGATGGTCTCTTAAGAACTGACTTTAATGCACACATTTTGAAAAAAGTCACTTTGCAATCATCGTATTACGGTACATCGAGTCTCAATAAATTACTGGGCTAGTGTACAATTACTGGGCTAGTGCATTGGCACATAGTATCCGAAGTTCCTACATCATGACTTTCGAGGTCAATTTTGGACCATGACCCCGGGTTCATGGTTTTGGTCCAAAAATGACTGTGCCGGAATCGACGCTAATGGTGATGATTGTTCGCATGGAGGTATAAAATTAATATTTGAGTTACATTCGAGAATTTTCACCTAGTAATAATGTGATAAGAGCAATATTTGTGAGAAAAAGCGCAGTCCAGCATGCTCGGAGGCCTTTTTCACCCTTTAGGGTAAATTCGAAGTTAAAATATTTGTAAAACATACCTATGGATCCACTCTTCTATATAGTGCAATACAAATCACTGCAACGGGGACTCTAGGTAGCGGTTGGATTTCTGGAAAGATCTGGTTTTCAGTTTTTCTATCAGAGGAGTCGTGGTCCGGATAGTTCGAATTCTTGTATTAGGTTGATTCATAAGTCGTTTCCAATTTGTTTTAAATCCTCTCGGGTCTCGCGGTTAGCATGTCCCAAAATTCTACAGTATGGTTATCTAGGGGGATGCTGTGGGGTCCCACTCTTATGTTGGGTTTGAGTCGGAAAAGCATAGGGCGGCAGAAATAAATTTCGAAAGCAGAAAGAGAAAATTTCAAGAAAAAATTGCCATTCGAAATCTTCATGACGTCATCCATTTTCACTGAAGCCAATCATCGCAAAAATATGCCTGCTCAGGAAGTAATAGGGATGGGTCAGCCTGCTTCAAAAATACACAAAATATCAGCCACAAAATATCAAAAGTATATAAATATCCAAATTTTGATGACTAAATTTCAATGCAAACTTTTGAAAAAATGTAGCTCTTGAATTGATAACTGAAAAATGATCAAAATGGAAGTTAACATGAACGTTGAATTTAAACTCTTAAATTTAAACTTCGCTTTAAGAGACCGGATCGGTAAAAATCGAGTATCCCCCGGACATGCTCCTACCGATTTGAGATCCGCCAGCCTACACTCTAGCAGCAGGAAGGTCTTAGCCCTACAGTACCCATAGCACCACTTGTTCGGACTTTTCTCTGCTACAGCAGGATAAAAGTCAAAGAATAGCTGGAATGGTTGAAAATTCATAAATCTGAAACTTGGAGAGATAGACCCAGTTGTTCTTCTGCATCACGCTGGGGGTGCCCAGAGGCATCCATGCAATAGTACAGATACATTTCTGCTCCATTCCGGAATCTTTTTCTGTTTTCGATTTTTCGTTTTTCGAATAAAACAGGCTTCTTTTGAAATGGGATCTAAGGATGACCTAGGTGTACGTTGTTGCCTACTGGCTGAGGTATCTGAAAATCCATATGCTGGGTTCTCTCGGTACAGCAAGCTTCAGATTTCTTTCAATAAATGTGCGGAACCCATTTT
>LS506716.1:154076-168306 GCA_900490845.1 Pristionchus japonicus
ATCGCCCAAAAACAAGTTAAAGGCCAAAATGAGGGGGTGGGCCCCCGGAGCGAAAAGGGGACATATGACGAAATCAAGTTGCTCATCGCGTAGAGGGTCGAAAATAACCCCCAGAGCCAGCTTTTCAGACATTTCAGCTTTTTCTTATGTTCCAGACCCCCGTCGAATCTTGTTGAACCTTACGCGAACGGCCTCATATATGGGGCCGTTCGCGTAAGGACCAACAAGTTGAAGGAACATACGAAAAGGCTGAAATGTCTGAAAAGTTAGCTCTAGGGGTTATTTTCGACCCTCTACGCGATTAGCAACGTGATTTCGTCATATGTCCCCTTTTCGCTCCGGGGGCTCACCCCCTCATTTTGGCCTTTAATTTGTTCTTGGGCGTTTTCTACCCTTTAAAGTGGTCAAAATGCCCCAAAATCTTGCACCCCCGACCAAAATCTCGAGCTCTATCGAATAAAACTACTCTCAAATTTTGACCATTTTTTGTTCACGTGTTATAGTGAAATCTTGAGCCGATAAAGTGCGAGCAAAATCTTTTTGCAAGTAGACTGGTGATACTCCCCTGATCATTTTAAGCTATTGGGCACCAAATTTCATCGTGGTCTTGGTGGGTTTTCATCGATTTCAGTGAAAACGCGAAAAATAAAAGTGCCAGTATACCATCATTATGGTGCTCATTTTGTAGAGCCGAAGTAGCTGAACATTTTTTGTTAACACATTATGCCCTTAGAACCTCTCAGTAAGAAGTTACAATCGGGCAAACTTGCCATTTTAGCGCTACTCACTTTAATGACTTTTTCAGCACCTGTAACTTCTTACTAAGAGGTTTTAAGGGCATAATGTGTTAACAAAAAATGTTTTGCTACTTCGGCTCTACAAAATGAGCACCATAATGATGGTATACTGGCACTTTTATTTTTCGCGTTTTCACTGAAATCGATGAAAACCCACCAAGACCACGATGAAATTTGGTGCCCAATAGCTTAAAATGATCAGGGGAGTATCACCAGTCTACTTGCAAAAGGATTTTGCTCGCACTTTATCGGCTCAAGATTTCACTATAACACGTGAACAAAAAATGGTCAAAATTTGAGAGTAGTTTTATTCGATAGAGCTCGAGATTTTGGTCGGGTGTGCAAGATTTTGGGGCATTTTGACCACTTTAAAGGGTAGAAAACGCCCAAAAACAAATTAAAGTCCAAAATGAGGGGGTGAGCCCCCGGAGCGAAAAGGGGACATATGACGAAATCACGTTGCTAATCGCGTAGAGGGTCGAAAATAACCCCTAGAGCCAACTTTTCAGACATTTCAGCCTTTTCGTATGTTCCAGACCCACGTCGAATCTTGTTGAACCTTACGCGAACGGCCTCATATATGTGTAGTTTATGTAGCAGTTTATGTAGAAATTCAATTCTATTTTTTTCTCATCATCATCATATGAACATTTCCAGTAGTACTAGTCTGAAATGTCCGAGCATGGTATTGTGCTGGAGGGCATGATAGAGGGGACTTTGCCCGATAGAACTTACGCTTAGGCGGCACAAGCTCCGCCCACATTCCTAGGACATGGCGCACGGCACACTCGCGTGGACGAGGGAGCACAACTCGAATTCTTAACCAAATCACTCGTTCTAAAAAAATATGTAGCTATTCCTACCCCCTATCGATTAGGCAGGTTGTAAAAATGTCTGGCAAGTTTAAGTAGGTCAGAATTCAAGGTTTAGGTTGAGAAATCCATGGAAAACACTTTTCCAGGGGGAGCACAATGTTTGAACGTTTGCAAGTTGAAAATTCGGTAGCTGATTTTTGACTGAGCAACTTAGAGAAGAAAATGCAAAGAAAAATCGATCGCCTGAATTGTGATCTATTTTTAAAGATTTTAGTACGCGCGTATTTTTTTTGGCTCCGGTTATCGCTAAACGCAGTCAAACTTCTCGACTGGCCAGGGAAGGGAAGGGGTGTGTGTCACAATGTATCACCCGGCGTGGCTAGAGTGCACCCTCTCACGATACTCTCGCTCTCACACTCGCCTCGTCGAACAACTTTGAGCTCGACCGAGGAACCTCTGTCCGTTTGGAGCTTCATTGATGGGCAAAATAGGCTCCGCCCCTTCCTCTCCCCCTCTCACCTTCCTCATCTTACAAACAGCCTTCCGCACGCACGTTTTGGGTTCTAAGTCAGCTCAGGGGCAAGATAAAGACTTCCGTCAAAAGCATGCTGTTACTGGAGTCCTGAGGGATAGTTTGGACATACTTTTGAGCCCATTGCTTAACATCGGTTATCGGCGTTGTGGCCCCTACCTCGACGGGGTTTTTGCGTGTCGTCCATAAAAATTAACCCAACTAACTATGTATAAAAAATGCTATCGACGATTGAATTTAAACACATCCTGAACCCTAAATAGTGCTGAAAATGAGACGTTTTAATTAATTTACTGAAATATAAATCTAGTTATCGATCTCTATTAAAATTCCCCGCATTTCAAAAAAAGTTTAGGCTCTGGCGTCACTCTGGGCTAAACAGCAGCGCCTATTCAAAGATAGTCTTTTTTGGCCCCAAAAAAGTTTGAAGACGTCCCATTGAAAGTGAACATATCGAACAAAGCTCGATCCTAAATTAGGACGTACCCTAAGAACTGTCGATAAATGTCCAGGGGGTCAGATTATGTGCACAGCAACCCTTGATTTTGCTCGATTCTCACGTGACACGCGTGATACTACACGAAGCTCTCTCCCTCGCCTTCTAATCCACACTGATACTGCGATTAAACGTGGATTAGACGAGCATCGAAAGGATTAGAGCCATTCGATGCGGAGATAGTATTCAGCTATTCACACCTTTCTGTTGCGTGATCGATTTCGTATTATGTGATTTCTTCAACACTCAATTATTTTCAGAACTAGTAGTCAGAAATGTCCGAGCATGGTGTTGTGCTGGAGGGCACGATAGAGGAGACTTTGCCCGATAACACCTTTGTACGCCGTCTCGAGAATGGTGAGCTATAATCGAAGTGCCATTAAGATCCATTTATTTAGGAATATTAATTTACATCAAAATATCAGATCCGAATCGTGTTTATACAAGATGGAAGTTAGTTGCGTTTTTAGATTAAATTATTTAAAACATTTTCAGTGGAAATGAAATAGACGCTAAGCTTCCACACAAGGAATTTCGCGCATTTTACGTGTCCAAAGATGCAGTTTTTCTCTTATCTTTTGAAAAGGTACCTGTGATATAGAAGATATATATCCATTATTAATGGTTAAAGGAGTGAGAAACATTCATAACGTTAAAACTGTTAAAGATCTTCAAAGCTGTTTTCACGCCGCCATGCAACTTTTCCGTCACTTTCTTCCGGTTCAAATATCCGGATGAAGATTGCACTCTTTTCGGTCATAGTGTGCTAGTAGAAGCAGATAGAAAGTACACCTATTGGTTTGATGCGGAGCGAGTGAAGGACACAACTCTCATTGCCCTCACCGATGAGGAATTGACTGGATTAATCATTGAAGGAGTTCACCGGTGAAAAACTGTGATCTTTTCTCGAAAGTTCAAGGGGATATCAATATATCATATGCCATATTGTTTCAGAGGAAAAACTATTTTAATCAAATGTGATGAGGATGCAAGTGAGGAGAGCTTGTCTGTTCATTTTCAAAAGCCAAGCGCTCTGGTACTTGGAGTAAGGATTTAACTCAATGTTAAAATTATGCAAACAGCGATTTCAGATTTTTAAAAGGGAAAAAATGGAAATGTATGCCAATGACGATTCATTCATCTTATTCTTTGCATATGGTCGAAACATTATTGCGTTCGACACAGAATCCAACGAGTTTCTCCCTCCTCTTCATATTCAGTTCTTTACATTTTATCATCTAAAGAGCAAAATCAATCTTTAGAAATGCGGATCGCATCTCTTCCATCGCTGATATCCGCAATGGAACAATCACTTTCGTAAATTATCCTTTTCTTACAACTTAATCGATCATATACTGACTATTGACCTACTAGATTGCGAGAATGCAAGATGATCCTATTTCGCATTTAATGACGGCTGCACTTCCTTCGGAATATGTAAGTTCATGTTTACGCGAGAGACGGATTAAATTGTATTCAAATTGAATTTAGTGCCGTCATGCAGCTCCCATCAGCAAAAAGCCGTTCAGAAAATTGACTGATGAACAAGTGCGTGAAAATATTTTCGAAAATTATTAAATAATTATCACAAATATACATAATTTAGATGTTGTTTAAGAGACTGTCTCGGTAAAAATTCAGCATCCCGCGGACATCTCCTTAGCACAAAGATCCAGCCCTCCTCGCTACCATGGCATGAGAGGGTCTGGGCCCCCGATCGATGAACTGGTGGTTTTGGGATTCCTCGTCGCGTGCGTGGTGTGCCATGTGCGCGCGAAGTTCAAAAAATCGATTTTCATATGTTCTCAGCCGAACAAGCTGGAGTCGAAATTCTTTTTGCATTGTGTTAGTGAGCTCAAATGAACAAACTTTCACCTGGAAAGTTTGGTGAGCTTCGATTCCAGAAGCGTTTTTGCGTGTCCAAAAATCATTTTTCCTCTTGTTTTTCTACGTTTTCGAGAGGGGGGCAAGGTCCCACATGTTGCACAGTGTGCCTATAATGTGTGGTAACAGCTTCCATCACATTTGAAAGAAGTCGGTTTTACTCCACCCCCGACTTTTGATTCCCCAAGTTGGTGTACTGCCTAACTCGAAAACGCGGAAACTTAGCTTTCACCAAATTTATACGTATACTAGAATGGTCAGGGCCTAAATGTGTTAACTTCGAAGTTTTGGAAAGATTGAAGCACTTTGAGTATTTTTCCGGGGACGATTTTGTCGTTGAGAACCATGACCCGGGGGTCATGGGTGCTCTCTGCACCTTGCAACCATGAACCCCGGGTCATGGTCCAAAATCGAGTTGGTGGGGATCCTGAAGTAAGATACCTCATCGCATACTACAGTGCCACACATACTACCGTAGCCCGGTATACCGTGCTCTGTTCAATCGTGAACTGACTTTTATTCAAAAATGTGTTCTCACGACGTTTGTTCGGTTCTTTGGCATCCGATTGTTCTCTAATTGACTTACTTATTCATCAAGTGCTAGCTTATGACTCACTCATATATTTTATTTTGTTTTCTTATTTTTCCTCGAAACTTTGCTCGTGAAAACTCTCCGAAGAGTCATTGAAACACATTTTTGAATAAAAATCAGTTCACGATTGAACAGAGCACGGTATACCGGGCTACGGTAGTATGTGTGGCACTGTAGTATGCGATGGGGTATCTTACTTCAGGATCCCCACCAACTCGATTTTGGACCATGGGGTTCATGGTTGCAAGGTGCAGAGAGCACCCATGACCCCCGGTCATGGTTCTCAACGACAAAATCGTCCCCGGAAAAATACTCAAAGTGCTTCAATCTTTCCAAAACTTTGAAGTTAACACATTTAGGCCCTGACCATTCTAGCATACGTATAAATTTGGTGAACGCTAAGCTTCCGCGTTTTCGAGTTAGGCAGTACACCAACTTCGGGAATCAAAAGTCGGGGGTGGAGTAAAACCGATTTCTTTCAAATGTGATGGAAGTTGTTACCACAAATGGCAAGCACACTGTGCAACATGTGGGACCTTGCCCCCCTCTCGAAAACGTAGAAAAACAAGAGGAAAAGTGATTTTTGGACACGCAAAAACGCTTCTGGAATCGAAGCTCACAAAACTTTCCAGGTGAAAGTTTGTTCATTTGAGCTCACTAACACAATGCAAAAAGAATTTCGACTCCAGCTTGTTCGGCTGAGAACATATGAAAATCGATTTTTTGAACTTCGCGCGCACATGGCACACCACGCACGCGACGAGGAATCTCAAAACCACCAGTTCATCGATCGGGGGCCCAGACCCTCTCATGCCATGGAAGCGAGGAGGGCTGGATCTTTGTGGTAAGGAGATGTCCGGAAAAGAGACGAAATGATAAATTTTTACGGAGACAGTCTCTTAATAAGATGTGCCAAGCCGTTTCGGTTAGTATGGTGGTTGTGCTCTCTGAGTGCCAATCACCAGGACACTGGTTCGACTCCCGAGCGGTGTAGATCCTCCCAAAACCAAGGGGGGTAAGAAATGTTGGTAGTCTTTCGTACACGGTAAACAAAAAGTCCCTCCGTCGCATCAGTACGTATAAAATAGGGCAGGCGACCAAACACATTGGATTAAGGCTAGGAAGATTGTTTAGATGTGCCTAATTAGCTCATTTGCATAATTTCATGAGCTCGAAATACGGCTCTATTACTAGTTTATTGGAAGCAGCTCTGCGCCTGATCAGCACGATAATTCTCTCGAGACCATAATTGACATGCAGAACACGCTCACGATATTTGTTTTCGAGAATTTCAACTATTTTGGTACTACTTGGTCTTAAATTTCTCGAAAACTACATTATTTATTGAGAATGTCTGTCGAACAAGATAGAAAAAGCCAAATCAATACATGCACTCCGAACCACCTAGGCCTGTCATAAGACCTAGGCCTGTCTTAATGCAGGTGACTTCTCATAGTGTAACTAATTCATGTATCGGAGTCTTCTTTGAATGCGCCAATCTTATGCGAACGCACTGATAACAACAACACACTTTTCAGTTTGTCTCTATTAATAACGTGTTAACACAATTTCTCGTGAGCAATTCGGAAATTTTCCAAAGGAATTGTACAGAGTTCCCAGAGGAAGAAGAAGAAGAATGGATGTCTATGCTAAACACATACAAGGTGATTGTTTTTTTTCATGGTTATGTCTGTCGAAGTAATCGTAGCTTTGAAATGCGTCGTTCAGATGGTCATGAACAAAACTCTGCCAGAATTGCATATGCTTTCCGATGCGTGCGGTGCATCCGCTCTGCTCGAGTATACAATAGATAAAAATAACATGAACATCATTGCTACTGCACGCAGCGACTATAAAGGGTCTATCGACTTGATCAATGCGGGTATGTTTACTATCGTGCACTTTCTACTTAAAGCACGCTTCATGTATGGTACACTGCATTTATGAGCGTGATACATTGCCAATGGCAATTTGCCACATGTGGTAATTGGTAACTACGTATAGTAATTGGAGTTTCTCACTGATGACATTTCAAGTTAATTTTGGACCATGACTAGGGATGTCAGAATTAAGAATGGCTCTCCTCATTTTACACACTCTCTCGCCTGCCTGATCGGTTAGAGAGTGTGGAAAATGAGGAGAGTCATTCTTAATTCTGAACCATGACCCCGGGTTCATCGTTTTGGTCCAATAATGAGCATAGCAGAATCGACTCTAATGGCAATAAATACTCGCTAGTGTGTGTAAAATTACTATTTAAGTGATGTTTGAGAATTTATGAATAGTGGTAAAAAAATGTGAAGCAATTTTATCTGAAAAAGCGCAGTCCAGCATGTTTGGAGGCCTTTTTCACCCTTTAGGGTACGACAAATTCTCAGTTAATATATTTTTATAACATACCTAGGGATTTACTCTCTCTCATATTATGCAATAAAATTCAATGGGGACTCTAGGTAGCGGTTGAATTTTTAGAAAAATCTGGTTTTCAGTATTTCTATCATTTATCGAAAAAATAAAAAAATCGATTTCTAAAAAGTTTCTTGTTTCTCATGTTTTCCGCGTATTTTGAGCAGAAGAACAAGTCTCTAGCTCAAATGGGTCGTGAGATACACTATATCCGGGTCCAGAAAATCCCTAATCGAAGGCTGTGGGACTTATATTCCGGATAGTTCGAATCCTTGTCACCTGGGTATGTATCCACCATACACAGCGTGTCAGAGAGGATAATCTCCTTTGTTCTCCGCGGCTTGATCGCGAGCCGAAGCGCGGTGAACGTGAGGAAGAAATGAGTTGAGAATACAAGTAATATCTGTGAAGCATATCAAATATTTTACTGATAATGATAAAATATGCGAATTTGAAATATCACAGCTATCAAGTAGTGATCAAGGAGCTATGTCTCTTGATTCTGGCGATTTTTATTGATTTTGAAATCTCAAACGAGGACTTTTCAACCTACTTTTGAGAGTTTCTCATGAGCCAATTACCGGAATCATGCATAGTGATTTTTTTGGGCTTCCCAAGGAGTGTTTCACACGACCTAGTGACACGATTTTCAAAATTTTGCTACACTTTCGTGATTTAAGCGAAAAACACCTTATTTTCCTGCATATCTTGAAAGCAACATAAAAAAACTGAAAATCTTGTCACTCTTCTTGTCACCGTCTTGTCAATCTTGTTGTCTTCTTGTCAATCTTGTCACCGTGTGGGACACTCCCTGGGAAGCCCATAAAAAATTACTATGCACTATTCCGATTATTGGCTCATGAGAAACTCTCAAAAGTCTGCTAAAAAGTCCCCGTTTGAGGTTTCAAAATCAATAAAAATCGCCAGAATCAAGAGGCATGGCTCCTTGATCACTACTTGATAGCTGTGATATTTCAAATTCGCATATTTTATCATTATCAGTAAAATATTTGATAAGCTTCACAGATATTACTTGTATTCTCAACTCACTTCTTCCTCACTTTCACCGCGCTTCGGATCGCGATCAAGGCGAATGGAGCGCCGCGGAGAACAAAGGAAATTTTCCTCTCTGACACGCTGTGTAGGGTAGTACAACCTCATGTGAGGAAGTGTGTGAAATTTCAAAGTTGGGCGGTCACTTTCCAGGGGTTTACAGTTGCAAATCTGGCGCTAATCACAGTGGGAAATTTCATAAAACTGCAAACTGTGTCGAAACAGATGAACCCAAAACGTCAATGTTACGCTTTCAAAAAACGCCAAAGGTTCTCACATCTCATGAAATGATACTGCGAACAAGTTAAGCATGTTTGATGAGGGAAATGTCAAAGTTCCCGAAAATTTATTTTTAAACTTCTTTTTTTTTTCGATCTGACTCGGGTCGGATTTGCAACCGTAAACCCCTGGAAAGTGACCGCCCAACTTTGAAATTTCAAACACTTCCTCTCATGAGGTTGTGCTACCCCACTGCTGGAAATCAGATTTTTCCCTTCACGGAGCGGCTAGTTCTGGGTGGGGGCAAAATGAGTTCACGTAAAAAGTATGTACAACCTCCATATTCAAAATAAAAAATTTCAGAAAATAATTTAAATCAATTTATGCAACCCCCTAGTCGTTGTAAATGAGCTGACAATGTTAGCTATCTTAAAATTTGAAGTAGCGTGCATGCCTATTGTCAAGTTTTATTTGTAAGTGAATACGATTATCCTGCGGAGAACTACATTTTTTGAAAGGCATAGGCCTAAATTTGGGCATCGAAAATATGTAATCTGTTGTTTCCCTGCTTCCCGCAAAAGCTAGGAACCGGTTTTTTTTGTGGTCAATCGAACGAGTTAGTGGTCCCCTATCACTCCCTAAACGGGCTTAATTTTAAGACGTCGGGTGTTTATACAGGAGGTTGCGAACGTGATCCTACCAAAGAGCAAATATTTTCCATTTTTTCTCACTTCATGTTCTAAAATTATGTTCCCTTGTTCTATGCAATCCTGATTCGGCACAAACCTACTACGGTAATCCCACACCAACCCCCTAAAATATGCTCAGAAATATTTTGGCTCAAGTATGGCAGGAGAGCAGAAATTAAAGAAAATAAAAAGAAAGAAACTTATGCATCAACCTAATATTTGCATGCAACAATATAACGCTGAGAGATCAATACGATGATCAGGCTAGTGGCATCAAGACCCCGCAAGAAGCAATAAGGCTTTTGACCTGTTTTTTTCTCCAAATTCATTATAAAAGATAAGAATAGAAATTTTGGAACTCTATTTACACATATGGGATACGGTGTCAGCAAAAAGTATTTGAACTTTAATAAATTTACAACATGTGTCAACCAAATTGGTACAGCATGGGTCTACAAAGTTGGAAAAGCAGGTACAACATGTGTCAACCAAATTGGTACAGCATGGGTCTACAAAGTTGGAAAAGCACAGGGGCCCACCAAATTTTCACGGGTTCACCAAATTGGCACAGAGCCATTTCATGATTTCCACAGAACATAGGCAAGAAAGCCGAAACTGCATGGGGATCTAAGCACAGGTCTCTTGGGCACCAGTTATTTCTATGGGCACCAGTTATTTCCATGGGCACCAGTTATTTCATGGGAACCAGTTATTTCTGTGGGCACCAGTTATTTCCATGGGCACCAGTTATTTCCATGGGCACCAGTTATTACCACAGAGCCGATGGTTTTCATACATTCTCTCCTGATTCTTATGATAAGGTACGAATCCGAAGAGAGCGTGTTGAACGTTTTGGGCATGACCAAGTTTGAGACTTTACAAAATGGTTTCCCTGGACAAACATGACTTCAAAAATAAAATTTTGCTAGTTTAATATTTTTTTTTATTTGCAGCTCAAGACGGTTATTTTTGTGTGTTTGATCACCTTTCCATAACTTTCTTCAAAGTTGAGATAGAGACTTATGGTTTTGAGTGATCGACGACCCAACCATAGGGGAACAACTTCATACGGTGCAAGTCTGCTCGCTTCTCCAAAGTCAGTCGCGGTAAAATTTTTTGCCGAGGTGTGGTTGGAATTATTTTTATAAGCCTCAACGGAATTTATCTCGAATGTCTCACTACCCTGTAGTGATAGTACTTCTACAGTAGAGTACAATAAAAAATATATAGCGGACGAGTGCAATTAGCATTGACATGAGATTGAAGACACCACTTCGGTTTCTTTGGAGCTAATGACCTCGAAATCAGTAGACAGCGTGAGTGAGCGCTGGAGTGCAGTTCCGTCAAGTTTCGAGTGAATCGGTCGACTGGCGAAAAAATTCGAAATAAATTTCTTCCATTTTCAATTATTCAGAAAGTAGTTCCATTTTCAATTAATCAGAAAATACCCTTCCCATGTTGCGAAAATTCGGTCACTTCGCAGCAGAGTGGGGAAACTTTGAGTGAACACGTTTGCGAAATTTCAGAGTTAGAGCTTCATGTTGAAGCTTTGTGCAGGGAGGAAATCGAAGAAATTAAAATAGGAAAAATACCTCCCAAGCCTTATCTGACTTTTCAAAAATGTATAACGCGGCCGTCAAAAAGGCATAATTATTTTTGTATGAGTGTATTGTAACAAGCAGCGACAAGTGAAACCAGTTTCAAGGTGAATCTAGGTTTTTATGAATTATTTGAGTAGATCGATTTCAATGATTTTCACGATTCATCCAAAAAATTAACTTCGATTTCCTCCCTGCGCAAAGCGTCAACATGAAACTCTAACTCTGAAATTTCACACACGTGTTCACTCCCCCACTCTGCTGCGAAGTCCCCACTCTGCTGCGAAGTGACCGAATGTTCGCAACAGGGGAAGGGTACTTTCTGAATAATTGAAAATGGAACTCAATTTTTTTTTCGAATTTCTTCGCCAGTCTACCAGTCTACTACAGTCTAATTTACTCGAAACTTGGCGGAACTGCACTCCAGCACTCACTCATGCCGCCTACTGATTTTGAGGTCATTAGCTCCAAAGAAACCGGAGTTAAAAATTTTGGTTGTGTCTTCAATCTCATGTCAATGCTAATTGCACTAGTCCGGTATATATTTTTATTGCACTCAGCTGTAGAAAAACTATCACTACAGGGTAGTGAGAGATAAATTAATTCCGAGATAAATTCCGTTGAGGCTTACAAAAATAATTCCAACCACACCTCGGCAAAAACTGACTTTGGAGAAGCGAGCAGACTTGCACCGTATGAACTGACTTTGGAGAAGCGAGCAGACTTGCACCGCATGAAGTTGTTCCCCTATGGTTGGGTCGTCGATCACTCAAAACCATAAGTCTCAACTTTGAAGAAAGTTAAGGCAAGTCAAAATTTGTTTCCAAAATTTGAGCGGTACTGTATGAAGACATTTCTGAGTTTTTGGAGTTTTACAATATCCAGAGCTGGATATTAGGCCGTTTATATCTACCGGTCCTACCAAGCCGGTTGGTCACTCTCCCTCGGGCACATCAACCCTCAAAATATGAAAGGATTCGATGCTCTTTAAACATTTTGTCAAAGGGGAGCCAAGGATCAAAGGGGAGGATTCATGCAATCTATCAGAAGAGTCTCAACTTCAGGCCAAGAGTGCATTATTCTCGACAACAGTGATCCACAAAAATGGAGGATTGAGCTCTCGACTGGTGCACAAGTTATTGTACCAAAGGTGAAACCCTCTCACCATACCTCTAAGCTCGCATGCCTGGTTTCAAAATGAAAAGAGAATATTCACGTAGCTTTTCAAGACCATTCACATGAACCATATGCATCCCAAATTGCAACAATTGTTATACAAAATGCTGTAGGGATAGGAATCGGAAAGAAAACCTCAAATGAACAGTTTTGCAGTGTGTATTCTTCTCGGCCTCGGACAATATCATTTTGTTCACGGAGCTGCAGAAGAAAAGTGATGAGTTGCGCGAGATGATTGAAGTCAGGATCATGAATATTCTAGTCCGCCAGATCGTGCACGGCCTCAAGATATCCAGGCACGTGATAATCAAGTTGAATATGATCTATTAAATGATCCTGATCACAAATTACAATTGCAGAATCTTCGCCAACGTACAGAGTTGGTTTGAGGATGGTTATTTCGATTCACATCAGCGTCCCCTTCTCCTTGTATGTCGTTTCAGCAACATTAGCACAGTAGGGAAAACGGTTCCGCTCAAGATGAGAAAAATGCGCTTTAATCGGATTCTTCCGTAAGATACATTGCAGCTCATATATATCAGGTAGCCTTCAAAGTTGCTCGCATAAACATAGAAGATTTTCCTGAAAACACCATAGTGCTGAAGTTTCTGCAAGAGGAACTGCGAAAGGCGATCGAGTTTACGAAAGACATCCACAGGAAAGCTGAGAAGCAACTGCGCAAGTTTTCGAAATACATTTCTTGAGTACTTTTTTCGTGATGGCTTTATATGAATTTTTGGAGTCATATTCAAGAGCATGAAAGATCACTTGAAAACATTATTTAAATTCGAAAAAAACCTCGAATTTTCGGGAATTTTTGCAGCAGATGACTTGACCGAGTTGTTCGACAGTATGATGACAATGTTGGGGCAAGAAGATCTCGACCTCATCAGTGGATTCAGCTCGAAAGTTAGGGAGTTCGAAGAAACGTTGAAGAGAATCCAAGTATAATTTTATTATTATGTCATACAAAGATATCGTCTGCCCATTCAGATTGAAAGGACTCCGGAGGTGCCAATTCAAGTCGTTCAGGTTTTCATCAATTTTAAAATGCAAACAAGTATAATTGCAGGTTGCTGCTGAAGCGGAAGACAACAGCTTCCGATCAATGTGCGTTATCATCCAACCAAACACGAACAGATTTTTTTGTTCTTGTCCCTTACCGATATTTACAACTTTGCCAGATTTGCAAGCGAGTTCACTGTGACGAGTATTCGAGGAGAAGGAGGATACGGATGCGTTCTCGAGTCTTTCAACAAAGTCGACAACTGTAAATACGCAGTGAAACGAGTCGCCGTTGAGCATGAGTATGTTTTTTTATTTTTTTTATTTCGAAGGTAGTGGTACACAACTGCAGCAAAATGGAAACGGCGCTACGTGAAGTGCGTGCAATGGCTCAACTGTGTCACCCCGGTATCGTACACTATAATGGTTCCTGGGTTGAACAACCACCTGAGGGTTGGCAGGTACACTGCAGGATCAAATTTCACTGTACCGAATGTTCTAATTTTAAGCGTACTGAGGATGTTGCAATGCTGAAAGGAATGGGGCTGAAGAGAAATCACCTGGTTAGCTGTATCATTCTGGCGAACATTTAACCGCGTGTTTTAAGAGATCTTCGATGAACTATCGCGATGACAGCGTTTTCATCTACATTCAAATGCAGGTCAGGCAAAGTTTGAAAAAAAAGTTTCACTGAAATTGTTGTAGTTGTGCAATTATTCGCTTTCCGACTGGCTCAAAAACAATGCAGAAGCAGATTCACGACCTCTCCCTAGAATGAAGTCTTGGTTCAAACAACTTGTATCCGCAGTTGCCTACATTCATGGCAATAACCTTATCCATCGTGATCTTAAGGTAAGCCTATTGAATGCAATTGTTATTGTGAAAACAATTTATTTTCAAGCCAAGCAATGTCCTGTTCATGGAGAATGATGTGCTCAAGTTATGTGATCTTGGAATCGCAACAGTTC
>LS506716.1:169659-186501 GCA_900490845.1 Pristionchus japonicus
TTCTTCATTTTGAACACAAAACCATTTGGCAGCGCTTCAACAAAGGGTACAGTTCAAAGACTGATGTCTTTTCTCTTGGACTGATTCTCCATGAACTTGTAGTCGTGATGAACACTTCTCAGCGCACCCAGGTTCGAGTTTCCAATCGGATCTAGGGACAAAAAAGCTTCTTTGCTATCGTTTTGCTTAACCAAAATGTGAGTGTGTGCGCCGTGATAACAGTTTCCATTTCCAGACCTTCGACGCTTATAGGATCGGTACGTCTGGCAATACAATCACCGATGAAAGAACGGTATCATTATATTTGGCAAGATCGCGATTTGATTCGCAATTTTGCAGGCGAATTTTGTCCGTATGCTCACGCAAGTCGATCCGAGAGATCGACCTACAAGCTTGGAGATGCTGGATCACTTGTATCTGGCCTGATGTACGATGAATTGCTGCTATTTTGTAAACTCATTATCACGAATTAGAATATTCCACTGTGAACCACTGTGAACTACTACTGCTCCTTCTAATAAATTTTTTCTCTCGAACAATTACATGTTTTGGGTGACCGGTTTCCACTTTATATCGCAATGTCACTGGCTGACTCAGTAAGCAAGCGCATGTGCAACGCATGTTTGCATTTCCTGATAAGAAGAGAGCTTGAATCGATGCATTCGGCAATCGTGCTGTTTACTTCGTTCATCGATCTACATTTGTCTATTGGTTTCCTCGAATGGTACGTTGTCCAGGATGGATGATAATACTCGACTGAAAGTCATAGACAAGGAGAAACTGCCCGATAAAACTCACATCTACCAGACAGATGATGGTCAGTTTCTGATTCATCTTTTGCCGAAAAAATCACTAATGAAAGCTTCAGGCACAATTTTCTACTTCAAGTCCATCTCACCAGCGCGATTGTACGTGAAATACGAGTCAGTTTCTGTTTCGAACTCATTGACCAGATTGCATCTGTTCAGAGGCAAAGAAATAGACGGAACTTTACCCGAAGGAGATCTTGCCTATTCATGCGCGTACGCAAATGTCTTCTATTTCGAAGTGAATGGGAGGGTTAGTGGAAGATCAAGCGGAACAATTTATTTTTGATAAATTTTTCAGGAGCTCTACCAAGCTGTCTTCACTCCCGCCTCTGGCTTGACTGTGACACGCGAACGAGAAATTATCATGGTATTTTCTTGTTTCATCACGAACCTCTCTTTTCCTTATTCTGTTGCTCGGGAAAAAGGATATTGACATGCTGGGAATATAATCGATACCGAAACGTAGTTTACCGATTTCGAGATTTCGTTTCTTGTAGCATGAAATGAAGAAGTTCGACTTGATGTGCATTCGAGAGCGCAATGGAGACAAGTACTCCTATCGGTTCTACGATGTGGAAAGGGACGTACTTGATATCGACAAGAGAGATATGTTGAAGACATGGACAA
This sequence comes from Pristionchus japonicus, assembly GCA_900490845.1. NCBI lineage: Eukaryota > Metazoa > Nematoda > Chromadorea > Rhabditida > Neodiplogasteridae > Pristionchus > Pristionchus japonicus. The sequence goes on from LS506716.1 coordinate 171,096, forward strand.
ATCAGAGGTGAATCATGACGAGCGAACTAGAAAACAAGGTCATTTTCAGGCATATCAACTTCTATTTATCACAGGCGCCCGAGGCTAATGGTCTTTCTTTGATCAGACTCAGTGAGACGGCTGTTGTATTAGAGGTATTCGTGATCAGCACATTTTCTTCAATTTCCAATGAATAGGCACCCGACAAACGGATAGTCAAGAAATACTCGTCTGATTACGATGACGTCTTCCTCTATCTCGCTTATGGAAACGAGCTTACCATTCTGAACACAGAGACGATGGAGTTTCTACCTTCTCTAGAAGTTGGGTGAGATAATTTTGAACTTCTTCCTATTCTGGACCTTTTGCAAAGTAGTACGCAGTTTCATCTTGTGCTCACATGAAACATAACGATCGAACGATTTTAAATGTTTCGCTTTGTCAGATCTAGTCAACTCACCTTTCAGTGGAATTGACTACATCGCGGACATTGTGCGCGTGCGTGATGGAGTGATCACACTGAGGACTCATCATCAGAGAGAGTTCTTTAGGATGGCTGCCAAGCTTCCGGAGAAATATGTGAGCAGTTGATTGAATAGTGCAATGATAGTCTGTTTCAGTTCGCCACGACAGCATCAGAAGAAGACGATTGATTGTTAAATCATACATGAACTAGATGATCGTCCTGGGAATGTCAGAACACATATTGAATACAGATAGAATTAGTCAGTGATTGCATATTTTCCAAGTCGACATTGTTGTCTAGTGATAAGAGAGCGAAAGACAGCGCGAGTGACGGTGATGAGATGTTTGTGTGCGCTTTCGCTCTTCATATTGATCGATCAATTGTAAATTTTCTGTTTTCCCCCGATTGATGCTCTTTGATTTGTTATGGAATACTTTTTTCGTTCTTGTTAAACATTCTGTTCACTTCTAAGCATGTCCGAACCAGAACACGAAGAAACGGAAGAAGAAAAATCCTAGAGGTTTCTGGCAAGCCTTCGCAGACTGTTGACTGTGAAGCTCGCGAACGATACCAAGATTCTGGAGTTTACGGAACATGAAGAGTTGCCAATTGACACAAAACTGTATCCACTTGATAATGGTGAGTTCGAATTCATAGGAATAGAGCATGGACCATAAGTCATTAAGGTACCTTCTTGTATTTCTATTCCCCGCCAGAGTATTACATGCATTATTGGGCAGAGAAAGAGAGACTTTATGTAAAACTTGAGTGAGGAAAATGTTATAAGAACTGCCTTCTTCAAGAATTTCACTTCCAGAGGAGAAGAAGTAGATGCTGCTTTGCCGAATGTGACAATTGTTTCCTATGGATCAATTGAGAATACTTTCTACTTCGCTTCTGATAAAAAGGTTTGGTTAAGTGGCTTAGCTTCGAATGTCTCTCCCGAAAACCATTCTGTTCAAATTTTTAGAAAGAGTGTATACATCATACTAAAATTCAGATATTCACAGCAACCTACGTTCCTCGTGGCGGTTGGAAAGTTTCACATCTTCGGGATAAACTATATGTTTGCTTTCAGTGTTTGGAGAAGAATACACGCAAATTTATAGGGAGAGCAGTTTTATGAACACGTTCTCTGTAGCCGAAAGCGGTCCAATGGAAATACGTACGCTTATCGAATGAGTGATGATCCCGAAATAGGCGGAATTCTCGTCGATAAATATTTGGAGACGAGACCTGGACTACGATTGCGGTTGCTGCACAGGTTTTTTTTGCAATTTGTTCACACACTTCTCTGATCGCAAAACTCAGAGACAAAGCGTTGTACGCTGTTTGTACTTCTGTGGACATACAACCCAACGTAGAAACGATCGGAGACAACGTAATAAAGATAAAGGTTTGTTGCGGATCATTCAAATGTATCAAATCTCTCATCAACCTTTTTTAGGTAGCTGAAGATTACGAATCTACCTTGTACGCGCCTGAGTGTTCCAATCCGTACTTATACTTTGCGTTCAATTACCATTTATACGTTCTTGATTCAGTTTCCGCAAAGTACCTACCGTCCTTTTGGGTCGGGTACGAAATTATGCTGAAGAATGTGCATGACAGATTCATTTCAGTGATTATTTCATGGATCAGATAGTGAGTGTTCATAATGGATTGATTACGTTTATTGGTAGCAGAACCACATATATGTATGTGGGAATCCCTCCAACAGTCTTGTTGACCGCGCAGTTGCCCAGAAGCCATGTAATAATGTGTTCACAAAATTATACTTGATTATTATTCAGTACAACGCCAGTGAATCTCTCGAAGTGCCCAAAGCTGTTGCTATTAGTGCTAAGCCTAATCAAGTTTGTATTCATGAACGAACGTTATGCTTGTTGCAATATTGTGTTATTCTCAGTAATTAGGGAGCATATGCAATGTTAACATTTATCGACATAATTTAACAGCTATTTCAGACTTCCGAATGTAATTCCCAATTCGAAAACATGTCTGATCTGTGTTGCTGTCCGATTTGCAGTGAGATTTTCGGTAAAGTGTTTAATTTCACCCAAATTTACCGGTGAAATGCTCTTGTTCAGACTCGGTGAACTGCGTTCCTCAAATTCTTAATGCGTGTGGTCACACATTCTGCGAAAACTGCATTCGCAACGACAAACTATGCATCGACAACAAGTGATTTCAGATTGTTTACTTTGTCATCAAACAACTTTTCTCAGTGTGAAGTGTCCTAACTGCTCGAAGGTAACTATTCTAGCACAAGACGAAGAGCTACTCAAAAACTTTTCGATGATAAGTAAGTCGTGGATGAACGGGAATCATAGCAACTGTCGAGATCTTTTCCAGGTGTGGCGGAACAGTTAATGAAAACTCGTATCGAACCGAAAATTGCATGTCACTCTTGCAATCTCGTGAGTGAAGAAATTCATGGAATTGATTTATGCTATTTTGTTTCAAGAAGTTCTTAACGTCTCAAGTTCGCTTATGCACAAAAGAAGACAGTGACTTCGTGAGTGATCAATATTACAAGCGCGATTACAATTCTTGAATGGATTTTCCCGTCAGTTGAACAAATTCGTCTGTCTGAATTGCATTGTGGATGGCGACCACGGTCTGGCAGGACACGTTGTCAAATATGAAGTGTTTCTGGAAAGGGTTTGACCAAAATAACCTACTTTATTAGATTTGTTATCTTACTAGATAAAAAAGGACACACGCTTGGAAGTTGATGTTATTTGCGACGAACTTGAACAAAAGAAAAACGATGTGCTGGAGAAGGCCGAGGAACTCGTTGCAATGGCCACAATCGTGCAAGAACGTGAGAAATATCAAGCACAATGCGCCCTCAATCTTCCAAGATTTTCCAGAATTTAATGGCTGCCACAATTCCTGATAGTGTGATTTCGCGAGTGGAAACACTCGAATCTGAGCAGGTTCACTTGTTGAGAGTAAGTCAATGGAAAAAAAGATCTGCTTCAGGATGCCATTGATTACAAAGAAATCGTGAAAGATCTGGCAGATACAATCATGAACCAGTGCACCACTCTGGTTGAGTCACTTGATAGAATGTTGCATGCTGCGAAGGTATTCCTCAATATATAAATGAAACAAATTTAAGAAGAACGCACTTACAGGAACTCAATGAACAAATAGTTGCTGATGAAACGGAATGAAATTGGCGAAATTCAAATCAAAAATTTTCTACTTTTACTTCAATAGAGAATATAATGACTCCATATTTTCGCATTTTCCGCACTGTTTTATAAGCAATGTAATTTTTTGTATTCGTTGTGAATGAACAATTTCTTCTCGAATTCATTTCGAATAAAGAAACAAAAGAGCACAATATGTTATGGCTAAGAGCACCGCTTTCCTTTCATTGATTGCGACAAACTGATAAGGAAGAGCGGGAGAGAGCTTCGTTTCGTCATAACCTTCATTGAGCGCACCTCGTTTGTTCTTCGTTCGAAATCTCGAAATCTTTTTTTGTTTTCTAGACATGACAGATTCCAACAACGTTCTTCAATTCAACAAGTCCGAAGACTTTTCTCTCCCTAAGAAAACAACGATTAGACAAGTGGCTGATGGTGCGTACCTAATCAGTATTTGATTTTGAAATGATGTTTCAGGAACTATTTTCTACTTCAAATGGGGAATCCCGCAAAGATTGTACGTTAAACTGAAGTGAGAACGAACCTGGAGAAATCGTCTGAAATTGATGACTCAGCGGAAGCGAAATCGATGCGTTGTTACCGCCTGAAGAGATTACAATCACTCGCGCACACGGCAATGCTTTTTTCATTCTATCAGATAGCACGGTGACAGTCGTTTTCAAAATATTTCCGCACATCATAATAATACCTAAACAAGATTTGCTCAGATATACAGAGTCACATTCTCACCTACGAATGGTTTCGAAGTTTCAACTCTTCGAGAGATATTCGAAGTAAGTTCTACTTAGCAGAGGCATAATATATTTGTGTTTCCGGACGAACGCATCGGCTATGCTGGGTTGTGCATCCGTGACAACCGATACTTCTATCGAATGTGCGACCCTTACGCGGATCGCGTCTATTTGGATTTGCGAAAAACAGTTCCTGACAGAATAAGCATGTCAGAGATTTGCATGTGAGATGATATCAGCGGAATATGGCCGTCAATGCGTATTCCAGGGGGAAATCGGCAGTTTACTTATGCAAACTGTCAAGGAAAATGTTTCCGTTTGTGTCAAAATTAGCAGACAACGTTTTTCTCGTCGAGGTAGAAATGGTTTTTTCGTCACAAATGCATCATAGTTTGTAGTTTCCGGGAACGATGGTGCCGAAGCTGAGGACATTTGGCCTCTATGAGCCTTCTCCTTTCCTCTATGGGTATACCGGCGTTGAGTTGTACGCACTTAACACTGATACCATGGAGTTTTCGCCAGGCTTACAGATCGCGTGAGGTTCAATTTTCATCCAATTTCCAAGCAATTTTAGTTCAGAGGCCTTGGTAGTCGTTTTGATTGCATCGCGGGCGTTCATGATGGAGTGATCACTGTTGATGCTGGTCGGAAAATCGTGATTGCTCGGCTTCCAGTTGGTTATGTGAGAAATCCTGAGGAAAGGATGAAAAATGTCCATTTTTAGTTTTATGATCGATCCACTGGTCTGGAAGCAAATACGCAGAATGTGATCCCCAGCACAAATGTTTCCGAGGTTTTCTTACACTGATACAATGAATTGATGGTCAACGTGTGTTTCTAGGTTGATGTACGCACGAATGTTGTGAGTTATAACAAAAAAATTGGACAGTTTCCTGATCAGTGTTGCTGCCCAATTTGTAGCGAAATTTTTGGTGAGCTCTAATTCGCCCTGTGGGTCCCCTAAGATTGCCAGATACTCCCACACCCCACCTCCAAAAACTAAATCAACGAACACCATTATGTAGAAAAATCACTGAAAATGATTTCATAGTTAGCCTATTATCTGGTAAAGTACAAGAGCTTCAAGTACGGGTCACTGTCTTCATTTCGAACGTGTGTAAAATAGAGACGCCATTAACCGTTTTCGCATTCTTCTGAAAATACTCTTCAACTACAATTGGTGCATTCAGATTCAGCTAACTTTATTCCTCGTGTGCTCAACTGTGGGCATACATTCTGTGAGATCTGTATTTACAATGACAAAGTGTGCGCGGGAGATAAGTAGGTTTAGTTATAAAATTTCAGTTTGACGAAATTTTTCAGAATAAAGTGTCCTAATTGTTCTCTTGCTACTACAGTGATAGAAGGGGAAAGGCTTCCCAAAAACTTCACAGTTATTAGTGAGCGTGAAATTTCATGTGAAGTAAATGTTGTTGTATCTATTCAGGTTTGGCGAAACAATTGATGAAGGCTCGAATCGAACCGAGTGTACCATGTCATTCTTGCAAGATCGTGAGTATTATGAATGAATTTACCTTCTCAAATTTAACGTAAATGATTCTTAGAACACGGCAAAGAATTCAGTCCGAATGTGCATTAGCGAAGACTGCCACTCGGTGAGTATCAAGCCAATTATCGATTAGATGTCATAGCCAATATTCCGATTTCAGTTTAACAAGCTGCTTTGTCTCAACTGCATCGTGGATGGAGGACATGGGCTTCATGTGGTCAAGTACGAAGTATTTCTGGAGAAGGTGTGAAGGTTTTTCCATAACGTCTCGAAACAAACGCTTTTCAGATTCGCAAAGAAAAACGCGCAGAAGTGAAAGAGTTATCCTTTATGGTAGAGGAAAAGAAGAAAAGCGTCCTGCAGAAATCCGAAAAACTCGTTGCCATTGCTGCTGCTTCGTTGAAATCAGTCAAGGAGGTTGTTTATTACTCTTTACTAGAAAAGTTTGCAGCAGTGCACAATCACATGCCAATTTGCAGAATCTAATGCGAACTCAAATCTCAACAACTGTTATTAGTCAGCTGGAAACAATTGCCTCGGAGCAGGTATGCATGTATTTTCAGAGTGATAATTAGTTTCAATGTATCCCTTAATTTGTTTCAGGACGCAAGCGAGTATATGCAAATTGTGAATGATCTGGTCGATACGATAGTGAAACAGTGCGAGGCACTTGCCGTCGCATTCGATAATGCACTCCTTGCTGCGAAGGTTTTTTTCTTGAAGTATATTGAATTTCATTTTTTTTCAGGGGCTGAACTTGGTCGAAGAAGTCAAGACATTGAAATAAAATTCGCAATAAACTCGAACAATACGTTATATCACTCCATTACTACAATTGCTAAATGTTTAATTTATTATCAACGAATTCAGCAGTGAATACCCTGTTCATGCGTTGTCGGTACTCAACATGAACAAGAATAATGAAGCCACGCTTTGCGTTTTGATCTCCACACCAATCTTGTACTTTTCGCTTCGTCAATCTTAATATGGTTGTAGTTGCTCAGTGAATCATGCAACGAAGACTACACGTGGGCACAAAGATGATTCTTCAATAATGTACATTCTCATGAGAAAACATCTCGTACGTTGAGTGAATTCAAAGAGCATGATTCACAATAATGCTTGTCTAGTAGTTCGTAAACCCGTACTCATTCCTACGCTTTTCTCTACTTTCTTCCTACTTCACACTATTCTCTGATCGCCTCCCCCCAATATAAATTGGTTCAGGAAATTGGTTCGAAAGATGCTTAACGATAACGACAAGCTGCACCTCGCCGTGATATGGACGATCGATGTACTGGCCATCATTACAAACCTTGCACTGATGGCGGCGATACTGTTCAGGTTAGACGAATTTGTCTCCGTTCGGCAGTATTTGAATTGCTCAGAACACCCAAACCCCTGCGCACCTACTCCATCTTCCTGCTCAACAATGCGATCATCGACTTCTGTTCGGCGACTGCCAGTGCGATGGGCACTTCGAGGTATATTTTACTCTTTCCGTTGGATTTGTCAACTAAGCCAATATGATTTGCATTCAATCGCCGTGTCCGAAGCCGATAAACAATAGAAAAGACACAAGATGAAAAAAACTTTATTATCACTAGTTTTTTTCTTCAATTCACCAATGTATTCTATTGAGAGTTGAGTTCTTCAGTTCTGCGCTCTCAATCAAGCTCTTCTCTTCAGATTGGTCGAGGACCACGAGGGCATCAATATGATCTTCGTCTTTCTCGGACCGTGCACACTCATTAGTGAGCACCTCTGCCGGTTCTGCCAGGGTGAGAACTTCTCCCGTCATCTGAAATTCTCCCGTGTTCTATTTCTTACGAATTTGAAGGACTCCACGTCAATCTTGTTCTTCAGTCAACTGCCATCCTGCTGCTCTCGTTTGCGTAAGTATCCGTTTATTGACTCCTTGCTCGATTTGGATGCTGGAAATCTAGCGATTGAGCTGAAGATACTGAGAGGATGCAGATACCGCCTGCACATCCTCAACGTGATGTTTCGCGAACGCCCTCCTCCTTCGCGACTGCTCATCTGGCTCATTTGTGGTGTAACTTATGTACTGATTGCTCTACCGATCGTGAGTGCTTGTATCTCCTATGACATGACAATCCATAATAATCTTGATCGAATGACACCTCAGGCCGCTTCCTACATTGTGCAAACTGAAGTGGACCAAGGGGTAGTTCAGCGATTCTATCTGGAGGGATACATTACTTCCAGTAACGACTTCTGAGTAATTGTCAAAGAGTTTCAGAGTCGATTCTCCTCAGATTTCTACCTCTTCGGCACTCTCGCTCTCATGGTGAACGGAAACGCGATTGTGCTCTCTCCAACCGTGATGATCCTCATCTTTATCGTGCGTAGAAAGCTGGTCAAGAGAATATCTCAAGCTGTAAGCTTCATTTCTTTTCCACCAGTGAAATTTTCAATCATTTCAGCAAAGTGTGGACACTCAGCAACATCGGCTTATCGCGAGGGTGAGTACATTGCACTACGTTGTCAGTCAGTTAAAATCGAGGGATGAAGCAATTCGAAAGGTCCTCACCTACCAAACGCTTCTTTCCCTCCCAGTTTGAACTAGAATTCACCAATTTCACGTACTTTCTCCGGCTAAAAAAGCGGCATCAGAAAGAGTACGCTGTCCACTCAGTTACGACATTTGCAGGTCCTCACCTACCAAATGCTCCTTCCCCTAGGCGGTGCGGTCGCTGTCACCATCTGGATGCTGGACCTTGCACAGATATGGACCAACGAGTTCAACCAGCGGGTGATCATGGTGGTGAGTAGAACTCAGCAGCGACTTCACTATTTCGAAATTGTTCGCTGATGAAACTCGCAAATAATTTTTGTGTTTTCTGATTCCTTCACAGTTATTCAACATCTTCTCGCTCTCCTCACCACTCATCAACTTCACGATGCTCCCGCCCTACCGGGCTCTCCTCCCGTTCTGGCGCACCTCTAGCATCGGAGTGCAACAACAGATCGAATTCACATCAATGGCTGGCTGAGCAATGACGCTGAGCAACAGTTAAATTTTGCGTTCGTGGCCGAATAAATGAATATTCGAAAAGACATGTTGCCTTTCAGCACGATTTGCATAAATTGTATTCGGGCGACTCTTTCAAAATCGATCCACGCGTAAACGATTGGTTTCCGGATTGGAAGAGAGTGTCGTCGATGTTTATTCGCTGATAAGAGTGGATTCACTGATAAAAGCGTTGTGCTGAAGCAGCATGTCTGTTTTTCATTTCTTTATTTGGCTTGCTTCTAAACATCCGTGTTTTCGATGAGCGTTACTGATGTCCACATTGTTCCAACTCATTACATTTTTGAGTCTTCTTGAGATATTTTGTTTTCGACATTTCATCCCATTCAAGTTATATGCTTTACTATGCCTCTAATTGTAGTTTAGAATTTTCGAATTTTCGAAATACTGATTGATGAAATGAGCGCGTTTCGAAATATTCGAACAATATAGAACCGGAGAGAACATATCATAAAACAGCTGTCTCATTCGCTTTGAATATTTCATTTTCCGTGCATGCGCCTCTCAGATTTTTCATTTGCCTAATTAAAGCTGTATTAAGGAATGGAAAGCCGAGGAGAAATGCTAAAGATTGTTAGAAAGGAGAAGTTGCCAGAGCACACCAACATCTATCAAGCTGTCAACGGTGAGTCGATAGGAAACGAATGATAATAGAAAAACTTATGCTTCAGGAACTATTTTCTATTTCTTGGCCAACATCGGCATCATTTTCCCATCGAAATTTAGATTATACGCTAAAACAAGGTGCGATTTCTTCCTAAAATTTTCTCAAAGTCTTCTCAAACAAACCGATGAAAGGTGTCCGTGCATTATACTCAATGCATTTCATTGTCAGAGATGACGAAGAAGTCGACGCAAAGTTGCCTACAAATCACTTGACATGCATTGGCGCATACGGAAATGGAATTTATTTTATCAACGATGATAAGGCAAATAAAATGTTCAAAGATTTTGAAATCAGAAGAATCGAATTTCAGCTCTATAACGGATTTTGTGGCTTCCCTGGAGGCTTCGAAGTTTCTTTTCTACGGAAACTGTTAGAAGTACTTGATAATTCACTTGATATTTATCGTACGATTGATTTTATCACAGGACGAGACGCTATACTACTCCGGAGTTTGCACTCGAGAACGAGAAGGGAAAACATTCGCTTACCAAATATGCGATGATCCATTCACTGGTGGCATTGTCATGGATGCACCTGGAAAGGATTTGGAAGGACTAACATTGAAGCATATGCACAGGCTTTTACATTCACACTTAGGAAGAAAACATTTCGATTACAGGGAAAACGCGATTTTGTTCAAATCGGCGGCTGTTTACCTGTCTGTGCGCAAAATGGGGAAAAATTTGATCGTTGTAGAGGTTGATTTCATAGTCGAGTGCTTCTCATATTTCGTAATTTGTGCAGTGCTTCGACAGAAAACTTTTGAAATCACTCGCACCTCAAGACTCGTGTCCGTTTCTCTACTTTGCATACGAGAACTCCTTGTTCGCTTTCAACACAGAGTCGATGGAATTTTTGCCTTTCTTGCACATTAGGTTTGATCGCACCTTCTATCGAGAAAATAAAACGGTAAAGTTTCAGTGGAGCTGTCTCAATAACCTCACTAGTTGGCGTCACTGACAACGGAATGCTCACTTTAACTGCAAAAACACTAGAAAATACTTACATTTTGACTGCGAAGCTTCCGGTCGGTTACGTAAGTCAACATAGTTTCAACAACATTGCGTGATAGCTCTTTCAGTTCGAACCTACGGAATACACAAGTAGAAACATGTGGTTGGTTCAGGATACGGAAGAATGCGAGGACGAGGTTTTTTTCATCCTGTTTGTTGATTTTCATGAGTTCAGAAGGGTCGTGAAATTCAGGAACACTTAGTATTTCAGGAAACTCAAGTAACCCTAGAATGCCCTCCAGACCAGTGTTGCTGCTCAATTTGTGTTGAAGTGTACGGTAAGGAAACGCCTGAAATTTTTGCCAGATCAGGGTGGACCAATTTCAGACTCGGAAAAGAAACTTCCACGACTGCTCTTCTGTGGCCATACATTCTGCGAAGTGTGCATTTGCAGACTTCTCGACAATAAAACGTACACGTCTTCTCAATTTCTTAATTGATCGTTATAACAGCAAGCTTTCTAGAGTGAAATGTCCGAACTGCGCAGTTGAGACGATACTGACATCTGTGAGTGATCTGACCAAGAACTTTGCAATCATCAGTAAGTTGAACATTGAACTTCTGAATTTGGAATTTATTTAGGTTTGGTAGAAGACCATCTAACTAAGTCGAAGGCCGAACAACGAGTATCCTGCGACGCTTGCAACACTGTAAGCTGTTTTTCTGGCGGGCTTCCAACTATTATGCAAATTTAGATGTATCCATCTGTTTCGATCCGAATCTGCATCAAAAGCGACTGTGAAAAGGTGAGAATGTATCAAACTCAATTCGATATTTTAAACGCTTCAGTTCAACAAACTCATCTGTGTCAGTTGCGTAGCTGATAAAGGACAGTGTGGGCATGTTGTCAAATACAAAGAAGCCAAGATTGAGAAGGTACGGTGTAGATTGTTTTATCAATATTTTTTTTATGTTCTGTTCCCCCATATCTGTGGGGGGGGGGTGCGTAGCCGAAAGACGAAAATTCACAGGTTCGCGAGGGTCTTCGCAAAGAAGTCGATAAAATCTGTGGAAAAATAGTAGCTGAGAAGAATAGTCTATTGGAAAAGTCAAAGTTGATAGACGATTTATCCTATGATCTCAAAATGGTAATCATAATTGTGCATGGCACATTTTCGACTGTTTTTTTTTAATTTCAAAATTATGCAGAGATTGATGAGGACTGAATTTCCATCGGATCTCATAGACAAAATTTCAACCATTGCTTCTGAACAGGTTGAATGATTTTGATTTTCCATAAGCCTATAGCTCATTTCAGGAAGCCAATGAACACAAGAAGAAAGTGAAAGATCATGCCAGAACGACAATGAAAGAGTGCCGAATTCTAGCTGGTGCTTTCGATCGAACGCTCAGTATTGCAAAGGTGCTTTATATCGTTTTTGCTTGCTGCCTGACTTCAACTATGGATCACTATTATTATTTTTAAACATCTCAGGATCTGACTCTTCTCGACGGGATTGTTGGTGAAGAAGAGACCGTAGATCTAATCAATCTTCGATCCTCTTCTTGAACCATCAGGAGTCTCTATCGAATAATTATCAAATAATCAATACCAAATATTCAATAGAATACGCTTTTTGATAAAAATAATTCAATTCGCACGTTCTCAAGAGCCATTGACACAGCATTATCACACAAAGGAAAATGATGGGCACTGCTCATCTGACCGTTGCTATCAACACTGATAAGAGCTTGCTCAGCGCGATTAGGCGTTTCATTGTGCGAGGCGCTCCATCGATTTCTCTCCTCGTTTTATTGCCACTTTGATCTTCTGATTCTTCTTTGCTAGTTTAATGTTTTTCTAATTCATGACTTCATGCTCATAATTGAGATGGAAAACGGTTTACATTTACTCGAGTTTGGCGTGGTTGAAGAAGTCGAGGCGGATTTCTGGTTGTTTCAAACGGATGATGGTTCGTCTTGTGCTCAGAACAATAAGAATTATCAATTCAGGATCCATATTTTACTGGCGATATATTAGGTTGGTCAGTAAGTAATGCCCGATATTGATTGTGAAATAATTCTCTATCCTAAAGTCTTCATGACTTGCAAATAATATCCTGTATAGTAGTACCCTTGAACTCTACCCAACTGTGTTTGTATCGATTCGCTCTTTTACAGATCCTGGGAAAATATTTAAAAATCAACAGATACAAAATAGGCACAAAATGGTTGAACTTTTTCAAGCAGTGTCTTTTCACCAACACATCGATATCTTTTGCCTCAATTTTTTTGAGTGATAGGGGAAGGGTTAGGGTGGCAGATGACCACAACAGGTTGGTTGTTTGAGTAGCGTGAAAAAATATATAAATAAAAAAGTACGAATTTCGATGATCAGATCCAGATAGCTGATTTTAAAATTCTGAAGCTCTGAAAGTTTGAGTGGTATCTTCGTGTAAATAATATTTTAGCACAATTGGCACGGCAGCTTCTCAATGCATTGCAACTGTGCCCTGTAGACCCTTTGAAACGAACACACTGAGTCATAAACCTAATTCTAGCCCACTCACTTTAGTAAAATTATCAGTTAGACACACGCATCTGAAGTGTGTGTTACTGCCATCATGAGACATCATCAAATATGAGATCCCCTTTCTTTGTACTACACGCCTACAGCAAAAGTTTGGGCTCATTTTGCTGCTCGGCGGAATGCCGAGCCGATAAACTGAGGGACATAGGCTGTGACGCTTTCACTTTCGAGCTCCGCTAAATCCGCAATAATTGTCAATCAGATGAATGGCAACGTGCGCTAAAGAGAGTATCCAAGGTCTCATAAGATGCGTATGGGTGGGCATTAAATACTTGAATGCAACAGGACTTTGAGATCAGAATATCAAAGTGATCAAATCGGGCAAAACTTACTGACCAACCCGATATTTCTCCGCCCAGGCTGTTTGTGAAGTGGCAGTGAGTTCAAAGATAACCGTTTTGTATTAATGAAACCTATATTTTGCAGGGGCAGTGAAATCAACGCCATACTGCCTGAAGACGAGTTACTATGTAACGGAATTTTCGGAAATGCAATATACTTCAGTTCGCAGACAAAGGTAAATTTTTCGTCTCATGATGAGTTGCTACCTATGATGTATCGAATGGAAGAGAAAGTCAGCATTATTGTCAGCCAAATCTCAACAAAGGGAAGCCAAGCATTGATGCTTTGTGTGTGTGTTTTTATTCTCAATTGTTTCGAAATTCAACAGAATGACTGCGAATAACGCTCATTTGCAGATCTACAAAGCCCACTTCGATGAAAAGAATATAATTAGCTTCACATTTCTGCGAGATAAACGAGAGGTAAGAGTTTATAACCAAAATAGTGATCATAATCACCATAGGAAGAAGGTTGGCACGAGGGGTCATTGTATTCTCAAGAACGTGACGGGAAAACGCATGTAAAACGTATTTTTGACGATTCTGACAGCATCGGCATTCCCTTTGATGTATCCGATGATGCATTATTTGTTCCAAAACTGATGTATGTGCACAGGTAAAACGTATCATTGAATTCGGAAAACATCTCTCAAATTACAGAGGAAAAGTCATTTATGTCTCAGAAACTCATGAATCACAACCATCCTTGCACAAAATGAGCCAAAATGTGATAAGAGTTGACCTTCAAAATGACCTAGAGGTTCGTAATTCAGTAAATTCTCCATAACTTGTTTATCAATTTCAGACTCCCTCGCACTATTCTCTGCATGCCAGAGACTCATCTAATTTCCTGTACATTGCAGACCAGGATCTCTTGTACACTGTTAATGTCGAAACTATGGAAACATTACCGATTTTTCTAGCAAAGTGAGTTTTATCAATGTTAGTACATGATGCGAAAATAGTTTACTATAGTTAACTTAACTATAGTTCTTTCGATTTCTTTCGAGACGAATTCGTTTCAGTGAAATGGCCATCTACTACATCATCGGGGTGCACAATGGAGTTATCTCAGTGCTGGGAGTGATGGATGAGAAGTGTTATTTGATGACTGCGAGGCTTCCGGAAGGATACGTTAGTTGGTTGGATGATTTCGCGTCAAAACTTGCTTCATTCAGTTTTTTGCGCCAACTAGCGTGTCAAATGCTAGAATGAAGCCGAAGCATGTTACATTCTCTGAAACACAAACTCGCGACGGAACATCATCAATGAGTGCAGCTGAAAATCAGATAGAAGAAGTCGATAAGTATGTGAGTATCCACGACAATCGATTGAATTTTGGATCAAGAGTTTCAGTTAAGAGATCCGCTCGGTAAAAATCGAGGATTTCCACCTACCCCCCGGACACGTTCCTCTCGGAACGGGGCCAGCCAGCCCATACCCTAGCGGTAGGAGGGTCTTGTTCTCACATAGCTCATAGCACCCCTTGTTCGAGGTTCCCTCCACTACGGCACGAGAAAAGCCTGAATACGTGTGAATTGTTCGAAAAATTATAAAGTACAAAGTTGGAGAGATAGACCCAAATGTTCAAGTGCATCACGTTAGAGGTGCCCAAAGCTGTCTAACGAGCAGTTGAGATTGAATGCAGGTTGATTCCGGAACTTTTTTCTGAGCTCGATTTTTCATTTTTCGATCAAAACAGCCTGTTTTTGAAGCCGCCTCCAAGGGTTACACGGGTGCACGTTGTAGACCACTGGTGGATGTACCCGAAGATCCATAAGCTGGACTATTTCTACATCCCTCATCACGGATTTGATCGCGCGAAGGTGCGTGACCCATTGTCAACTCACCGATTTCTCAAGATTTCAATATCGATTTAGGGGAACCTGAACAAACTACCACTCAAATAGTATTCTGACATCATATTGCGAA
>LS506716.1:188707-213566 GCA_900490845.1 Pristionchus japonicus
TGCATTCAATCTCAACTGCTCGTTAGACAGCTTTGGGCACCTCTAACGTGATGCACTTGAACATTTGGGTCTATCTCTCCAACTTTGTACTTTATGATTTTTCGAACAATTCACACGTATTCAGGCTTTTCTCGTGCCGTAGTGGAGGGAACCTCGAACAAGGGGTACTATGAGCTATGTGAGCACAAGACCCTCCTACCGCTAGGGTATGGGCTGGCTGGCCCCGTTCCGAGAGGAACATGTCCGGGGGATACTCGATTTTTACCGATCCGGTCTCTTAAACACTACGATTGCTCAACTGCGCAAGAAAAACTCTGAGCTGATTGGAGAAAATGAACAAATGCGAAAACTACATCAGAAGGAGAAAGCAGAGGTTTGTGATCTCGAAATAACGACGATTTTTCGTTCGAAATGATTATTCAAGCTGAACAAAGTGATTGATGAGCTACGAACGAGAAATGCACAGTTGGAACAAGAAAATAATCGATTGCAGAAAAACAATAACGAAGATAACGACGAGGTTGATGTTGATGAGAAAATCACGTTAAAATTGTCAATTTCAGATGATCAACGAACTCCGGAAAATAATCTCAGTTCTTTCTGTTGATACTGAGCAAGAAGGAGGAAATTAATAAATGGTTTTGCATGCCGCTGATGTTTTGAGAAATGTTCTTTACATTTCTAAAAAAACTGTGATGCACAATTATTCATTCAATAGTGGCGAAAATACGACAATAGTAAACAGAAAACAATTGCGATCACTTTGACTAAGTTAGTCGATCGCCGAGGATCGTGTTCGCCTTTTACTTGAATCATTGAATGCGTTCATCATTTTCTCCAAGCTCTTGATCCTCCGAGGACGTTTCAGACTCTTTATCTTCCTCCATTACATTGTTCTGAGCCTTCTTGAAATATTGAGAGACGGTCTGAAAGAAGTTGTGCTCATTTTACTGTGTCAGGTGTACTGATCTCACTTTTCTTTTCTTCTTATTTTTCCCTCCTGCCATTGATGATTTAATGAAAGACTCCTGAGGTCGAGATTCTGCAATAAATAAGAATGGCAGCAAGCAAGCTAAAACGGGACACCTGGGTGGTCTTTCGTGATGTGATCCTTGCATGTGCGTTTATGAGCAAACTTTTTGCTACACAAAGTGCACTGATGAGTGATGATTTCATCATCGTCTTCGGAATCCGTTGAATCGCCGACTGTTCCATCTAGAAATTTCACTAACATGAACAATGATTATTCCACATTATTCGGATCTAGGTCGGATCCGACTTCATGAGAAAGTAATGAGGGCGAGGAACAAGGGTCAAGTAGTAGACGGAATAAGCATATGGTTCTCATCCGACCTAGTGCCCATTATTCGGTTAAATTATTATGAAATACCTTCATGCCTCTTCAAGTGAGCCGCCAGTTCAAATTTCTGAACAAATCTCCTCGGACAATGCGGGCAACATTTTGCTTTATTCTTTCTGACAGTTCCTTTTGCATGAGATTCCTTATGCTCCTTGAACCGAATCTCCGTTTGGAATCCCTTCGGACAGAGGTCACATTTGTAGCGGAAGTTGCCTAGAAAAGTATTACCAGTATACTTACCAATATGCCTACCAGTATACTTATCGCACGAGTTAGACAACAATTGCCTCACCAGTATGATAACTCATGTGACCCTTAAGGTTTTCTGCTGTTCGAAACTCCAATCCACATACGTCACACTTAATCTTCCGATTCGGATTGTCGTCCACTGAACCATTGAATTAATAAACTGTGATATTGTATGAGTGGCTAATAAGAAACGCACCGAGATGAGTCAGTATATGACTTTTGATGCTACTTTCCAGGAATGTTTTCCCGCAGACATCACAGTCAGCTTTCTTTCGATTTTCCTCTACAAAATATTGAAAATAGAAAGAAAGTTTAGATTTCGAAAAACACACCGTTATGAATTTTTTGCTTGTGCTGTCTCAGCGTCTGCGCGCATCGAAATCCCTTCCCGCATATTTCGCATGTATGCGATTTTTCCTTAGGATCTACAAACATTTGAACTGAGGTTCATTATCAGAGACAGGGAGCATACTAAGATGAGCTAAGCGAAAATGGGTTCCAAGAACTTGTCGCGTTTTGTAGGATTTCCCGCAAAGATTGCACTTGAAGATTCCCTTGGTTCGATCGTTGCTTGCTGAAAAAAGAGGATCAATGCAATCCAAAATCCGTTCAGAAATCTTACGCAAATGAGATAGTTTGTGTAGTTCAAGCAAATCCGATTTCTGAAATCGTCTATCACAGCTGTCACAAGCGTGCGGTCTTTCCGCTAGGTATTCTTCTGAAATTCATCATTGAATTTAACTTCTTTTTTCATAATGGCAAACCTGTGTGCACTTTCGTGTGGTTGTTGAGGAGTTGGGGAAATTGGAAAGCTTTTCCACATTCCTCGCATTTGAATGGGCGCTTTACCTGTTCTGGGTCGTTGTCATCTGAAAGTTTAACAAAAACATCGACTACAAATCCGAATAATGATTAGAAATGCTTAAAAGCGTATTTCTTCTACTTACCTATATGAGTCATTTTGTGCACCTTGAGCGATGTCGAATATAGAAATCGCTTGCCGCATTGACCACATTGATAAGGCTTCTTTGTTTCCTCATCATCAGAATCTGGAATAATTTATTCTCTCTAGTCTATCCGTTTCTCTTCTGACTTCTCTTCACGCAATCCCGGACTTCCCCTAATAATGATATTACCTCACTCCATTCTAATGTTGGGGAAAACTTCTGGAATCATACTCATTTTGCTCAATAAAGTCCGCGAAAATACAGGGGCTACTCTCTTCCTCACCCAAATGAATCCTTTGATGCTCTTTTAGCGCTGCTTTAGAAGTATATTTCTTGCCACATTCGTCACAATCAAACGTGTCTCTCGTGGAAGATTCTATATTTCAGAGTTAAAACCCCAACTAGAACTTCGATTTCAAACCTTGATGCGTCGTTTTGTGCCTGTTCAAGTTACCGAGTGTGACAAAGCACATCTCACATACGTCACATTTGAATTTTCCAGTCTCATGAATCAGCTTATGCTTACGAAGATGCGACATGGACGTGGAACTCTTGCCGCATATATCACATTCGAACAGTGCTCGTTTTGCTGAGATGAATAATAATAACAAAAAATTGACCAGAGAATTCACCGTCATGAGTCTTCTTATGCTCGTTCAAGTTGCCTTTCGTTGTGTAGCGCTTGCCGCAGATATTACACTCGAAATTCAATGGCTTTTTAGTATACTTGCCATTGCCCGTCTTGGAAACGGTTGCAGTTTGGTCATTCTCATCATGGTCATTATCTTCGGGCCGATCAGAATCAATCGGATGATCGTCATCGTGCATTCCTTGATTTCCAGATGACTGGGACTCGATTTCCTCATCGACCTCAACTGCATAATTGCAGGGAAAACCATAACCAGGGAAAGTGAACTCTGAAAAATAACTCACCGATTTCTCCTTCGTCGATTCTTTGCTGATCACCCATTGCACAGTTTCCTCGAGCGAGTCCGTCGCTTTGAAAACTCCATTAACCAGAGAATTGCTGATTGGCGTTATCAGATATTATCAGAGACTCTTTATTGGTACCTCTTGCCTCCGAAATTTTCAAAGTGCTTTCGGTGTTTCTCGAGTGCATTTAGTGCAGTGTTCAACTTCTGAACATTTCTTTTTGTGATAAAGTCGAGAGGGCAACTTACCTGAGAGTCAGACTCGCTCATCAGAACGCTGAGTACGTCAATCGATTTGTGAAGGACGTTTCCCATCATGTTTTTGCGAGAGAGATCGATAGCCTGAATATGTAAAGAGAGTGAACATATTATCTAAGAACGTGCCTTCTTCCGCATCCCTCCAAAAGCTTCTGTATCTTCATTCATCGCCATATCAAATGCAGCAATCGTCAATATTATCCAGAATAGTACGTACTAGCCGAAAATCGAATATTTCTCATCTTACTCGAATGTGTTGCACCAAGCTGTGATGGAATGAAGAGCTGCCACAAGGTAGATGAAGATGAGAGCATTTTTCGAAATTACAGACGCGAAAATGTAGAACTTTGAAATTGATCCCTATTTACTGCAATTTTCGATATGAGACAATGCACACAAAATTGAATATCTGTCTTGCATAAACTGGTCGATATACGTGCATGCTTTTATATCTCAAAACTGCTGAACACAATATGAGAATACGATAAATTTCAGTTACAAATCACGAGAAAAGGGAAATTTGAATTGTTCATATCGGGAATTTTTCATGTTAAGGATGAAATTGATGAGACCATCGGTTTACTCAGTCTTGTTCGTCGACGACACTGTGGGATCAGTTTCCTTTTGACCTCTTTTCGTCATTTGACAATTCACCCGAAGACTTCCGGAAAAGTCCGATAATTCCGATTCGTCGTGCTCTTGCTCTTCACGTGTGGAGATGTCGTGAGTCTTAAAATCGTGAATTGCGAAAATTATATTTGCCTTTCTACCCCAGAATATTGTTTACCTCTGCCACATTCTCGCTCAGGTGTTTCTTCTTGTGTTCATTGAGCGATTGATTGTTCCTACATACTTTTCCGCAGACATCGCACTTGAATTTCAGAAAACGAGGCTCCACAATTCCTTAATGCTT
Organism: Pristionchus japonicus; assembly: GCA_900490845.1. Taxonomy (NCBI): domain Eukaryota; kingdom Metazoa; phylum Nematoda; class Chromadorea; order Rhabditida; family Neodiplogasteridae; genus Pristionchus; species Pristionchus japonicus. Next base: position 193,367 of record LS506716.1, read on the forward strand.
TTGGCGGATTTTTCACCTGCATGATTATTAAAACACGTACCGTGTAATAATTTGTGAGAGGACAAGCTTTGTTTAGAAGGGAAATTCTTGCCACAAATATCGCATCCAAATGGCTTCCGTTCTTTTTCAGAGTCTGAAAAAGACCGGATTTAATGATCTTGTGACGCAACAATGATGCACTAGTCAATTAGTTGAATTCATGCATTGTCAGTAGCAAAACTTACTCGAGTGTTTCCTCTTGTGCTCAATGAGTTCGCCATTGCTCGTACATACTTTCCCGTAGATATCGCATTTGAATTTCAGTAAACGAGAATTCCTTAATGAATTTAAAAAAAAGTTTTTTGACGAATTTTTCATCCGCAGATTAAGAGACCGACTCCGTAAAAAATCAGCATGCCCCGGACATCCTTCCAGGATATTCGTTTCAGGCCCCCATGCTAACATCACAGGAAGGTGTTGGTCCCTTGTTCACGAAACCGGCCAATTTGGCCTTTCGTACTCCTAACGCGGCGCGCCAGGTGCGCACGAAATTCAAAAACTCATTTTTCATATCTTCTCAACCAAGCAAGCTAGACTGAAAATTCCTTTTGCATTGTGTTAGTGAGCTCAAATGGGCAAACATGCGACAGAGAAATTTGATTACGGTTGAATCTAAAGTCTATTTCACCTATTCGAAATCGATATTTTCACGAATTTCGCCCGCTTTTCGAGAGGGGGGAGAGGTCTCACATAGCACACAGTGTGCCTCCACTGTGTATGGACATGTTCCACCACATTTGGAAGAAATTGGTTTTACAAGGACCAAGAAGTTTGCTACTCGAAGTTGGTATACTGCGTTATCCGAAAAACTGAGAAGTAGCTTTGACCTTAATTGTACTTCTATCAGAATTGCTGGCACCTATAGAGACTAACTTCGAAGTTTTAGAGAGATTGAAACACTTTTGATATTTTTCATGAGGCGACTTTGGATTCTAGGACCATGACCCGGGGTTCATGGGTGCACTCTGCACCCCTCAACCATGAACCCCGGGTCATGGTCCAAATCGAGTTGGACGGAATCCTGAGGTAACATACCTCATTCGATACTACATCACCACACATACTACTGTCGCCCGGTATACCGTACTCTGATCAATTACGAACTGACTTTCATTCAAAAATGTGTTTCATTGTCTATTCAGCGGGTTTTCGCCAAAAAAAATTTCGCGGAAAATTATGGAAACAATTTTAAATATTCGACTAGATAACAGACTAGCACTTGAAAATGAAGGAAACCAACTCAACGTCGATCTGATACCACAGAGCAGAGAAATCAACGTGAAACGGATTTTTGAATGAAATTCACCTCTCTATTGAACAGAGCACGGTATACCGGGCTAGGGTAGTATGTGTGGTACTGTAGTATGTGATGAGGTATGTTACTTTAGGATCCCCACCAACTCGATTTTGGACCACGACCCGGGGTTCATGGATGCGAGGTCCAGAGTGCACCCATGAACCCCGGGTCATGGTCCCCTTCGGAAAAATCGCCTCCGGAAAAATACTCAAAGTACTTCAATCTTCCCAAAACTTTAAACTTAACACTTATAGCTGCCACCACTTCTCGTAGGGGTATGGTTAATGTCAGAGCTATCTTTTTCGTTTTTAGGATAATGCAGTATACCAAAGTCGAGTAGCAAAAGTCCAGGTCCTTGTAAAACCGATTTCTTCCAAATGTGGTGGGACATGTTCATACACAGTGGAGGCACACTGTGTGCTACGTGAGACCTCTCCCCCCTCTCGGAAAGCGGGCGAAATTCGTCAAAAAGTCGATTTCGAATAGGTGAAATAGACTTTAGATTCAACCGTAATCAATTTTCTCTGTCGCATGTTTGCCCATTTGAGCTCACTAACACAATGCAAAAGGAATTTTCAGTCTAGCTTGCTCGGTTGAGAAGATATGAAAATTGGCTTTTTGAATTTCGCGCGTACCTGGCGCGCCGCGTTAGGAGTACGAAAGGCCAAATTGGCCGGTTTCATGAACAAGGGCCCAACACCTTCCTGTGATGTTAGTATGTTGACCTGAATCGCATATCCTGGAAGGATGTCCGGAAAAGTGGCGAAATGGTAAATTTTTACGGAGACAGTCTCTTAATGATGAATATGAAGAGAAAATCAATACCGTGCAATAATTTATGCTTGGTCAAGTTTTGCATCCAAGGGAAACTCTTGCCACAAATATCGCATCCGAATGGCTTTCGGTCTTTTTCAGATTCTTTAAAGGACCGGAATTAATGATCTAGTGACGTAACAATGATGCCACATTCACTTAGTTGAATATTCATTAACGATTTAGCTTGCGAGAGACACCGCGAACCAGGTGAATATTATCGTTGATGGATTTTTCAACAAACAAAAGAACTCAAAAAAAGAAAATTCTCACTAATATGTGTTCGTTTGTGTCTCTTGAGTAAAACAGCCGTTAGGAAGCCCCGTCCGCACTCTTCACACTTGAACTTTTGTCTGAGCACCTCTCTGTCCTCGTTACTGTAACCTCAAAATCAAGAAATGATTTTTTTTTCAAAGTAAGTGATACTACTATGAACAGCTTTCTTGTGTTTTTCCAGGTACGCGGAACATGCAAACTTCTTTCCGCAAATATCACATCCGTGTTGTTCATCTACTGAAAAAGAAAAATTCAACTTCAAGATTCAAGGATATCAATCGTTCATTCTGTACCGTGTGTTTTCTTGTGCTTTGCTAGATAATCAGCAGACACAAACCATGTGCCACAAATTTCGCATTCGTGTTTTTCCGCTTCATTCACGGATCCTGATGAGAAAGTAGATGTTGCTCACATGCATTATCAACAAAAAAACTCACCGATATGAGTTATTTTGTGTTTTTTCACATCGCCTTTTTGCGTGAATTTTCTTCCACAGATGTCACACTCAAAGGGCCGCTTAATTAAAGCATTTTCGCGATCGTTCTCATCTGAAAATATACAAAAAAAAAGTTGGCCCGAAGTTTTTAGTAACGAGATATGAGAGATATGGAGAATCGGATCCGCACCAATATGAGTTCGCATGTGCACTTTGAGAAGGGAAGCATCCAGGAAACCTTTGCCACATTCATCACATTTGTATTTATCCATCAATGCTGCTTTCGCGGAAATGTCTGCGATAAAAATCTCTTGAATTTTTTTTGTTTATTTTGACTCACCATGTTGGCGACGATTGTGCTCAGTTAAACCGTACGGTCTCAGGAAGAGTTTGCCACATTTTTGGCATGCGTATTTTCTTATTTGAGCTGAAAATAAAATCATTGAAAGACGATTTCAATCTTATCACTTATGATCACTTATCACCTGTGTGAATTTTCTTGTGACGACTAAGCAATAGTGAACTTTTAAACCATTTACGACACTCGATGCATTCATAGGGCCTTCTCGCGTCTTCATCTTCTGAAACATAATTTATTTTCAACAAACTTTTCCACGCATAATTGAATAAAAAAAAACTCGCGTAAGTGATCTCTGCTGTGACTTTCAAGAAACAACTTTCGAGCAAATCGTTTGTCGCATGAATCACATTTGAATGGTTTTCTCTCTTCCTCATTATCTGTATTGCTGTATTTATTTGTCTCGAAATCATTTTTGTACTTACCAAGATGAATTTTCTTGTGCTTGTTCAAACCGCTTTTCGATGAGTGAAATTTGTAGCAAATAGTGCATTGAAAATCTCCTGATGTGGTAGATTTTTGATTCGTTCTATGTTTTTCTTCGATGTCGTTCCCAGACTCTTCTTGTGATTCTTCATCGGATGAAGAAATATATGAGGCTTCATCATCTAATTCTCCTTTGAGATCAAGCGTAACTTCAGCAACATCGTTGGAGTTAGAGGTTTTCTCCTCTCCCACTCCTCTTTCTCCGAGTCCAAAAATATCAAGGGGATTGTATTCATCTACAGACTCCTGCCAGAACATAATTTCACTGATTTTGAATTTGTCAGCAAATCACGACTAATTAATTGTTGTGGCACCTCTTTAACATCCTTCACGTTCTTCCAAATTGTCCGATTGGCTTCTCTCTCGACTGCCCATTCCATCGTTGTCTCTAGAGACTCCGATAGTACACAAACTTTGTAGAAAATATTAGAATTCCTTAAAAAAATCGTTTGAACTAAGCGCAGAAACAATCAATAATGATTAACCGCTTGATTAACAACGTCCACACGCTCTTTCTTGAGAGAGACTATATTCTTGCTAACTTCCTAAATATTCAAGTTGTTCTCGGGATATTGTTTAAAAAAAACCTCAGGATCAGCATTAGTCTTCGTCAAGGTGCGAAGAAAATTGAACGATTTTTGAAGAAGATTTGTGAGCTCCTCCTCGTGAGAAAGTTTGGAAACCTGTGTTAGAAATAGTTTTCGAATATGGATGGAGACAATAAAATTCAAATGTACCTTTAGTCTCATTTTCTCGATTAGATCATTGTGTCCTTCCGTCATGTCTGAAATATAAAATAGTAAGCGAATGACGATAGTAAATAAGACGATTAACACGCTACTCATTTGAACTCGAACAATAGAAAGGCGCGAACATGTGAGGAAGGCAGCACGAAGGGTCATATCATAGCCGAAAATAAGGTTTTGCTGTACCGCCATCGGAAGTCAAAGAGCTTGTGTAGTCTTTCGCACTGTGCCGATAACTCTTTGTAACGCCGAGATTCCCATTGGGTATGCATCGAAACACAAAACACGGATTTTTATTCGAACAGCACAATTCGGAAAAAATAGGATAAACTAGAAGTTGTTATAGAAATAATGCATATCAGATTATTTGCTTGTGGATGGGACCTTATCCTCTGTTTCTCCATCAGATTCATCTTCTTCCTGCTCGTCGGCAGTGGACGAATCAATTCCATCGATGTCCGCATTTTTCATGTTCGATGATCGCGCTGATAACATCGAAAGCGGGAAAGGACATTCTGCAATGATGGTTATTTTTAGTCAACAATTCAAAATTTTCGGGGTTGCATAGATTGCTTGGCGGTAGAATCATATACTGATCGGGCGCCTTACCTTCTTTGTGTGTTTCCTTGTGTTTATTCAACATCCACTTGCCATTAAATCCCTTTGCACAGATTTCACAGGCAAATGGGTATTTACCTTGAAACTATACTTTAGAGTAAGTATGTAAGGCAACGCCCGTGAAAATGAGATGAATGATCCCCTTATTGAAAGTAGTTGTTGCTAACCGGTGTGAATATTCTTATGAACTTTCAGATTAGTTGCATTGCGAAACTCTTTTCCACACTTATCACACTTGAATTGTCGTTTCAGTTCGATTACATTGGGATCATTATCATCTGAAAGTGTTCGCACTTGCTATTCGGTGGTATACTCCACTAAAAAAAAAGCTAACCCAAGTGACTCATTTTATGTCTGCTGAGTGAAGATTTGCTGAAATACAGTTTTTCGCAAACGTCACATTTGTAGAGCTTCTTGCTCGGATCAACGAAACCTTAATTTAGAATGTAATATTGTCTAATTTTTTCAGCACACCTAATCGTCACGCAACCGTTCGTAGTTAATAACTCATGATAAATATATTCACCATGAGATAACTTGTGGCCAGCCAAGCTTCCTTCACTGGAAAGCTTGCATCCGCAAATGTCACACTCGAATTTTGTTCGTTCTCCATCAGGAGCTAAACTGTCGGTTATGTTCATGGTTTGAAAATCGGATTAAACAATTTCCTAATAGTTTTATATTTTTAAATTCATTAGTATGTTTGAATAAAATTTTAAATGCCGACCGTGCATTCGAGATATATGAATAGTCACATCGCAGGAACGCGGGAAGTTCTTGCCACATTGATCACAGTTATATGGGCGCTTTACTTTCTCGGAACCTGCAGTGGAGATGTAAGCTTGATAAATCTCAATAATGCATTCGACTAATCTTATCGGTTACTAACTGGCATGTATCCGACGGTGAGTTATGAGTACGTTTCGTAGAGTGAATCTCTTTCCACAGACGTCGCATTCGAAAGGCCTCTTAACTTCAATGTCGTCTGAACGACAGTGTTACGAACTTGTACAAAAAAATGTTACTTACTAAATTCTTTGAAAACATTTCTGGAATTTCAGTGTCGGTAAGTTTAAGAAATACGTTAACCTGCATGACTTCTCATGTGCTGTTTGAGTGAGTCAGAATTTCGAAATGAGCCTTTGCAATCGCTGCACTTGAAGAGCCGTTTTTCATCATTATCAGCTGAACGAGGTTATTCATATTTTTTTCAAATTCTTTTTATTAGGCTTTTTTTAATCGACGCAAGTGCAATTGTGCCGTTTGGATCCTAGAAACGTGGCAAGCGACATTTCGCAATTTTTTTTCTTTTTTTTCGGACACGAACTTTACTCGTTCATTGAAATTTCATATTTGCTTATATTTGCCTTATTTCAGTTAAGAATCAACTTACCCAAATGGGTTCGCATGTGATTCCTTAAAAGTTCTTTGTCGGCAAACCTCCTACCGCACGTAACGCACTCAATCGGTTTCCTGAGTTTTTCGTCATCTGAAAATCCGATAGAGCCTATTTTTGAGCGACGTTTGCAACTTCTGGACTCGAGATGAAGTGAGAGGGGTAAAAAAGAAAGTTCTTAAAATTTGAAAGGCTCGATTCATACCTAAATGGCCCAATTCGTGACGTTTCAATGTTCTCTTGTCTATAAAGATTTTCTCGCAAGACTTGCACGCAAATATTATTTTCTTGGGGTCAGTTTTAGCTGAAATGACGGCATGAACCAGAAAAAAGTCAATTTTTTTTAATTCTCACCCAGATGAGTATTGGCATGCCTATCAAGCGTCCTTCTCAGTGAGAAGCGCTTATCACATATCTCACATATGAAAGGTTTCCTATCCTCTTCGTTTTCTGAACATGATTGGTTGTCATATTGCATTGCGAGTAAGCACCGAACGAACTAACCCGAATGAAATTTCATGTGATCTCTGAGGTAGCATGGTCTTTTGAATTCTTTCTCGCAAATCTTGCACTGCGGCTTTCCAACTTGTGCTATTTCTCCAGCAGATCGATCTTTGTTTCCATCGATCCCACCAACTTCCGAAGTCTTCTCTGATTCGCTATAGGCTGCATCAAGTTCTTCATCTACAGAGAAACGATATTTTTCGTTCATAGGGTGATCGTCACCAGTAGTTTCCACAGATTTCATCTTTGAATCGTCACAGATTATCGCCGAATTGAACTTTTCATTCTTTTCGTCGACTTCTTTCTTTGGAGCACGACTCGATATAGCGTTGGACACATTGCAGAATGTACCAGCGTGTCCCTCGTAATCATCCGCCACTTCCTGTGCAAAAACAGCACTTACGAAATTCAAAAAAGTTGTAAATAATCGAAAACCGACCTGTTTAATTTTCTTTGAATCACGCCGATTCTCATCTCTCTTTGCTACCCAATCCATCACTTTTGTCAGTAATTTAGTCAGACCGAGTTTCAGTTCATGAAGAGGAGTCTTCCTAATGAAAATAATCGCATGGTCAGTAATATTTGCGCAGTACCCTTTATTATCACATTGTTGATCCTTTTCGAGCATCGTCTTATCACAGCTTTCTCTCTAAATGTGTTAATGACATCATGATAGCAAGAAGGAACCAACTGTTGGGTCAGCTTCAGTTTTCTTCAGCATTTCGAGCAGATAGGAAGATTTTTGGAGAAAGCTGCCAATATTCTCTTCTTCAGAGAGCCCCACCACCTCAATAGTCTCATAATTTTTTTCCAAACTGATTAGGGAACGTTACCTTCTGATGCATTTCTTCGATTCGAATCAACTGTTCGTTCGCGGTCATTTCTAAAAATACAGGAACGGCGAATATGAGTATTTATTACGAGTCGAGACACTCTCTTTTAATTTCACAAAAAAAATTAACGATCCAGAGCGACCTAAGAATGAAGATGCGAATGATAGCAAACTGAATTACTCATTAGAAATTAGTAGAGAAATACACGCGTTAATTCTGAAATAATTAAGTTGGAATCGAGTAAAACGCTTATTTGATGCAATCTCATGAAGGGAGGCCAGAGGGTTTTCATACTTGATTAAAACAGCGAAAAAGTCTCACTTCTCCAATGTTGTTTCGATCAATCCTAACTGAAGATCAAAGTGGAAGCATTTTTTTAGAATCGCAAGAATAGACGTAAAACAGTTTATCTTTACTATCGCCGTGAATAACAAACATAATTGAAGACAAAGAAATCACATCGGCTTCAAGCAGTGCTCAGACAACAATTTTGTAATAATGAGTGAGATAAAATTTGAAGATATCAGAATATTTGCTCGTGGAGAGTCAGTTATCTTCTGCGTTGCCATTAGAGTCATCTTCCGAGTCATTGTCATCTACTGATTTATCGTCATCGTTGTCCAATTTTCTCTTATTCGATGACCGTGCAGATGCCATCGAAAGCGGGGAAGGATACTCTGTAATCAAGATTAGTTCGATCAACGTATCGCGTTTTTCGGTTTTACGCATTAGACTGGGTTCTTCTGGCTATGATGTTTTATTTTCATTCTCCGCTACCGCCGGACTTTCAGAGTGGTCGAGGGCCGCTCAGAAAACGAAAACGTTCCCCACTACCTTTATGCTTCGTCAGGGCGTGCGTTCTTAGTGTAGTGAAGAGAGTGAATTTCCTCTTGCAGACTTTGCAGGGGTATACATCGCCTGAATCTTCTTCGTTTTCGCTTTCGTCTGTTGAATCACCGACTGTGCCTTCTGCAAGATTCAAGATTGTCTGATCTGGCTCAAAATCGAAATTCGCATACCTTCATGTCTCTTCATGTGCTTGGCAAGCTCCCACTTCTTCCTGAACTTCCTCGGGCAGAGACTGCACAATTTAGTGCGGCGAGTGTGCAGTGTGGCGCCTTTTGCGTGTGCGTTCTTATGCAACTTCAATTGATGCTCACTGTTGAATCCTCTCTCACAGATATCACAGTTGAACGGAAACTCTCCTACAATTCAGATTTGAATACCCATTATGGGTTGTTAGAAAATTTCTATACTTTAATTTGACAGTCGCAAAAATCGACCGCTCCTGAGAAATACTCACCGGTGTGAAAATTCATGTGTTCCTTGAGGACTCGAGTTTCTGAGAACCTCGTGCCACATTCATCGCATTCAAACGGTTTCTTGAGTTTTTCCTTCTCGGGATCAGTGTCATCTAAATATTCACTCTTTAGGTGAAAGTCTAAAGGTAAATAACTGCAAAAATAGAAAATACAGGTAAAATCAAACGTACCCATGTGATTTAGAGCGTGTCTGGTCAACGATTTTTCGGTGCCAAACTTCTTATCGCATTGATTGCATTCGAATTTGTGTTTGACATACCCTGTCATAATTTTGGTAGAGCAATTGACTGATAGTATGATGGGTTCGCACCTTCTTTATGAGTTTCCTCGTGTTTATTGCACATCCATCTGTTATTGAATCCCTTAGAGCAGATCGCACAAGTGAATGGGTATATACCTTGAAATTTGTATATTTCTTAGAAAAAGTGAACATGCCACGTCTTTGTGCATTTGCGCTTACCAGTATGGATGTTCTTGTGAAGTTTCAGGTTTGCAGCGTTGCGAAACTCTGCACCGCACTCATCACACTTGAATTGTCGCTTCAGCTCTTTTAAATTGGGATCACTATTATCTAAAAATGTTTTAATATTCAGTTCCATAAATATATTGTTGCTCATAGAAACTAACCCAAATGGCTCGTCTTATGTTTGTTGAGTGCAGACTCACAAGAACAAAGCTTCCCACAAACGTCACATTTGAAGATCTTTTTGCTTGTGTCAATTACACCTGAAAAGATTTGAAATGTTTTATTCGAAATATTAAAGCAAAAATGGAGTTCAAAAATCACCATGAGACAACTTATGAATTGCCAAGCTTGATTCGCTGGAAAGTTTGCAACCACAAATATCACATTCGAATTTGATGCGCTCATTGTCCGGAGCTGAAATTTGAGTCACCATAACGATTTGTAAAAATATTGATTACCATGCACTGAAATTTTATGTCTAGCCAAATCACCAGACTGGGTGAAGCTCTTGCCACATTGATCGCATTTATATGGACGTTTCACTTTCTCGGAACCTGCGGAGAACATTATTTTCTCATTAACGATGGATTTGACTTATTTGTTCGGCTACTGACTTGCGTGAATCCGGCTGTGGGTGTACAGTGCAGACTGCTGAGTGAATCTCTTTCCACAAACATCACATTCGAAAGGCCTCTTAACATCAATGTCATCTGAACAACAAATTCATCGTATTAATGCATGAAAAAATCCCAAACCTGCATGTTTTCTTTTGTGCTCTTTGAGATACTGAGCTGTTCGAAATGCTCCCTTGCATTCGGTACATTTAAACGGTCGTTTTTCATCCGCTAGTTCCGGATCATTATCATCTGAATTATGTGGTCTAACGGGTAGATGTAATGAATTTTCGAGACATTTCGTATCTCACTGACCGAGATGAGTTTCCTTGTGCTTTTTGAATCCTTGAAGGGTAAGAAATGCCTTATCGCAAATGCCACACTCGAATTTCACTCGCTCGTTGTTATCTGATAGCAGTACATGATTATTCTGTCATCGAGAATTGAACTTGCCCAAGTGGCAGCGCTTATGAACCCGTAAATTTCCACTGTCAGCAAATCTCCTTCCGCATTCATCGCACTCAAACGGTTTCTTGAGTTCTTCATCATCTAAATTCCTCGTTTTATGAGTAAAGTTGTAGGTAAAATTCATACAATATCTCATCGGTATGCGAACAAAAATGAGTAAAATGCTCAATATGTCAAAATAATGAATAATTCTTACCCAAATGACTCAATTCGTGTCTTTGAGCTGCTTTTGAGTCTTTGAAGGTTCTGTCGCAAGACTTGCAGGCAAACATTTTCTTCTTTGGGTCGTTTATTGCTGAAATTTATTCGCCTGTGATTTCTTCTAGCAGTTTCCCTGCTTATTGTTTGAGGCTGCAGTTGCCCATCGGTTGAGAGCTAGTCACAAAAAGTTGTTCGGGTCAAACTCACAAAGATGCCTGTTGACATGCCTGCCAAACGTGCCTCTCTGAGCGAATCGCAAGCCGCATTGCTCACACTTGAAAGGTTTCCTCTCTTCCTCATTGTCTGATATTTTCGTTTTAATTTCCTTCGATACTGGGTAAAACTCACCTGAGTGCAATTTCATGTGAACTCTGAGGTAGTCACGTCTCTTGAAATCTTTCTTGCAAATCTTGCAATGCCACTTTTCAACTTCTTCATCGTTTTCACGAACATTTGTTGTTTCATCCGATCCATTGTAGTCTTCATCAGTTTCCGATCGGGAATGAAACGCTGTGTCTTCGTTCATGAGATCATTGTAATCAGAAGAGTGCCCTAGCTCAGAATCGTCACAGAAAAGGGACGAACTGTCCAGTTCGTTGTCTTCTTCGACGTCATTCTTCGCAGAACGAATCGCTCCCTCATCGGAGACATTGAATAAAGAAACATTGTCTCTCTTATTCATCGTTTCCTATCAATCTTTCAATTACAAATCATTTTCACGAAAAACACAATCTAACCTTTTTAGCTTTCTTTGAAGTTATTCGATCCTCCTCTTTCTGCGCTGTCCATTCCATCGTTTTGCCAAGAGATTTGGTCAAGTCGAAAATCATTTCATGAAGAGGGGATTTCCTATGAAATGTGAATGATCATTAACAACATGAGAAGAAGGGAGTACCCTTGGACATCGCATCGTTGAACTAATTCTCGGTCCTTTTCAAGTAGCGTTTTAGCGAGGCTCACTTTCTAAATATCCGAAGGTCATTCAGCAAGCTAGAATGAACTTACTCTTGAGTCTGCATTAGTTTTCATCAGTGTTCCCAGCATATCGAGAGACTTCTGAAGAATCCCACCAATCTTCTCCTCTTGTGAGAGTTTGAAAGCCTGAACCAGTTTGTCTGAAGATTAAAATATTCCGAACCTTCTGACGGATTTCATTCAAACGTTTCTTCGTTCCGTTGTCAGCCATTGCTGAAAAAAGATGATGGAAATGGTGTTATCCAGTGCTGTGGAAAAAACGCGTGAATCAAGCGGTTCATGAATTATTTTTTGTTCACCAATTATGAACTAGATCGAGGCTAGTTCGAATAGATTGAATATACGACGATGCGTAGTTGCGGGAAAGTGTGAGAGCGGTATGCAGAAACGTTTCTCACGTTCGTGCAAAATCAGTGATTACGTTTGCCACAGGGTAAATTCACGCGCCTTTTTATTACACGAAGTGGTTACGATTGAGATCGGACTCGACCGACCTTTGGCCACTTTTCTAATATCGGAAGTCACGATTTCGTTGCCGTCGCGTGCGTTTCACAATTTCTGATCAGAGCTCTCGAGTTATTACGTTTTTGATCCTTGCAATTCCGAAACCCTCCATAATAATGTCTTACTTACTTCCTTTGATGTTCATTTCCATTACATCCTCATCAGTGGTGTTTTGTGATAAAAACCAATTCAGGTTTCAGTCTTAAGATGGAAGCGAAGCAGGAACCCGATCATGTTATGGATGAAATGAAGGACAACGTGAACAGTGGAAGCACTTTCATTTAAAAAAAAAGCTATTTGTAGGTGTGTGGTATGTCATTCAACGATCAAATCAAAGGCATTGTTCGAAACTCACTCAATCAATTGGCGACGCTGACTACCAGTGATGTTGTGCAGGAGGTAGATACGGTTATCAACAAACATGCAAATATCACTAATTCAGAAGTTCAATTTCGCAATTAAAGAACGCGTTCTTACACAGGAATCGAACAATACAAGGTTTTGAGCCGGTGTTAGAAATTGGTTCGAAAGTTTCGTTCAGAAACGATAAACTGGTCGAGCTCGTTTACCGACTATCAGTGTCTACTGAGCTCACTGTGAAGTGGATGCGCGATGGAAAGAAGAGGGAAGAAGTTGCTCTCGTGAGTGAAATGGTCTCGTCTCGTTGGTGGGAGCTAAGTCAGGGAGATGATAACTAACTATTTTCAGCAACTCCTGCCCTCCGATACCCATTCTGAGTCTTTCTCCAATGATGTAGGATCCGAGACTGCCAACTCCGATGATGAGTCGGGAGAGGGGTCGGATGACGAGACTGGAAACGAAACTGTCGAGCCATCCCACGAATTCAAGACCGAAAATCAAAACAATAAAAATTTCGCATGCGATATCTGTGGGAAGAAGTATGCTCGTGAAGTTTCGTTGAGGGAACACGAAAGACTGCATCTGGGTAAGCCAGTATTGTGCAAAACTAGTTTAACAATAGGTTTAGATAACGAGGAAGAGAGACGGCCGTTCAAGTGTGATGAGTGTGGCAAGCGATTTCACCGAAGGTGCATTCTCAATACGCACAAGCTCATTCATCTCCGTGAGTCGTCTGCTGCTTCGGAAAACAAATGAAATTACACACAAACATGGTCAAAAAGCAGTGCAAACGTGGGTGGAGTTTAGCGCGTTTGCCGCACGGAATAGTTTTTCCGACTACGAATTACAAGCGCATTATATTAATAATGTAGCAACTACTTGTGACATTCCCCGTTCTCAGCTGACGGAGACCCTCGCAAGGCGGTTTTCGAGTGTGAAATATGCGGAAAGAAGGTCGGAACGAAGCACATTCTAGCAAGACACCAATTCACGCACATCGGTCAGATATATCTTATTTAAAACCGGTTAAAATGACAACTAAAATTTTCAGAAGACAAGGAACAATTTGCATGCGACAAATGTGATAAGAAATTCGCACATGAGGAGTACCTCAAAAGGCACTTGAATACACATTTGGGTAAGTTAGTGTTTTTTTGGTTGAAAAGAACAGCAATTTCAGTTTTGGAGAGCTTTTACATTTAATTATTTTGAAAAATCTCTCGAATTTTTGAATCTATTATAGCCGCCGACGATCCTGCTAGGCGCCCATATCAATGCACGATCCGCGCCAAGAGGTTTACTTGTTGGAAAGGACTATCGCGTCACCAGCTTACACATCTCGGTGAAATAATCATATCACGTTTGCTTTCGACTACACCTCCAATGTCAATTTTTCATTTCGAAATAACCTATTTCTCAGCTGCTGATGATCCTCGAGTTAGGCCATACGAATGTGAAATCTGCAACAATAAATACAAAGATCGACAGCTTCTGGATGCTCACAAGAGAAGCCATTTAGGCAAGTCACAACAACTAACACTGATCTGATATGTTCTGAGTGATTTGCTGCCCGGTAAGCGGAAGCCCCGGGTTCGGTCCCCGGTCCGTGCCATAACCTTTGCTGTCTTGCAATGATCAACTAACACTGATGAATCAGGTCATATTTCCAGAGGAAGAAACAGCGAGGAAACCCTTTTCGTGTGATGTTTGTGGCCAGCGATTCGCACGACCCAGTGATCTCGCTACCCATAAGATACTGCACGGTAAGACATCAATCTCAGTAAAATACAGTTGATTTGGGTTTTCAGCCACAGGAAAAGAGCGCAGACCGCATGACTGTCACATTTGCGGACTGGCATTTGCACGAAAACATCATCTCACTCAGCACATTGCAAGACATGGAACGTTGATAGGATTGGCAGAGTTTTTCCATTGTACTGAAAAGAATTATTCATTTAGAGAAACGATTTCGTAAAGTTGCAGAATGGAATGAGACGAAGAATGCTACTGAGAACGAACAAGAACTATTGAATGAGGAGAAAAACGTGAAAACAAGTGGCATTGAGGACAAATCTTCCTTTTCATCGACCAGCAAAATTATTATTGATGTGAGAAAACTTCTTTTTTGCAATAAATAGTCAATTGTTTAAGCCATTGACGTGCACAATGTGCGGAAAACACTTCAGTAGAAGAGATGGTCTGCACAGACACATGAAAACTCATTTGCGTAAGCGTTTCTATTATGTTAAAGATAGCGATGTACAACTGTTTCATACACAAATATACAAAATTGATCTATTACAGTTAAGTCAGACCCTCAGAGACAAAGAAAGTATGAATGCGAGGTTTGTGAATATCGAACAAACGACTCCCATTACTTCAATAATCACAAGCGGACTCATTTGGGTAGGCGTCGCATACTACAATGTTCTTTATCATACTTTTTTTTCAGAGAACGAAGAGGATCGAATACCGCATAAGTGCGATAACTGTGGAATGAGATTTGGCCAAAAAGGAGGTTTGAGAAGACACATGACAACTCATTTCGGTAAGTGATGTTTGCTATTTGTGATCGAGAATTTTTTTTGTGGTTGAAAGTAGGGCTTGTAGTAGTTGCGTAATGATGATTATACATTTTATACTTAGATGACAACGAATCCGAACAGTTGAAGCGGCCATATAAATGTGGTGTATGCGATAAACGCTTTGCGAGAGCTGATACTTTAACGTCGCACGAGAAGACTCATATTGGTATGTCAAGTTGAAGAGTGTAGTAGAGTTCTAAATACGGGTGTAATTGTGAGAATGTAATCGTCTCTGCTTTTCACACACTGTCTCATCGGTCAGAGAGACGAGAGAGTGCTTGAAATGAGGAGACGTTTACCCGTTTTTCGGACTCTAGCGCTGAGGGAAAAAAACGATGAGCTACTTCTAAATTTCGATCAATTGTATTATTAATGACCAAAGTTTAAAATATTATGAAAAGTACTGCATGTTGATTATCTGAAATCATTTGTTCAGATGCGAGCGATCCCAGTAAGATTGCACTTAAACGACCGCATCAATGCGATATATGTGGCGATAGATTCGCAAGTTCTGGATCGGTCAAAAGGCACAAACTGCGAATTCACGGTAACTTTTTCACAATCTTGAGCTAATAAAATTATTAAAATCTTTCAACAGGACGCAAGTGAATCCTAAAGCCTAAAGCTTTGCTACTGTAAAATAATTGTGGTATTTTTCAGAGGCTTTCGTCGGACAATGGAGCCTGCAAGGAAAAGAACGTTCGGAAGTGATAATGAAGGCGTATTGATCATAATTTATTGTTGAATAAACAAGTGATAAAGTTTACCAAAGTAGCTCATGCAAAGCACGCAATTGTGAACAAAAATTGAATATTAACTAGCGTATGTAGTTCTTTAGGAATAAAACATAAGAGACCTAGGGATCGAAATATTTATCGAGATATTTCATGTAGTGAATTATCAGGAGTCTGCTCATCGCGTGTTTGATAACTCATCGTCTGACCACGCTCTTTAAATTTCTTCATGTTTGAATTTCTCTTCATCACAGTTCACTCTCTCGAGATCGAAGATTTGTCTAAATGAACTCACAAATATTCTATTGTTATTGCCAATAGCAGAAAAAAGCACATGACACCATGGCTGTGACCGACCTGGGGACTCTGGCATCGTCAGAAGCATGCCTGCGGAGACCGCTTACATTGCTACTGTTGATCGTTGAATAAACCACGATATGCATCATACTTTCGCACAAGCCGAGGTTGTCTCCCTTCGACGCATCGTTGAGTTCTTTACAGCGATGACAAACTGAAATTTAGAAGATAAATTTTCGATCACTTAGGATACCTTGTTCACCGGATTAACACTCCATCTCGTCTTAAAGATAAGCCAGTGGGTATGAAATTAATACATGATTGCCGGAGGGTAAATTCCCTTCGTTTTACGATTAGTGCTTGCAGACTATCGGGCGTATCCGATCGATGAGGAGTCCGATCCAATTATTTCTCATGGACTCCGAACTCACTTTTTCTCGTTATTTTACTCACTGTCTTCCTAATTATCCCTGATTTCTCTGTATAAATAGCAGAAAATCCCATTTTTCTTCGATCAAATTCATATGGTGTTAGGACTATTTTGTCTCAGCTAATGAGATCGAGCTGCTTGATATCCACCGTTCCTTTATTTTCGTCATACATCGCCTAATATTTTTGAACCCCTTGCAGGTTTATGATGAGAGTGAACAAGAAAACGGAAAATGCGACCAATAATGTTCGCCAAAAAGTGAGCTACTCCGTGTGCATATTTCCAATGGGAATACAAATTTAGGCTCACGAGTTGTCCTCCAAAGACCACATTGGGGCCATAATTCGAAATTCAATGGATCAAATGTCCGCGTTGATGAACGGTGATGCCGATTCGAAGGTTCGCTTTAATTTTAAGTTGACGGTAATCAATAATTCAGAAAGAGGACTTTGCGAACAAAACAATGAATAAGGAACATATACACGTAATCGAGTTAGACCCCACCAGGTATGAAATAGATTTCACAAGTACGAAGTCAACAATGGCCCATTCTAGATGCGATTCCATTCGTGAGATCGTATATAGAATGTCCAATTCCGCTAACAAAACGATTGAGTGGATGGAAAAGAGGAAAAAAAGAAGAAAAGAAAAAATCGTGAGCGACCTTCGTTTTCTTTTCTATTTTTAATATGTTTTATCTACACTGTAACTTTTAGGAGCAAGATTCTATATTTGTAAACAACGACAGTCCATTTCGCACCTCTGGTGTTGATGAGAATGGAAATATTATGGAAGAAACGGGCAGAGCACGGACGATCAAGACTGAGGTGAGATTCAGTTCATAACCAAGGGTATATCTGTATTCTGTGACGGATTAATCCTGTCAGGTGAATTCTGATGATGAAGCCAATGATCCCTCTTACCATCCTCGTGAGAAAGTGAAAGACAAAGCGGTGAAGCAAGAGGAGACAGATGAATTTGATAACGAGTTTTATGAGGCTGGAGAGTCAGAAAATTCAACCTCGGTTCGAGGTGTGAAAGAAGAGAAGCAAGAAGAAACAGAAGAATATTCATCCGACGCAGAAACCGTTGATTCTGAATCCGAAGAAGAACATACGAATATTAAGATGAATCTGAAGTCATCTGCAAAGCTACAGTGCAAAATATGCAACATAACGTTCAAGCGAACGAACTACCTCACAATTCACATGAAATTGCATCTCGGTGAGCGAAATATAAGAAATAGGTGTGGAAACTAATCAACTGAATGAATCTTAGGGACCGAAGAAGAGAGGAAAACCTATCATTGCAAGGAATGTGGGAAGCGATTTTCACAACGGGGTACTTATGATCGGCATGTGAATACGCATTTGAGTGAGTTTTGTGTTGTCCGTTTCGGAATAAATTTTTATTTGCCATTGTTAACAGATGACGATGATCCACGTAAGAAGAAGTTTGAATGCGAAATTTGTGGAAATTGCTACACGTCTAACAGTCATCTTCAAGGGCACCAGAACAGCCATAAGGGTTAGCACAATGAACACATGTAGCTCAGTCAGCACCTTCATTACAGATTCAGAAAAAGAACGACTACCCTACGAGTGCGATGTATGTGGAAAGCGATGTGGTCTCCGGGCATCGCTTGCATCTCACAAGGAAACTCACAAGAGTAGGTTATTTGCTACAACGAAATCATGAATAATCTATATTTCAAGACAAAGATGAGAGAAAAAGATACGAATGCAAAACGTGTGGAAACTTCCTCCTCACGTCTGTTGCACTCAAATTTCACATGCAGACTCATCTCGGTGAGTGCGAAGTGAAAATAATGCGAATAAATTGTTGAACACATCTGTTAACTTTTAGAACATCTATCATCTGTATGCTACAACATCCAGTGTTCAAAGAAAAAATTAAAACAAGTTATTCAGATGAAAATGATCCGGAACAGGCTAAGATAAAAAGGGCTTTCCATTGCGAAGAATGTGGAGGCTCTTTCCGCAATGCTTCTACTCTTAAGGATCATCTAAGGACGCATTCAGGTAAACACTTCTTTCTCTTTGTTTAGCTCTTCAGCAAAAGAACACACAATAAAAGAAAATTACAATTCCAGACGATGTCGACGTAAGGCTGCCCTATAAATGCGAAATATGTGATAAGAGGTTCCCGCAGCGTGTTGGGCTCACTACTCATATGCGTATTCATTCAAGTTAGATTTTACCTATAATTCCGAGCTTCCACAATTTGTTAAACTAACTTACAACAATTTCCTATGAAATGGTTCTAAACAAATTTCACATTCATCATATTGCAGCCGTCGAGAGCATCAAGCGCCCTTTCAAATGCGATCTATGCGAGAAGAGTTTCACACAGGCCGGAGATCTCGCGAGACACAAAAATGCTATTCATGGTAATAATTCTTTTGATCATGTTGAAATTAATTTTTCAACAAATACATTGCTATTTCAGTTGATGAGACAGAGCGAGTCAAATTCAATTGTGATATTTGTAACAAGACACTGTCATCGCAACATAGTCTCGAAAGCCACAAGCTAACGCACGGTACTTGCTTTGTTTTACGCACTGTCTTGAATTTAATCTTTACAGGTGTTGCCACTCCTGATAAACAGCATTTCAAATGCGATATCTGCGGGAAATTAAATTCCAGCGAGGCGGACCTTGCCAAACACAAAATGGTCCATCTAGGTATGTATTTGATTTAGCTTCAAAAAAATTTTACCCACTTGCCAAACAAGTTGTTATTTAAAAATGTTCAGATCGGAATGATCCTGTATTAGTAGAGATAAAACGACAGTTCATGTGCGATGAATGTGGAAAAGAGTTTCGCAATGCACAGAACTTAAAGCTTCATAGTAATTATCATACAGGTTGGCTACTTAAGAGACCGGATCGGTAAAAATCGAATATTCTCCGGACACGTTCCTCCCGGAACGGGTCCAGCCAGCCCATACTCTAGTGTTAGGAGGGTCTTGTGCTCACATTGCACATAGTACCCCTTGTTTGGGGTTTCCACCCCTAAGGCGCGAAAAAATTCGAATTATGTGTAAAATGTTCAAAAAATCATAAAACACAAAGTTAGAGAGATAGACTCAAATGCTCACGTGCATCACGTTAGAGGTCACCAGAGGCACCAAAGCAGCCGTTCAGATTGGTCCCTGCTAGATTCCAGTATTTTTTTCTGATCTCAAATTTTTGTTTTTTGAGAAAAGGAGGCTTTTGCTAAAGCCGCCTCCAAGGGTAACCTATGTGCACCGTGTAGCCCACTGGCTGCTGTGTCTGAAAATCCATATGTCGGGTACTTCCGTTATGACCCATCACGGAATTGCTTGCTGAAATGTGCAGAGCCCATTTTCTGAATTCGAATTTCTAGAGATTTTAATATCCATTTTGGAATGCTCGGCACAATACCACTCAAATAGTA
>LS506716.1:214264-234001 GCA_900490845.1 Pristionchus japonicus
TCATGACTTTTTTGACCCATGACCCGGGGTTCATGGTTCAAAACTGGTCCTCTACCATGAACCCGGGGTCATGGTCCAAAATGAAGGTTGAAAGTCATGATGGAGGAACTTCAAGTACTATACGTCATTGCATAGTACACTACCACACTATTACACAGTAGCCCGAAAAACCGTGATCTGATCTTGGGGAAACGTGAATGATTAAGGGAAATTTCAAAATAAATCACTTTGCGATATATAAATTGCAGCGATTTGGGCTACTGTATAATAGCGTGGTAGTGTACTATGCAATGACGTATAGTACTTGCAGTTCCTCCATCATGACTTTCAACATTCATTTTGGACCATGACCCCGGGTTCATGGTAGAGGACCAGTTTTGAACCATGAACCCCGGGTCATGGGTCAAAAAAGTCATGATGGCGGAATCGACTCCTATGGAGATGAATATTCGCAGTATGGTGCCGTTGTACTATTTGAGTGGTATTGTGCCGAGAATTCCAAAATGGATATTAAAATCTCTAGAAATTCGAATTCAGAAAATGGGCTCTGCACATTTCAGCAAGCAATTCCGTGATGGGTCATAACGGAAGTACCCGACATATGGATTTTCAGACACAGCAGGCAGTGGGCTACACGGTGCACATAGGTTACTCTTGGAGGCGGCTTCAGCAAAAGCCTCCTTTCCTCAAAAAACAAAAATTTGAGATCAGAAAAAAATACTGGAATCTAGCAGGGATCAATCTGAACGGCTGCTTTGGTGCCTCTGGTGACCTCTAATGTTATGCACGTGAGCATTTGAGTCTATCTCTCCAACTTTGTGTTTTATGACTTTTTGAACATTTTACACATAATTCGAATTTTTTCGCGCCTTAGGGGTGGAAACCCCAAACAAGGGGTACTATGTGCAATGTGAGCACAAGACCCTCCTAACACTAGAGTATGGGCTGGCTGGACCCGTTCCGGGAGGAACGTGTCCGGTGGGTAGGCGAAAATCCTCGAATTTTACGGAGCAGGTCTCTTAACTATATAGCTTCATTCAACGTTGCTTACAGGAGACTTTCCGTTTAAGTGCGAAGTCTGTTCTAAGGGCTTCAATACAAAGCCCAACTGGAGAGATCACATGAAAACTCATCAAGAAGGTATTTTGAAAGATATGCATTTGAAAGATATGTTCTCAATTTTTCATTGAAGGTTATGTGAAAGAAGAATACGCATGCCATCTCTGTGAGAAAAAGTTCGTCACTGAAAAATCACTGAAAAGACACGCTATTGATCATCTGGGTTCGTTGTCATTTATTGCTTCAAAAATAGATTCGGAAAAACAAAATTATTGAATATGGTATTCGGTTCGTTTTGCCAAAGATTCTACAATATTTTTAGACGATAACGATCCCGAAAAAGCAAAGCTCAAAAAGCCATTCGAATGTGAAGAGTGTGGTATGAAATTCTCGAACGCTCAAACTGCCAAGAAACATATGAACATTCATACGGGTAAGCATACTCTTCGATCAGCTCGTATTTTGAGAAATTGTCATAAATCATTGGCCTATTTTACTTTCTTCAGTAACTTTTGAATCAAAAAAGAGTCAAGTCAAAAACTATTCGCTGCACAACTAGTCTAAAAAAGCATACGAGACACAAATAGACATATGAAAACAAATTTTCGTTTGTTTCAGGAAAGTTCCCGTACAACTGCGATCTGTGTGATAGAGGGTTCAATTTCGAGAGTATGTTGAAGAAACACAAAGAACAACACGAAAAAGGAACCATATTCAAAATTCGTCGAACGAAATTGTGCAATCTCTGTCCTAAGAGATTCAAGAAAAAGTGTGAACTTGCTAGACATCTGAAGAGACATGAAGGTAGGCAAGCAATTGGGCTTATAAGTAATCGAATTTGTCTTTTTCGTACAACATTGAGATGGTAAAATTTTCAGAAGGAATAGTCGGCGATTCGACAGATATGAGTAGTGACGATGACGAGCCTGGGGATGTGTACTGCTGCGCAGTGTGTGGGAACAAGTACACTATGTATTCTACCCTGAGAACCCATCTCAAGAACATGCATAAAGGTATGATGATCCGTAATTTAGATCTAAGCTCATGCTAAACTGGATTAAAACACTCTTCTTGGTGGTGGCATCGCATATTTCTAGACCATCCGTTCGAAACTGTGCTCAAAGAGTCGCTTCGTTTGTCAACCCGTGCAAATGGGAACAAGCCGAGAGTTCCTGAGAAGAAATATTCTACTGATGAAGAATCGGAAGACGGAGGAAGGCGTGGTAGTAACGAAAACGACACTAAGAGATCGGGCAACAAATAGATCTATATCAACTCCACGTGCCTTGTAATGCTGTTGATTTTTAAACAGCCTTCTTATCGATAAAATATTATTACTTTTTTTCCTCAGATGAAGTTTAGCGTCAGGTGTGCTTCAGAGCCGTAGTCTGTTATTTTTTTGTATTCTGGAGATTTGTCTATTGTTGATAAGACTAATAACTGGATACAAAACCTGTTATCATGTTTCCTTCCACACGATACATTCCGAATATCCGTAAACGACATAATAATTGACGATGGAAGTATACCTTTCTCTTGAGTTGCAATGCCTTCTCTTCAAATGCCAACGCTGCGTATTTGTCATCACTACAATTCTTAACATTATCTCCATCTATTGTTTAATAAAATCAACACCTACAAGTCAAGCCGGAGTTCGACCTTATCTCATTTTCATTCAGGTTTGCATTTCAAGCAAGTTGGTGATTCATACTTCTGATCCGCGTTAGGTCCTCGTTATTCTCTCCAGCGTATATCTCGATGTTTTGTACATGCCGATTCCATTGTTCCCCGCTCCCGCAGGTTATTGCGTCGGACCTTTATGCAAAGCCGGCATTCGCCCACATTCGGTGATGGTGAGTAGAGTGCGAAATACGAGTCACCGTCTCTTCATATTACACACTCTCTCGCCTCTCTGACCGATGAGAGAGTGTGTAAGATGAAGGGACGAGGTATGTTGAACTCTGATGGTGAGCCCGATCAAGTCATTTCGAGTTTTCAGCGCTCCTTCACTTTCCCGGACCAATAGGGTGAACATGGAATGAGTTTCAAAGATTCCCTAAACAAAATGTTTTTCCCCTTGGTCGGGGACAGAGGAGGTTATGGAGATATTTGGAGTTGACCGGGAAAGTGTAGGAGTGCCGGATTTTCCCTGCCCAGGGCGTTTTCGTGCTTCTCCTACATCTCCTTGGTGCGTCAGTAATATCTTGCGCCATTTACCGCCATCAATCGATCATCTCGACAGGCAGCCGTCTCAGAGTTAGCGAGGTTCGCAGTAGAGTTCGAAATACGGGGTATCGTCTCTCCATTGCACACACTCTCTCACCGGTCAAACAGATGAGAAAGTAATAATGAAACCATAATACATTCACTGTTCGCGACAAAATGTCCCATGATTTGTTTCAGAAAGCCCACTTTACTATTCAAGTTTTGATCGTGACAACAACCAGTGTGGGGCCGTTAATCTTCACAGCATACCCGTTCGAAATGGGTAACCTTGTTGTAAGACGAGCGATTCAGTCGTAGAAAAAAAGAGACCACTAAATCAGGACCGATATAATCTGACGTGGATTGCTAGCAGAGGACCGTATTTGGTCATTGAGTGGGGTTCTCATATACGATATTGGAGCTTAGTCGCCGTGTTGGTGAGCGTTAACAATTGTTATCATTCAACAAAACAATCATTCCAGGTAATTTCCGTCTTTAGCGTTGCAATTGCGCTTCCTTTCGTCCACATGTTCTTCACTTTGAGCACTACGGTATATTGATACTAGTTCATGCTCAACCGGCACTAAGTCGGCTACTGGATGCGAACCATTTGCATATTCCGTCTACCACTGTTGTTCTCTCGACCTCATTAGGTGCTCATCCAGTAGGTGATCATCCGAGTGTTCTCATCCGACCTAGTTCATGTTCAACAATCAATCGCTCAGAAAAAGCAGAGCAATCACACGGTTCACCTGGTTCGCCGCTCGCTGATTGTGTTGTTTGTGCAGGTTTTCGTTCGCTTTTCATGTAGGAATATGATAAATGAAAATAAATTCAAAAATTATTTACAATATTTCTAATTATTTAGCTTGCGGCACCCTTCGCTTTCGTTCTCGGTCCGACGTACATACTTTTCGGTTCGATGCTGGTTGAGTTTATTCCGTTTGGTTAGTTTATTTCTCGCTGGCTTTCACGTACTTAAACTCGAATGTCATTGCAGAAGTGACACTGCCAGCATATTGCGTGGTTACTCTTCATCCACTAGCGCACAATTTGATCCTACTATCAGTAACACCAGCGTTTCGGCGATTTATTTTTCACATTATCACGAGAACCACGAACGTCAGACTGGTGATGCATTTCCAGTAATAGTGTGCTCATTATAGAGGCATTCATCGAATTCGGTTGGAATCGGGACTTGATTGTTGCTTGCGTATCTATCTCACCAAAGCTCGGTGAAAAATTGTAGATGGGATATGCATTTTTTCTATGAGTTTGATAAATCATTGTTCTACTACATAAGCTATCACACTCGCGTATTTTCTTCTACAGTAACTAAAGCTTCATGTTCAAGAGGAAAGTGAACAAAAAGATGGATGCTCATGTGCAAGCTCCAGCTAAAGCGGTCTTTATTCAATTCAGGTGCACTGCCACAGTAGAATTTTATTCGTTCATACGATAAAGCCGATAAAACAAAAGGAAAAGTGGTGAAAATATTCGTCGGAAAGGAACCGAAGAAACATCAGAAGATGATTCTCAATCTGATGTAGAAGATAACGACGATAATCACGAAAATTAAGATCATAGACCGTAGAGAAAGAATTTAATTTATCGATTTTCAAACGTGGCACATAAAAAACAATTTGATTTGAAATGGTTGTTTATCTTTGGCTAAAGATTCAAATATTTGTGTAGAACCTCTGGCACTGCTGATGAAACGACGCATATTCCATCTTTTCGATTTAACATTTCCTTAGACGAATCCATTCTCTTTTGAAAGCTTTTCGATTGCATTATTCAGATTCATGGCTGAACTAAGCACACGAGATGATATTATCGAGAAAACGCGGAAAAAAGTCAGCCCAATTGGTTATTTTTCAATGCCTTTTTTTTAAATTCCAGGCTCACCAGTTGATATTTAAAAATCAAATCGGTACAAGCATTCGGAACTCGATCGACGTGTTAGCGAATTTTGTGGAAAATGATTTCGACCGAATGGTTACTTGATTTTCAAAAAATAAATTAGCATTACAATTTTTAGAAACACTCCTACTCACAAAAGACAGGACATGATGTAGACAGGTACTTTTGTTCATGCTTAGAACATGTGAATAGCTCTTCTTATCAGCGTTAATCCTCTTGAAAATTATGTTAGCCGACTAGCGCAATCAATTGAAGTATCAATGAAGTGGATGAGCGAACGAGCAGAAATCTATGATACGATTGTTTCGAATGAGGTGAGGATCGGATTCCTGATAAACTTGCTTCCTTTCTAGGATTCCAATCCCGGAGATAAACCTCATATCGTAGAAGAGATAGAACTCAAAAAGAATATGAAGGAAGAAATATCAGCGATTGGAAAAACTCTTCCCGGTTATTGTTTTTTTCTTGATTTGAACGCACATGAAATAGACTTTCAGGAAGAAAAGTGCGTTGTAAAAATTGCCGACTGAAATGCGATGTTTGTGGGAAGAGGTTCATGTCCAAACACCTGCCGCGGCATAAGCTAATTCATTCGGGTGAAACAAATTTATCAACTCTCAAACCTAGAAGCTTTTTCCACTTTTACATTTTGTATTGCTGTAGGAGAACGACTGCACAAATGCGAAATCTGCGGTATGAAATTCACTCGAGCCGAACATGTGGAGAGACATAGGAGAAACGTGCACGGCACACTTGGTAATGATCAACGTTTGCAGTAGAAAGGTTCTCAATAGATGAATATTTGTAGGAACAAATGAATCAAAGTCGGAAATATCCCGATCTGTACCAACGGCTGTTGAACAAATTTCGAAGGTCGAAGTGGAGGTGAATCATTAAAATCATCTTCGGAGAACGAGAATCGCGATTGAACACATTCATCCATTTGAAATAATGCATTTGAGCCCGAGGAGGTCAACGATGCAATGAAATCTTCAGAGATTGAGGTGGATCCCAAGGAGACGCTGAAGGAGGATATAACTTGTGAAGATCTTTCTGGTAATGTTTTCTCGATGACCACGGCTGTCACAACCTTTATCAATTGAATGAGTTCCTTGATGATATCATGTTTCTCTCCAGATCAAAAGGACCTCAAGACAGAACTAAAGGTTCCTCCGCAGTATGATAACGATGAAAAGGATTCGAAACTGTTTGATCACCTTCGAAAGTACATGAGATTTGCTGACAGTAAGCTGTTAGTAACTTCTTGAAAGAAGTATGGCTTTAGATAAACCCATGACTAAATCCGAAGCAAGGGATACCTGCGAGAAAAAGATGAAGAGAAGAGGTGTTGCTAAAAAGGACAAGAAATATATGCATGATACAGTTGTAACGATGGAGACTAAACTCGACGACGGATTTACTGATGGTAAGCTGCTAGGTATCTTCTTGAATGAAGACTCGATTCAGAAAAACCCATGACTAATTCTGAAACAAGCGATATCAGCGAGAAAAAGATGAAGAGAAGAGGTGTTGCTAAAAAGGATAAGTCAAATAGTAATGAAACAGCTGTAACAGTGGAAACTAAACTGAACGAGGAAAGCACTTCTCAAAAGGCGTCAACCAAACGCCATGAGTGTCACGTCTGCGGGAAGACATTCAAACAGAAAACTGGTTTGAAAACTCACCAAAAGCATGTTCATGGTGAAGTTGGAAAATGTTATGAAGATGCAACGTTTGTAATACTTCAGATGAAGCTTCAGTCAGACCCCACGTTTGCGACTTTTGCGGAAAAAAGTTCAAGCAAAGCCAACAACTCAAAACGCACATGCAATTTATTCACGGTGCAATGAAGTTATTTGTTCGAATAAAAAATATTTTCAGAGCAAGCTTCAAAAAGGCCACACAGCTGTAAAATATGCGGGAAAAGGTTCAAGCAACTTGGACATCTCGAAACTCACAAGAAATATATCCACGGTACAATTGAAAGTTTTGAGAAAACACAAGTTATCATTTCAGAGAAAGCTCGGAATAGACCTTTCGACTGTGATCTTTGTGTACTCAAATTCAAGCAACGTGGACATCTCAAAACCCACAAGAGAACAATTCATGGAATTCATTGATTAGCATTCAATTACAATCAGATGTTTCTGTTTCTATTCAATATTTCTGAGCAACTGTTAATTTATAAAAAATACACTATTTATATTTTTCTTGAATGTTTCCGAATACATTTCGACCGTTTCTAAATTCGCTTTGTTCACTTCAAAAAGTTATACAATAGCATTCAAATTCATTTACCCACTCACTCAAAACCACAGTAGGGAGAATGCATAAGTTGTTGATTGGAAAACGTAAGGAGAGAAAATAAATGCCCTTTGGCAAACCTCATTTATCAGTTGGGTCGCGCACCTCTAAAATCTGTCCCCTCTGGCACCCCTTCAGGGCGAATATTCCAAGAGTATCCTTGTTAGGTTATCTCTTTGAGATCTACATTCAATAGCTGTTGATGGAAACTATTGAATCAATCATGAAGTCTGACATAATGCAGGATGCTCGCAAGAAAGTGAGTATCATTAAATTTTTTTCGTGAATAGACAATGAATTTCAGGCGCACGATTTATCTTTCAATGACCCCATCGGATTCGTCGTTCGCGACTCAATAGATGAACTGATTGGCATGACGAATAGTGATTATCTGCCAATGGTTTTTGTTTTGTCTTTGATGAAAATGAAGCATTCAAAATTTCAGAAGATGAGTCTGCCCGAGGAATCACAAGATAAAAAGAGTGATTGCATTGTTGGCATTGAAAGGTCTTGGACCAGATGAAAAGTTTTGAAGATGATGCAATATCTGTTTAGCAGTGATTCGATTCACGATCTTGTCTATCGATTGTCCGAATCGATTGATCTCACAGTGGATTGGATGGTCCATAAAGAGAATAACCGGATTATTGTCAAAGAGGCTAGAGAAACGGTAATTAATCATTAGCTCAAAGATCCGCCTTTTAGGAATACGACGTATCTATAGTGAAAAATTCATCAACGACTCAGACGATTGTCAAAACAGAGGTGAGATACGGTGTTTCTGTTTCATCTGCATTGACTCGATCGGTAAACGGAAAAAGTCGCGCAATATTGATTTTCACAGGAACTCACTGATGAACTTGGCGAAAGCTCCGACTTTCATGTCAAAAAACTCCATAGCAGAAGACGAACAGCTCCCCTGAGTAAAGTACATATTGACGGGGAGAACAAAAAGTACAAATTCCAATGCGAAATTTGTGGAAAGAAGCTGAAGGAGAAACAGAATGTGGAAACCCATAGACGAGTTCATCTCGGTAATCAGTTATCAACATAGTTTAACTTTAACTAATTATCGGACTTTCAGCTAAGGAAAAAATTGCAAAACCGTTCGCATGTGATCTGTGCGACAAAAAATTCGCCGAGCGTCATTATCTAAAATCTCACCGAGAAACGCACTTACGTAAGTTGTTTCCACAACTCTCTTCTGATGATGCTTATCTTTACAGCGAAGGAGGATCCACGCAGGAAGAAATATCAATGCGACAAGTGTGATAAGACCTACACCTGGAGAGAAGCACTTCAGCGACACGCGCGGAGTCATTTAGGTGAGTATTTTCGCCGTATATCAACGAATGAATAAGAGTTAGTGAATTAAGATGATGAGAAAGCTAGAACTCCCTACGAGTGCAAGGAATGCGGCCAGCGTCTCAGAAGTTCGGGTTCTCTACAAAGGCACTTGAACAACCACTTACGTACGTCGATAACACAATAAATTGCAGTGGGACTTGAATGCATCTCTCTATCTTTCGGATCCTTTTTCAGCAGATGATGATCCTCGCAAGAAGAAACATGAATGTAAGATGTGCGGGAATTGTTTCACAGATCCTACTGGTTTACGACGTCATATGCTCATTCATAAGGGTGAGTAGGACTTGAATATGGAATACAAATAGCTACAAACTAGGTTATTTAGATGATGAAGAAGCCAGACTCCCATTCAAATGCGACATTTGTGAGAAGCGATTTCGGACTGCACCATCGCTTGCTAATCACAGCAACACTCACTTGGGTGAGTTGTTTTTGGTATAACATTGGAAAATCTTGGATCTAATCATATTTCAGCCAAGGAAGACCCAAGAAAGATCAGATTCGAATGCGATATTTGTCACAAATTCTTGACGGAGAGAGGAGCTCTTCTTGCACATAAGAGGATTCACAAGGGTACGCCTCAACTTCCGAATAAGTTTTTTTGCGTAATCTTCAAAATTGCAGAAGATGAGGAAGCTCGACTTCCTTTCAAGTGTGACGAGTGTGGAAAGAGATTTTCTCAGTCGTCAAACCTGAAATCGCACAAGATGCGTCACCATTTGAGTCAGTGGTACTTTCATTTGAGATGTTTTCGCTTGAATGAATTCAATGCCTTCTCTTCAGCGCACGAGCGGAAACTATTCGAC
The DNA here is from genome assembly GCA_900490845.1 of Pristionchus japonicus. NCBI lineage: Eukaryota > Metazoa > Nematoda > Chromadorea > Rhabditida > Neodiplogasteridae > Pristionchus > Pristionchus japonicus. The sequence continues at coordinate 223,930 of LS506716.1, forward strand.
TGCGATATTTGCGGGAAGAAAGTGACTTCAAAAGCAAACATGATCGCTCATCAATTGACACACGGTAAACAACATTGAAATATACATTATCGATTTTAGTTTCTATCGCAGTATATTTCTAACGCAGTACGCAGTATACGCAGTATATTTTAGTTTCTACCGCAGTATATTCATGCAAATTCCTTAAGGTTTGGTCCACCCGAGTTTGATCAAGTTTAAGTGTGATACTTGTGAACGGATCTTCCCGCACCAGAGGGCGCTGGACTTGCACAAAAAAAGTCATCTGAGTATGTTTTTCTTCGAATAAGCCCTAAATTATCAACAACCAGTTGGGTTGAAACTCAGCTGACAATAAGTTGCCAAATTTGTTTTTGTTCAGAGATTAAGATCGACCAACCATACGCGTGTGATATCTGCGATCGATCATACACACGCGCGCAAACTCTGAAGGAACACAAGAGAAAGATGCATGGTACAGCCAAACTATAGTTCTTTCAAATTCGCTCTGCTTCAGGTCCTGAACCGACTAAGAAAGAGGTTATGGATTACGATTCCGATGAATCGGTCAACACTCGTGGATCCTGGCCGGATGAGAAGGAGTCTACAGCTGTCAATGAGATGAAATGAAGATGGGGATGTAGATTACGAACAATAAATTTTTCCACAGCGTACAACATAACGGCACCTCCTCTCCAGAATGTTTAGATCTTCCCTCCTTAAGGTGGGCAGCACTGCGGCACATGCGTGCGTGCGAACTAGCCCACTCGTCTTTTTGACTCCTTTGTGATCAAATGGCAGCGTAACTGTTGTCGCTCGTCATCGCAACGTTTCCGCAACGTGGCTTGGTTGTAAGCCTCTTTTTGAGCTGGCAGCAATGCGCTGCATCTATATCCTCATTCTTCCGGTCGCTGCTCTCGCCTGCGTTCCAATGAAGCCAACAGAACCAGGGCTGTGTTTGTTTTGTCATGATCTCATCCAAGCTCTGACCATGAAACTGTCCGATTGATCAAAGATCACTGAGAAGTTGAGTAGATGGAAGCTCTTCTAAAGGCGTTCGAAGCTCCATCCATATAAACAACCCTGCCTTTGGAAATATCTTTATATGAAAGCGTGAAAATCAACCATTCTTCCAGGGAAAAGAGTAGTAGACCATTGAGAGCTCTGAGACGTGAATTCGCACACAGATATATCGTTGCAGGTAAATGCTCGTCGATCGGGAAGTACCCTCTCGGTGATTGCGACGCCAAATCCGGAGCAGGAGTGCCCGGAAGGTGAGACACATTTTTTCACAATTCGTTTTATCCGTTTCATTTCGCTTGATTCTGTCCTTGCTAAAAGAATGCACGAGGCTATACACATGCGATCGCACAAACTAGAGTTCATCTGCGAGTGTCATGTCGCAACAGTGTGCTGTGGACAATACTGTGCGTTATTTGCGTTGAGGCGAACTGTCTAAAGGAAATGGCTCGTCAAATTACGTAACGCTCGTTGCAGATGTACTGAGGCAAAAATCTCTTCGCAAGCCGTAACTTGCTCGGCAAATCAAGGCATCGCCTTAACTGGGGTAAGTCACGCTGAAAAGTGGAGTTACCAGCATTTCCGGGTAATGATGTAGAGCTCGAAAATGAATATAAATTGACACTTGCCTGTTTTTGGGCCCACCTATTCGTTTCCCTGTGGTTGGAGAGTTTGGGAAAAAAACGTTAAAGCATTCATTGATCTCTAGGTCGGTTCCACTAAAGTTCCTCTCGGTTTGTCGCGAGTCGTGTGCAACGCGGCAACGAACACATGGACATTCACTGTTCGGACAACAGGCGTAGTTCGGACTCAAGCATTTGTGGGTCATCTAACATTTTGAAGGACAACGCATACAATCAGTTTTAGCTGTTTTGCATTCACTTATTCGCAAAAATGTCGAATAAATTATGTATTTTTTAGGTCGAAGGATTCTTTGGAAAACAGTTGATCGTTGCCTGTTTGACTCTGTGATGATGAACGAGAATGCTCTCAAAAAATAAATATTTCATTCATGGTTCCATTCAAGCTCGATTGTTCAATGCCGTGTAATTCCAAAGTTTTGCTCATCGTGCCTGTAATAAATTATTCGGCCAGCTGCGTAATTCTCTAGGCAACTGTCTCTTCTCTGCCCAGCGAGGAATAATAAATGGTAATCTTGACATCCGAGTCAGTGAGAGTGCAAAAAAGATGAAACAGGTATAGCCTAAAACTATCGATGTGCACATACAATTTCGAAACTGCGCACAAATTTCGAAAACTTGCAACCTAATACGAGCAAGCGAAGCGCTATAATATAGCAAATTTCAAAATAACTCTTTCCGTGACATTCATTGCTTTCGAAAGCCCGTGTGTCGCGTATGCAACCGCGCGTTATTATAGTGGCGCTCTTATCTGTTCAGATTGCGCTGATACGAGATTCTAGCACACGTTTAGCTCGACACCGATATTTCCTGATGTTGCAGTTGCATGCTTTGCTCTTGTCCGTGTTGCTGTCGTCAGCTAAATGGGTTTAGAGATGTCGAACGAGGAGATTGTGCTGAAGCAAATTACCAAGGAAGCCGTACCGGACGATACTAGAGTCTTCCAACTAGAAGATGGTGAATCTCTTCAAAGTTTTAACTCCGAACTATATTCCATTCCTCGAAATAAAACAATACGCTGAGTATTTGCAGAACCCCATTCTGAAAAGGTGCAGAATGATCTCTTTTCAGGAACGATTCTCTTTTTCTACGATCACAACGATTCATATCGATTATATATCAATTGGGAGTGAGTACAGGATTTTTAAACGTATCTAAGTAACTAATTGAAGAGGGAAACGCGTGTATGCAAAACTACCTAGCAATAGTATTCGCGATGTTGGAGTGCAAGGCAACGCGTTCTATTTCGAAAACGGACGAAAGGTGGGATAATCAACGTCGTTCATAATATGATCTGAAGAATCACTGCAGATTTACAAAGCTGTTGTCTCCAAACCTGGCGATATTGCAGTCTCTGACATGAGGGAGCTGTCACAAGTAATGGGGAGCGGGTAGATAGTAAAATGGAGTTGCCTGTCGCCGACTCTTCGTTTCACACACTCGCTCACCGGACTGTGAAGCAAATGAGTGAATACGACGGTGACACTCTCTCACTAGAACTTCAAAGCCGGCTTTAACAGGACGAGAAAGTTCTTTCCCAAGCGCTGTGCAGTCGAGAATTAGCGTCATCTGGAGGGATTTTCGATCGACTACTCAGTGGAAAATATGTTTATCGAATGTGTGATGGCCCGCGCACTGATGGAATTAGAGTTGATTGTGAATCAGATATCAAAGACGCCCAATTCGCAGGAGTACACAGGTACTTTGAACGTTCGCACATCCTAATAATTTATTTATAATTATTTCAGAGGAAAGGCTGTTTATTTAAAGAAGGGACTCGGCCCATCGATTCGGAAACTCAGTGAGAATTTTCTTCTGATTGAGGTTTGTTTGTTTACATCATATAGCCATCTATCATTGCAAAATATTTATTTTCAAACTCATTGTTCTTGATTCGACAGATTTTATGTATACTTGAACGTGAAACACAGACCTCCTCAACATACACTTATCGCTCGCCCATTTGTTGCAATGATTCGACCCCATTTCTCTACTTCCACTGCGGCAACTATGTATGCACTGTGAATACGGACACACTAGATTTTCAATCAGCTATAAACATGCAGTGAGTAGCACACCACTATGACTTAATATTGCCTTTTATTCACTCAGATCAAGCATAGTCGCAGTAGTCGGTGTCTGGAATGGAGTACTCACAGTTCAAACCAGTTACTCCTCTTACTTCACAGTTCTTCTCCCTGACACTCATGTACGTTACATACTCGTGTACGGCTGCTCAGGTGCGCATACATGTCGATATTAACCATTTTTTGTATACAGTCAAGGGGTGGTGAGACCTGTCGCGATTCGTCTGATATGCAGGATGAAGTTGAAGAGATGGGAATATTTCAGTACGAAAAGACGTACGGCGTCAATGGAAAAAAAGTTGCCATGAGAAAACTCGTGAAACGAAAGGAGGAGGTAACGCGTTAATTAATCATTATTTCATTGCCATTTCATGGTTTTCAGTTGGAATCTGCTGAAGATAAGTGGACAGAAGAGAGAAACACGATGATTCGCAAGTTATCTGCTCTTGCGAAAACGGTGAACAGTACAAATGCTCGGCGCTTGTGCTGTTGGGGGGGGGGGGGGTCACCACTATTTCTCCCTCTCTCCTCCCTCTCATTTCCTCTCCTCCACTGAGGAGAGGGCGGTCTCCCCTCAGGGTGGGGAGACCTAGTCCGCGGGGGTGAATGCTCCCCTCCCTCTCCGCGAAAGAGAGAGGGATGGACTAAACCGAAAACGAGTGTTCTCCTCCTTTTATAGGCTGAGCAGAAAATGAAATTAAAATTGCGAGAGGAGACACTTAATCTTGTCTAGATGGGTGAATTGATTGAATTAGGCTCAATGTAAATTAGAAATTGCAAAAATTGATTAATTTTTGCGCGCTCCGACCGATCAGATTGAGGAGGGTGAGGAGAGATGAGGGAGGTGGAAAAGAGAGGGGAGAGGGAGAAATAGTGGTGACCCCCCCAACAGCACAAGCGCCTTTATTCAATCTTGGCGTTTTGAACAGTATATTTGCAGAATGAGAAGGAACTAGGGAAGCTAGTTACCAAACTGGACGCAGAAAATGCAAAGCTGCAAACAGTGCAATCGGACAACGAAAACGTACGTGATTTGATTTCCGAGAAGTTAGAGGAAACTGATTACAAACAAGATTTACAGCTAAGCAACTCGATTGACGAGCTAAGTCGTCAAAATACAGAATTATCTGCAGACATCGCACGACTACAACTTATAAATGCCGAGGTGCTATTTTCGAAATTTCTAATCTAAGGAATGTTATTGTAGCAAAACGCATCTGCGAACAAACTTCGATTAGAAATTTCTGAACTCGCTCAAGAGAAAAGGCGAATTCAAAAGCAGAAGGTTGAGCTTATATCCAAGGTAATTTCATAATTATGGCAGCACTAAGAATACAAATTCTAGCTGAGCCATACCATTGCTGGAAACTCTGAACTTGAGGAGAGCATTGATAGAAATAATCGACTAACTGAAGAGCAAAAGGCTAAGGTATGCCCATCAATGAATTTACAATGGGAACCGTCCGATATTTGGATGAGTAGACTTTCAAAATTTTATAGTGGAAGGATACCGAGGCCGATCAGAGATCAATTATTTACGAGCTACGAAATGAAAAGGATGCTATGAGACTTGAGGTATTCGTTGGTTTTGAACGCTTATTGAAGCAAATAAATTGAGCTCAATGATACCATCAATGCATTACGGCGCAAAATTTCGGAGCTTGATGTGGAGAAGAAAACGAGTCATCAATTGCAAGCTGAGGTTAGGAATATAAACTGATTGAAATAAAGCGATCCTGATAGATGACTCGCGCAATGGAAGAATTTCGAACCCAAAAAACTGAGCACGAACAAGAAAAAGCTCTACTCCAGAAGACTTATGAAGAGCTGGAAGCACAGGTAGATGCAATTTATGCAATTGTATCAACTGAAAATGTATGTGCTGCAGGTTGTTATCACTACGTCTGAACATAAGGAAGAAATACAATCGCTGCACCAACAAGTCGAATCGGCATCGAAGGAGATTGAACGGGTTGGTGTACAAATCCATAACATAACGATTATGTTTCAATAGATGAAACACCATGAAGAGCAGCAGAATGTCAAAATTCGCTCTGCGCAGGAGAGGATTAGTGAAATGCAAGCAGAATTGGACAAGGTTCGATTCGTGGCTGAGTCAACCTAAGGTCTGGTTCCTTTACAGTTTGATGGATCACTGCAAGAAAGCCTTGGCAATGAGAAGGAGAGCGGACTTCGCATTCAAGAACAATTCGGAGAGAAAGAGAAACTGAAGCAAGAGAACATACAGTTGGACTTGATGCTACATGAAGTTTGTCGTTTATCAAATTGCAGAAAAATTCATAAAATTCAGAGCAAGATTGTTGCTCTTCAAACCGCTAGCTGTCCATTGAAGTTCAGTTTGGTTGAGAATCTTGACAAGCCGTTAATTGTCGCGCAGCTTGCGAACGGTAACAAAACTCCAAGTGCATGAATGCAATACTAATCAAAAAATTTTTAGGAACCATTCTCTACTTCGACAATGCTAAACCGTTCGACCTGTACACTATCATAGAGTGAGTTCGTCATCCTTTCATCATTTTTTTCTCGTTTATCTTCAATAGCAGATACCTGCAGATATATTCAACTTCTCTTTCAGTGGGGTCCGAATGAGTGCGGATATGAAATTGATGGAAGGACATACTGAATTCACGCTAAGAGGAACGTTTGGAGATTGTGTGTTCTTCACAAGCGTGAGCAAAAAAGTGAGCACTTGAGTTTGCAACTTCTTTTAGTGCACTCTTTCAGATCGTCAAATTCCATCGAGTGACTATTGCGAATGGGCAAATTGTAATGGAAATGGTTAATGAGGTTAAAAAATCTTCTTAAAAAGAGGAAAAACCGTTAACTTCCAGATGAAGGCTATCGAGGTTTCGTTATTCGAAAATCAACCAGTCTATGCAATCGAGAAATCGAAGGAATGGAATCTCTATCAGAATCATGAGAAGTGTACAGAAGGTCCAGGAGAGATTTTCGATATTTCTGAGATTGATTTCCTGAGTCAGTTCGAGCGAGTTTATCACAGGTATGATGTTCGCAATTCCCAGTCATTAGCTCAATTCAGAGGAACCATCTACCTTTTCCGAGAAAACCCAACCGCAGCGATTGATCGAGTTAACGAAAAAGTAGTTAGAGTTGAAGGACCACTTCTCGAAGATACTGTTAGTTTGCATCTCTATCTTGTTCAAATTCGATATCTTTAGTCATTCTACGCGCCTCCTCACTCTGATTGCATCTACATTCTTAATCCTGAACTCCGAATCCTTCTGTTTCTGAACACAAAGAATTTGAGTGTATCACAGCTGTGTTATGAGTAAGTTGTTCAATATATCAGTTTCAAAAGTTGTTGTGTTATAGGTTACCTGCCAATTCCACCAGTCATTCGATCGTTGGCATTCACGATGGAGTTCTCACAATGGCATTCGACTGCGCTTCTGATCGCCAACTTGCGATGACAACACTGCCGTGATGTGTTGTTGAAGAATACGATCCCTATTTCACCGATTTCCTTATCATTATCTCTTGAGTAAAGCTTGATTTGTCTAGAACCGACTGTTTACAAACACATTTTTTTTCTCGAAACGAAACTGTGCAGGCAAAGCTCATCGCAATTCGTATAACTGAAACCTTTGATATGTCACAGTATTAAGCCCCATGCAATTCAGCGAGCCTTGGCAATAGAAAAGGGAGAGGGGAGGACTCGAACCCGGACAGATTGTGGGTTGATGATTGGTAGGCAAACGTGTTATCCACTGCGCCAGTGGCGCCATCTCCACCCTACCCTTTGAGGAAGAATATAATACCTCAGTTATGTTCACTACTGAATGCTCGCGTTTGTCCTGAAGGCTAATTAACGAAAGCAAGGCAGTCATCAAAAACCAGCTAATTGATCAACGACTAGTGCTTGTGATGTGTCTGGCTCTCTCAACAGTATACGGTATCGCTTTATCGAATATGCAAAGGGAAACATTACAACAAACCACACAGTATGGGACAAAACAAATAATCATTATTAAACGTTCTACTTGTACTACTCTGATTAACATTTACAATTGAAAGAGCAGCCGAAAGTGAACCTAATCTTAAAGCAAAATTGCAACTAACATTACATGACAACAAAGTTCCTTGAAATCGTCGAAGCCCTAGCGAAGACTCGCCATCTTGGCGATGGCATCCATCGCTTCCGGCATCAGCCGACGCGGCAGCGCTGCTTGCAGGTCGTAGGCTGCAATTTACTTTATTATTTAACTTAATTAATTAATTATACATAATGAAACAAAAATTGGAATGGTCAGGATCACGTTATAGTCATCGACGGGTGCGGATTTCTGCTCAGGCCCAAAGACCAGTCTAAATTCGACGCACTCGCGTCAAGCTTCGGCCTTTTCTCTCACATCATCCCGCTATATTCTTATATTTCAACAAAAATAAAATAAAATAAATAAGCACGTACCTATCGCCTACAGTATTACGCTTTTTATCATCACGAGAAGTCCCATCGCGTCGTCATGATACTGAAAATAATTATCTTGATTGATGCAGTCGTCACAATGCGCCATTCGACTTAATTATTCATTGGCTATGGTTCTCTGTATCAAAAGGTCAAAACTTTAAAACGCGATCCGCGTAAGATCGTCGGGATCCGGAGGCGAAGTGGCACAGTAGCTCAAAATGGTCCCCGGGGGTGCATACTTGCTGGTTAGAGTCCCTAGGGTTGGGATACACTTCAACCGGAAAATTGGACCCAAAAGTTGATCTTTGATCTTTGAACTCGAAAATTGTCATCTTGATTTTACCCCCACATCTGATATACCATTCGATAGAGCGTCAAAAGTTATGTATTCTGGCAAATTTTCAAAAGGTTTGAACTTCAAGTTTTCGAGAAAATTGAAAAATGGTGAAAAATCGGCTCTCACATTTTTTTCAAAAATTTATTTTACCTTGTTCCAATCGAGTGCAGGCCCTGGAAACTTGATATAGTATGTGAAAAAGTACAAGGATTTCAGAAAAAAAAATATCGACCCAAAAAAACATACCCTTCCATCACTTTCTATCGAAAATCTAGCACGCAAAAGTAGGCTCAGGTTCGAATCCGCCTGCCCACATCAATCTTTTGCAAACTTTTTTTTTCAATCTAAATGTCTTATGTTCGACGCCAATCCACTTTAATTCTGTTTATTCGTTTCTTGAAAGATAATTTATCAACTTTCTAACCGAATTGTGATAAAACCTTTCAACTCCATTTTTCACATAAGGGGGGACCCTTATGTGAAAAAATGTGCTGATAGGTTTGACCACGATTCATCTCGAAAGTTTGCAAAACATCGTGAAACCAACGAGTATGTAGAAAGAAAGCGAGAAAATAATGAAAAAACAATAACTGGTGCGAAAAAAAAGTTTGCAAAAGATTGATGTGGGCAGGCGGATTCGAACCTGAGCCTACTTTTGCGTGCTAGATTTTCGATAGAAAGTGATGGAAGGGTATATTTTTTTGGGTCGATGAATTTTTTTTCGAAACCCTTGTACTTTTTCACATACTATATCAAGTTTCCAGGGCCTGCACTCGACTGGAACAAGGTAAAATAAATTTTTGAAAAAAATGTGAGAGCCGATTTTTCACCATTTTTCAATTTTCTCGAAAAGTTGAAGTTCAAACCTTTTGAAAATTTGCCAGAATACATAACTTTTGACGCTCTATCGAATGGTATGTCACATGTGTGGGTAAAATCAAGATGACAATTTTCGAGTTTAAAGATCAAAGATCAACTTTTGGGTCCAATTTTCCGGTTGAAGTGTATCCCACCCCTAGGGACTCTAACCAGCAAGTATGCACCCCCGGGGACCATTTTGAGCTACTGTGCCACCCCCTCGTACGTTCTTACAGAGATCGTGTTTTAATTAAGCAAAACAATTTGCATAAATACGCACCTGTTGATCGAGCTTGATTTGCGGGAATTTCTCCCTCCACCACACCCTCACGATGTGGTCGATCTTGTGCGGGCACTTCTCCAGCTCCCGGAGAGGAACAGACAGGACGGCGCCACCTCCTTTAATCGTTATTGTTGCTAATAAATATAATAAATATAACACAAGACAAGAGTAAAAGAGAACACTCACTCGATAGCCAAAATAAGGTGAGGGAGTGGAAGCAGGAGAAGCGACGCATGTGGATCATCGCGGCGCACATGCATAGCTGCGTGCTGCAATTAGGCTAATTAAGCAATTTAAAATATACCAATGAGGCAACATAAAATTGTCGTGCGTACTCCCAGGCCCTCAGGTTCCCGAAAAATTCCATCACAGTGTGATTGTTGATCCATCACGATTTAA